>CAUYUJ010005179.1:45000-55000 GCA_963575745.1 Prorocentrum cordatum
TCCTCTTGAGGCGTCTTGGGGGTCTTTTCGCAGTCCCGGGGGCCTCTTGAGGTGTCGTGGGTGCATCTGGGGGGCCTCTTGGGGCATCTTGGGTGTCTCTTGGGAGCCTCGTGGAGGCACGTTGGGGGCATCGTGGGGGCCTTCTGGGGCCTTCTGGACACCTCTTGGGGCCGTCTTGGGGCACCCGTGGGAGTCTCGCAGGCAATCTTGGGGCCACCTTGGGAGAGATCAGAGGAGGGGGACTCCCCACTTAGGGTCCCCCCGAAGGGGCCAACATGTGGCCCAAACCCTAGTAACATCAATGATGTTGGCTTTCTCGCCGACGCCTCGTGTGGCGTCTTGGGTGCCTCTGGGGTGCCTCTTGGGTCCTCTTGGTGGTCTTTGGAGCCTCTTCAAGGCCTCTTGGAGGCCTCTCGGGGCCACCTGGGCATCTCTTGGGGCCCTCCTGGGGCCCTCTTGGGGCACCCTGGGAAGCCTCGGGGACCATCTTTGGGTAATCTCGGAGGAGATCGAAGGCTCCTTAATCAGGGTCCCCCCCAGGAGGCTAAAATGTTGCCAACATCGGAGTGAGGTGGGTGATTCTGGCCTTCTCGCCAAGGCCTCTTGGGGCGTCTTGGGTGCCTCTGGGGGGGTGCCTCTTGGGGCGTCGTGGGTGTGTCGTGGGAGACTCTTGAGGGCCTCTTGGGGGCCTCTTGGGGCCTCCCGGGCACCTCTTGGGGCCATCTTGGGGCACCCTCGGGAGCCTCGGGGGCAATCTTGGGGACATCCAGGAGGATATCGATCAAAGGAGGGGAGCTCTCCAATTAGAGTCAGCCCCCTGAGGAGGCCAAAATGAGACCGACACCTGAGTAAAATCAATGATTCTGGCTTCCTCGCCGTGGCCATCTTGGACGCTCCAGCGACCCGCGACCCCTCCCCTGCAGACGCAGGGGAAGGGGGGAGGGAGAGGGGCAAGCCCCTCCCCGAAGGGGAAGAAGGGGGGTGGAAGAAGAAGAAAACCAAGACACATATTAATAAGAAGAAACATCGTAGTAATAATAATACTACTGCTAATAATGTTATCAATAATAATAAGAATAATACTAAGAATAATAATAATAAGAAGAGTAACAGTAATAATAATAGTATTAATGATAGTAATACTAATAGTATACATTCTAGTAATACTAGCAATACCACTAATACTAATAATAACAATAATAATACTACTAATAATAATAATAGTAATAATAATAATAAAATTATTATTAGTATTAATAATAATACTACTAATGATAATAATATTAATAATATTAATAATAATAGTATTAATAATGATAATATTACTAATAATAATAATAATAATAATAATAATAATAATAATAATAATAGTAATAATAATAATGATAATGGTAAAAATGATAAGGATATTAGTAATAATAACAATAAACCAATAATAAGAAGCGCTCCAAACCACTCATGCCCAGAGGGCTGGTGGGACTCATGTCCAACATGGGTAGTCATTTTTTAGGCTAGGGGTCGATTACCACGCAACTGGGGGCAACGTTTGGGTGGGGATCGGCTCCGAGGTCTCCGTGGTTCGAGGTTCGTGGTTGAAGGGTTTCGTGTGTTTCCGCTGGTTTTCGGCAGCTTTCCAGACTTTCCAGACTCGGGATGCTGCCCAGCTGCGCCTCGCCAAGAGCGTGCCCGTGATGCCCAGATCGTCCCGAGCGGCCTCCGGCGGCCTGGTTGGTGGCCCGAAAATCACCGGAGACGGGGATAGTCTCATGGGGGGATGCACTGACCGTCAGTTGCCCATTCATTGCCCATAAGGGGCCCGACAGCCCCCCCCCCGCCCAGGACCGTGAGGATTAGCTCCCGAGAGCCTGTCGCCGATCTGTCGGCGGCGTGTCGCCGATTGCTCCCCCCCTCCGAACCGATCCCTCCCCGACGCCTCCCCTCGAGGTCGACGAGCACCTGCCGCTGCCTCCCGGCGTCGATGCCGAGGCGGCCTTCGGCGCCTTCTGGAGGCTGCACCACGGCCCCAGGGCGTCCGTGTGGAGGAGCCGGGGCAAGCATTAAGTCGGGCCCGTCCCCGTACAGGGGGATTTCCGACGAAAAATTAGAAGTACCTCCAAAATAGTCAAGAAATAGTGCAAAAAATAGTGTGGGGACGATTTTTTGAATATTTTTTGTCAATTTTTGAGTAGTTTTGGGGTATTTGTTTTGGTTTATCGTCGACGATCCTCCTGTAGGGGGACAGGCCCGACTTTAAGACAAGCAGCAGACAGCGGGGCGTGTCGTGGCCATGCGTTGCGGCGGCCACCTCGCGGGCGTGCCATGGGGGAGTGGAGCGCCGTGGGCAGCCGAGAGGCGGCCGATGCGGAGCGAGCCGGCGAGCGACACGCCGCCGAGCGCTCGAGCCTGCACGATCCGCGCGGTGTCGGAGGCCAGCGTTCCGCCGGGCCTGTGCCTCTGCAGGGGGGATACATCCAAGAATGGCGAGAAGATTGCCCACGGACGATTTGTCGACATTTTTCGACTCATTTGGAGCATTTTTGGGGCGTTTTGTTGTTGTTGTTGTTGTTGTTGTTGTTGTTGTTGTTGCTGTTGCTGTTGCTGTTGCTGTTGTTGTTGGTGTTGGTGTTGTTGTTGTTGTTGTTGCTGTTGCTGTTGCTGTTGCTGTTGCTGTTGTTGTTGTTGTTGTTGCTTCTGTTGTTGTTGTTGCTGTTGTTGTTGTTGCTGCTGTTGCTGTTGCTGTTGCTGTTGCTGCTGTTGCTGCTGTTGCTGCTGTTGCTGCTGTTGCTGTTGCTGTTGCTGTTGCTGTTGCTGTTGCTGTTGCTTTTGCTGTTGTTGTTGTTGTTGTTGTTGTTGTTGTTGTTGTTGTTGTTGTTGTGGTTGTTGTTGTGTTGTGGTTGTGGTTGTGGTTGTTGTTGTGTTGTGGTTGTGGTTGTGTTGTTGTTGTGTTGTTGTTGTGTTGTGTTGTTGTTGTTGTTGTTGTTGTTGTTGTTGTTGTTGTTGTTGTTGTTGTTGTTGTTGTTGTTGTTGTTGTTGTTGTTGTTGTTGTTGTTGAAAAAAGAAGTTCGCCCAGAGACCGCCTGTAGGAGGTCACGCCCGACCTCAGACCGGCGCCGAGGTCGGCGGGAGCCCGCCGGAGAGGCACCGACGGGGCTCGCCAGGTGTCCCCCGGGGTCGGCGCCGAGCCCCCCGATAACCCCGCGAGGTGGTGCGCGGCGCGCGGCGGGGGCGCGCCGAGGGCTTGTCCCGGGGGCCCCGCCAGGGGCCCCGAGCCGTGCCTGAAGACCGCTCGTCGCCCCTGTCTGTCCACCTCTCCTCGATTACACGTAAGAGTGACCCTTCGCCGGGGTGACCTTGGGTGCGGGCCCACTGGTATCTCCCGATCGCCGATCGCGATGCGATAGTAGCGTCTTGCGCGCGTGGGGTTGGCCCCCCGAGGCCCGCCGAAAGCCGCGCACCAAAGGTCACTCTTGCCCAGGGTCACTCTTGCGTGTAGCCGATTTCCTTCAGGAGGGACAAAAAACACACAGACACGATGAATCGTCGAGTCCCAGAACATATAGGAAACTACGGGAAGTGGGGTGGAAGACAGAAACCTGGAAGATCTAAGAAAATGTGGGGAATCTTGTTATTTGTGTGTCTTCATCTGTGTGTCCCAGGGCCCCGTCATTCCTGCCGTCCTCTCGGCTCAGGTACTGGACATCTTGAGCGCCCTCGATCCGACAGGGGCGAGGATAGCAGACCTCCCATCTTTTCTCCTCGTCGTCCTCTGCCTGCGGACCCACGCGGTAGGTTCGACTCCTCGGTCGTGAACCTCCGTGCACAGTCCCAGAGGCCCCGCCAGAGGCAGGGAACATTTGCTTTTTTGCCCCCTCTGAGGACGTTGTGGCGCATGCAGAGAGGGAGGCTGCTCTGCGCAACGAGCATCGCCCTCGTCGGCGTCTTTGCGAAGTTCGGGTCCACGCTCGCGGTGCGCGGCATCTCGCAGCAGCTCGTGGCGCACGAGACCACTGTTTGGGAGAGTTTGGGCTATGCAGTGGCGCTGTGGGCTGCGACCGCCATCGACACCGCCAGGATACATGCACATTCACCGCTTCGGAGTCGTGGCCCCAGGTCTCATGGACTCATCGCGGAGTGGTGGATGTGGGCATTTGCCCGCCCTTTGGGTCGGGCGATTATCCATGTCCCCCGTTCCCCTCAGGATCCAGGGCAGAGCTTCATTAGCTGTGGCTGTGGATTTCTCATGGCAGTGCGCCATCGACACCATGTGCCTTCAGCACGCGAACCTGTTTGCAGGCGAGGCGGCGCTGGAGGCATACGCCGTCTTCGCCACGGTAGCCTTCCGCAGGGCAAGGACGTTGCACCCATTCGCCCGCCCGAGGCACCCCCGCGGTGCCCTCGTGAACCTGGCGCTGGGCGACCTCGCCCGGCTGGTGAACGGCGCGGCTATCCTCATGCAAGGCCTCATGCAGAAGTTCAGAAATCTGAATACTCATCGACTTTCGGAGGTTCTCGCGGATGTCTTGGGTCGGACCCCACCCCTTCGTGCCTGAGGTGCACAGGCGGCGGCGCCAGAGGCGCTGCGGAGAGGTGGGTGCAGCGCCGACTCAAGACATCAGCGCGGTTTTCCGAAAGTTTGTGCTTATGCATTTTCGGTTCTTCTTTCATGGCCCCTGTTCAGATGGTGGGCTCGATTGTGTTGGCAGTGGTCATTGTCGGGCCAGTAGTGCTCGTCATGTTAGTCTGGATCCCGCTCATTATGCTCGGCGTGCGCAAGTGCGCTAAGGTCCAGGCTACTAGCTTCGCAAACAAGATGATGGTCCAGGGGCAACGCATGTCTTTTCTCAACGAGATGCTTCAGGCTATGAGGATGGTGAAGCTGGGCGCGTGGGAGGAGCACTTCGAGGAGCTCCTCATAAAGACGCGCAACCGCGAGGAGAGAGAGCTGACCAAGATGCGCATCTCCCAGGCGCTGTCTCACCCGCTCTCTTGCCTCCTCCCGCCCTTTGCGGGCCTGTCGATCTTCGCCCTCCACATCCTCGTCTACGGAGGCATGCCGAGCATCCCAAACTCGCTCGCCCTCATCCAGATCCTGCGGGCCCTCTCAGTGCCCTTCACGTTCATGAACATCTTCTCGGGCATGGTCTACTCCCTCCGCGCGTCCATCGGCCGCCTGTCCGTGCTCATGGCGGAGCCCGAGCTCGACCGCGGTGCCGTGGTGTCCGCCGTGCCGCCCGAGGGCCTGGCCGCGCACGTGGACGGCTGCGGCTTCGCGTGGTCCGAGGGCAAGGCCACGCTGTCCGACGTGCGCCTGAGCCTCCGGCCGGGGCAGCTGACGTTCGTGGTCGGGCACCTGGGCCAGGGGAAGTCGTCCCTGCTGCAGGCGCTCCTCGGCGAGATGGAGCGGGTCGGCGCGGGGGGCGGCGCGGCCGTGGCCCCGGCATGCGCCGTGGGCCGCGGCGGCGGCGTCTCGTACCTGCCCCAGCAGCCTTTCGTGCTGAACGCCACCATCCGGGACAACGTCCTCTTCGGGAGCCCGCCGGACGAGGGCCGCTACCAGCGGGCGGTGGACGCCGCGGGCCTGGGGCCCGACCTGGAGGTGCAGCATCGTCTAGCCTGACCTGCCTCCATCCCCAGACATCCAACGTATTGAAGAAATCGAGGTTTTTCGCACAGTTCGGCCCCTAGGGGCCTTCGCTGGGCCTCGGGACCGACAAAAAACGACTCAGGATCAAAAACCGGTCCTGGGACATGGGTCGAGACCTCCGGGGACCCCGTATCGAAGAAGTCACGACATCGGATCTCAGGGTCCCTATGGGGCCATGGTGTCTCAGCCCCACCAGCGCATCCTCCTGGGTGGGGGGCGGAGGGCAGGCCCCGCGGAACCCGAGGGAGCAGGACCCCCGCCTGGGTGGGCAAGTGAGCCAGCGGGACCACGGCCACGCCAGTGGGGGCAGGGATCGGTGAACCTGGCTCAGAGGTGCTCCCCAGCGCCGACGACACCGAGATCGGGGAGAAGGGGGTCACCCTGTCGGGTGGGCAGAAGGCGCGAGTCGGGCTCGCGCGGGTGGCGTTCGCCCCCGGCGCCCTCGCGCTGCTGGACGACCCGTTCGCCGCCCTGGACATGGAAGTCGGCCGGCACGTCTTCGAGCGCCTGCTCTGCGGCGTCCTCGGGGGCGTCTCGCGCGTTGTGGTGTCCTCGCAGGTCCGTGTAGGACTGGTAGGGCGGTCTTCCTACGCTTACCTGGGCCTTCTATTCCTAGGCCTACCTAGGCCTACCCCAGGTCCACCCCGGGGAGGCAGGCCTTGCCCAGGCCCACCCAGGCCTACCTGAGCCCTGCTGGGCCTTGCCCAGGCCTGCCCAGGCCTTCCTGGGCCTACCTGGGACCCTACAGGCTGCCCCAGGGCCTTGGGGTAGGGCCAGCCGTAGGCTGGACTGAGACCCTGGGCAGGGCCACGGATGGCTCCTGGCCCGGGGTTCCGTACCCGCAGGTCCACATGCTCGGCGACCCGCGGGTGGACCGGATCCTCGTGCTCGCCGGCGGCCGCATCGTGGAGGACGGCACCTACGCGGAGCTGTCGCGGCGGGGGACCGCGCTGCACGAGCTGCTGCAGCACTCCACGACCTCGGGCTCTGCCCCGCCCGAGCCCCAGCGGCCGTGCCCGAGGAGCAGCATCGTCTGACCCGGCCCTGTCCCCACGGGGCCGTGGCCTCTCAGCCCCGCCAGCCCTCCCAGGTGGGGGCGGGCCGCGCGAGGCCCTCGGGAGCAGGCGCAGATCTCCACCCGGGTGGGCAAGTCGGCCAGCGGGGCCACGGCCACGCCGGTGGGGACGGGGATCGGTGGCCGATGCTCAGAGGAAGGACGGCGAGGCATCGCGGGTGAGGGGCGGTGACTCGTCGCGAGTGATGCGCGAGTCATCGCGGGTGACGAAGGACGGCCGCCCGAAGAGGAGGGGTTCGTACCGAGAGCCGGCGTCGACGTCGACCACGTCTTCGTTTCGGAGGCTTTTGTTCGTGCGATCCTGGGGGCTATCGCCGCCATGGCTGGGCGCAGCTCGGGAAACTGGCCGGGATGGACCCTGGGGCGTCGGACAGCCTTCTTTCTCAGGTGTCGATGGGCATGGACGCGGAGCTCTGCTGTGTCCAGTCTGTTGAGCGACAGTGCTTCGGGTCGAGCTCCCCTAAACTGTTGGAAGTCGATGAATGGAGAGGAAGCATGCTGACAAATAATTGCGAAGGCCTTACGGCCGGTGCCGCCGACCCTGAAGACGAAGAAGAGGAATAATAAGATGTCGAGAGGGGGGAGGGCGGCGCGGTACGAGGGGGCCTGGGACGTCTTGGAGGCTTCTTGGACGGTCTTGGGGCTATCTTGGGCGTCTTCGGCCGATCTTTGGGCGACTCGGGGCACTCTTGGGCCGTCTCGGGGGCCATCTTGGGCATTCTGACCTCATTTGGAGTGTTTTCGAGGTTTCGAGGCCGCCCGAGGAAAAACGAATCTGCCCCCCCACCCTTCCCCCACCCCCCCCCCACCCCTCCCGGGACCCCCCCCGGGACCCGCCCCGGGACCCCCCCCGGGACCCCCCCCACCCGCCCCTCTGGGGAAGGGATCAAAGGGAAGGGGCTTCCCTTCGAAGCTACAACGGCATGACGGCAGGAGGGTACGGCCGAAGAAGAATAAAGGGGGAAGGAAGAAGGGGGGGCGGCGAGGAAATGATGCCGTTCACTTCATGTCGAATCGACAACGATGACGACCCGAACAACGAAAACACAAAGATGTCAATCCGAACAGCGAAGACGATTCGGACGAGGAAGCCCCTCGCACACGCCGACAGGGTCGGCGGATTTCCAGATGTCTAAACGATGTTTCAAACATGTTTTAAATATGTAGAAACATGTTTGAAACATGTTTGAAACATGATTGAACATGTTGTAAACATTTTAAGCACATCTTTAATTCAATGATAGGATTGCTAGAGTGTCCATTGTCATGGCATCCACAACCCTGAACTGCTGGCTGGCCCCCTCGGCCTTCCCTCAGGTATGTCCTTTCTGCTGGTCCGTCCGCTTGGGCCTCTCTCTGCCTCGTGGCTGGGGTCTCGGCGGGTGCCTGGCCGCCGTGTCGGTGCTCTCCGTGTGCTGCCTGGCATTTGCGGCATGGGGCTGCCTCGCGATGTGGGGGAACCGAGGCTGCTGATCGGATTCTGACGTCTCGCGGCGAGGAGAGGGGTCCTGAGGTGTTTCGCCGTTATTGGGGCTCCCAGGGAGGACCCTCCAAGAGGAGCGGCCCAGAACGAGGGGCTACTCCCAGCACGAGGAGCGAGTCCAGGAGCCGTCTCCACCGGGGCCCCCCTCCTCCTGTCATGCCAGGACGAGGCGAAGCGCAGCGGGGCGGTGTCCCTGTCCACTCTGCTCGTCTATCTGCGGCACGTCGGCTCCCCCCTCTGCCTGGCGGGGCTGGCGCTGCTGACGTGGGCCTTCAGCGTGGGCGAGTATGGGCCTGACGTGTGGCTTGCTCTCTGGTTGGAGGATGCCTTGGGCGAGTCCGTGCCTTTCTACATGGGCATCTGGGCGGTGCTGCTTTTCGGCGGCGTGGCCCTCATGGCTGTCGCTCGCACGACCTGTGCCGTTGCCACCGCGCGCGCGGCGACGCGCCTCCATGCGGGCGTGCTCAGGAGCGTTCTGCAGTGCCCCATGGTGTTCTTTGAGCGTACCCCGTCTGGGCGCTTGCTGAATCGCTTCGGGGAGGATCAGATGATCCTGGACACGATGATCGGCGTCCTCATGGAGAACTGTATGATCATTGTGTTCAAGGCATTGAATTCCTTTGCGGTGCTCATGATTTCCGTGCCCTGGGTAGCCGCCGCACTGGTGGCCTCGCTACCTCTCTACAGGTATTATTGGATCCGCCAGAATTGCAGCCTCCGTGAGGCCATGCGCTTCGAAATGCTCACCAAGAGCCCCATGTACAACGGCTTCGAGGAGTCCCTCTCGGGCTTTTCGACCATCAGGGCCTTTGAGGTAGACGACGTCTTCGAGGGCAGATTCCGGGCAGCCCTGGACACGAACCTGAGCTGGATATGGACGAGGTTCTCCGTGGGCGTTTGGACAGAGCTGCACCTGATGCTGCTGGTGAGCCTGCTGGTCTTCGTCTCCGCAGTGTGCCTGTCCTTCGTCCGCGATCAGGTGGACCCCGCCATTGCCACCCTCGGCCTGATCTACTTGATCATAAACGCGGAATCCCTGCGATTTCTCACGTCCATGAGCGCGATGGCGCAGAGTAACCTCGCCACGGTGGAGCGCAGCGAGGAGATCATTGAGGCTCCCCACGAGGCCGCGAGGTGCTCGTCGAGCGACGCACTCGCTCCTCCTTCGAGGCCTGGCGCGGCGCTGGAGTTCAGGGACGTCGTGCTGCGGTACCAGGCGCACCTGGAGCCTGCGCTCAGGTTTTGGGGCCAGGAATCCGCGCATGAGGTGAACGCGACCATCCAGCTTTCGCGCCGAAGATCGCCAGAAACCGCCGGAGATCGCCGAAGACCGCCGAAGGCCGCTAGAAACTGGTGCAGACCGTCAGCCCACCGCCGAAGACCGCTGATGACCGCCTGAGGCCGATTGGTAACAGGTGGTCCATGGTCGAATGCGCAGCATCGCACCGCACGCAGTCGATCTCGGCCAGGGCACCCGCGGGCGCGGGCGCACGCAGAGAGGCTGTCCTCCTCCAGGGGGCCGCAGCGCAAGAGCGCGAGGACGGGCCGCGCCCGGCGCTCCGCGCGGCGCTAGGGCGCGAGCCGAGGTGGCACAGTCGAGGGGCAGGCAGGGTGTCGAAGCACATCCGCCCTGCCTCGTTGTGCGAGCGTGTCCGCGGTGCGGTCGGCTCGGCTGCGTCGCACGCGGTGGCGTTCGGTCGGTTTGGTGCGGTCGGTCGCCGTGTCGCTGCTGCGTCGCTGCGCCCTTCTGGGCCGCTGCCCGCGGCGCGTCTCGGTCTCGGCCTCACTTCCGGCCCGG
>CAUYUJ010005179.1:57500-63710 GCA_963575745.1 Prorocentrum cordatum
CACCGCTGACCTCGATGGATGGTGCCTTCTGCCTGCCCTGACATCCGCCGAGGTATGTTTTTTTTCCAGTCCGCGGCGCCATGGGCTCCGACCCCTTCCCCGGGGACAGCTCATCGCCCCGGGTCTTGTTTTGATGCTCCAGGGGCCCGATACCGTACCCGAGAGGACGAAATCGACGAGAAAACGCCCAGACTGATCAGACAACATATTGTCGGAGATCTGCCCAGAAGATCTCCCCCCCAGGAGGGCGGCAACAACTTCTCCATCGGTGAGCGCCAGCTGCTCTGCATGGCCCGGGCGCTGCTGCGGTGCGGCGCGGTGATGCTCTTCGACGAGGCGACAGCGAGCGTCGACGTCGAGAACGACGCGCGGCTCCAGCAGGTGCTGCTACCCCCTGGTAGTTCAAACTAAAGGAGGTATTTTTGGATCCCCAGATTCCGATCTGCTTGAGGCCTTATGGTAAGGGTTGAGTAGTTCCCCCTCTGCCTTGGTCTTCAGTGGGCGGGCGGAGATCCACTCCAATTCCGATGCCTTCCCACTCCATGCTTACTTGTTTCCGACCGACAGGGTCCGAGGGCAACGGGCCGATGCGACCACGGCAAGGGTCGAGGGTCGAGGCGCTCGGACAGTGTTTCTGCTTTTCGCCTTTTTTGGGGGCCTTCGGACGCCTCTGGAGGCCTCCAGGGACCCGGGGACCCCCCTGGGGGCTCCCCGAGGCCTCTGGAGACTCCTGGGCGCCTCCAAGGAGAAAGGCGGGTCGCCGTAGGAAAGCTCGAGTGGTCCTGATCGACGTCCTCGTCTTCAGCAGTTCATGGGGGTTTCTCGTCGCCATGGCTTGACGCAGCTCGAAAGGATGGCCAGGGTGAACCCCATGGAGGGGCTCGGGACCGGTTCGGAGGAGACCTTGATGCCTCGCCACGAAGCAGAGGGTGTCCTGAGGGAAAAGGGTCCTCGGGCTTTTCGCCATTTTTGGCCTCGTGGGGCTCTTCTGAAAGGATCGCTCAAGAGAAACTCAGGACGGAAAGCTGGATCCAGGGAAGCTGGAGTCCAGGACCTGTTTTCCTCAGAACCCTATTGTGAAGGCCTTAGGGCCGGTGACGCCGACCCTGAAGGGCGACGACGACGACGACAACGGCGGCGGCGGCGACGACGACGCTGACGTGGGCCAGAGTCTTCAGGGGTGCTTCTTGGGGTCTCTTCGGAAGGCTTTCGCGGGCCTCTGGGGAGGAATTCTGGGGCCTCTTGGGAGCCTTTTGTGGGCCTCTTGAGAGCCTCGCCGGTGTCCACGACTTGAGTTCCTCAGAACGCGCTCTCCCTTATTTCACGACAGGTGCTGCGGGAGGACTTCCGCGGCGCAACTATCCTGACGGTGGCCCACCGCATCGGGACCTCGGGGGGCGTAAGCCGATCGCCTGCCCCGATCCTGGCTTGGCCGACCCTGAGCCCAGGAGCAGTGCTCTGGCGTCGGGCGAGGTGATTTTGCGATCCGCGGCCCGGGTTCTGCCAGCCACTTCCCCGAGGGCAGCTTCCCGCTTCTGACGGCCGCAGGGCCCACAACGGGCACCCCAGGGGCCGAAGTCCAGGAAATAACCGGCGGGATGCCTCCTCCTCCTCCTCCTCGAAGTCTGAGTGCTCTCTTGGCACGCCTCCCTGCGGTCAGTTGCGAATGGCAGGTCGGCCCTGCAGATGCAGCGGGTTCCTTGTGCCCTGCCTGTCGCGCTTCATGCTCCCTTCGTGTCCGGCGCTTGGTCCGCCCTCGGAGTGGGCGCGTGTGCTCTCGGGTCGGACGAAGGGGGAGGATCGGGAAACGGTGGGTTACAAGGTCTGCTGCACGCAGCTGGTTTCGGCCCCGCCGCCAGGCGCCTTTCCTCGATACCTTGACACCTCCCTGTGCCGTGAGGCTCTAGGAATCCAAGCGCGTGAACCGCTTCGCTAACCACTCCCCTTCCGCGACTATTACTATTACTACTACGACCACTACGACGACCACCACCACCACCACCACTACCACCACTACTACTACTACTACTACTACTACTACTACTACTACTACTACTACTACTACTACTACTACTACTACTACTACTACTACTACTACTACGACTACGACTACTACGACTACTACTACGACTACTACTACTACTACTTACTACTACTTACTACTACTTACTACTACTACTACTACTACTACTACTACTACTACTACTACTACCTACTACCTACTACCTACTACCTCTACCTGACTACCTAACTACCTACCTTCTGATTTTCCTTACCTACTATCCTATCCTACTACCCTACTATCCCTCGACCTTACTACTACTACTACTAACTACTACTCTCCTACTACCTACTACTCCTGTTACTTTTACTACTACTACTACACAAAAACTACTATTGTTCTACTTCTACTACTACTACTACTACTACTCCTACTACTACTACTACTACTACTACTACTACTACTACTACTACTACGTCTTCTACGTCTTCTACTACTACTACTACTATTACTACTACTACTACAACTACTACGTCTATTACTACTACGAATACTACTACTTCCACCTTCACCTACTACTACTACTACTACTACTACTACTACTACTACTACTACTACTACTACTACTACTACTACTACTACTACTACTACTACTACTACTACTGCTACTACTACTACTACTACTACTACTACTATTACTATTACTAATACTACTACTAGTACTAGTACTGCTAGTACTACTGCTGCTGCTGCTACTACTACTACTACTACTACTACTAGTACTACCATTACTACTACTACTGCTGCTGCTACTACCACTACTACAAGTACTAGTAGTAGTAGTACTACTACTACTACTACTACTACTACTACGTCTACTACAGAACATACTATTGCTAGTACTACTATTTCAATTACTGTGACAAATACTACGACTACTACTGCTACTACTGCTACTTCGTCGATTACTACTGCGACTTCGAGTGCTAATGCTGCTGCTGCTACTACTACAACTAATGTTACTACTCGGACTACTGTTAGTATTCGTGCTACTATTATTACTACTACTACTTCTGCTGCTACTACTTTTACTACTGCTACTGGTACTACTGTTGCAGGAACAACAGCACCAACCACTAGTACTAGTAGTAGTAGTAGTAGTAGTAGTAGTAGTAGTAGTAGTAGTAGTAGTGGTAGTAGTAGTAGTAGTAGTAGTAGTAGTAGTACTAGTACTAGTAGTAGTAGTAGTAGTACTACTACTATTACTACTATTATTACAACTACAACTGCTACTAGTCTTATTTCTACTACCTTTATTACTACTACTCGTACTACTACTCGTACTACTACTGCACTACTCGTGTTACTGCTATCACGGCGACTCCTGCTACGAGTGCTCCTGATATAGTTATTGGCACTCCTACTACTACTACTACTACTACTACTACTACTACTACTACTACTACTACTACTACTACTACTACTACTACTATACTACTACTACTACTACACTACCACTAGTAGTAGTAGTAGTAGTAGTATTAGGTAGTAGTAGTAGTAGTAGTAGTAGTAGTAGTCGTAGTAGTCGTAGTAGTCGTAGTAGTAGTAGTAGTAGTAGTAGTAGTAGTAGTAGTAGTAGTAGCAGTAGCAGCAGTAGTAGTAGTAGTAGTAGTAGTAGTAGTAGTAGTAGTCGATGTCTATCCGTATTATTTGTATTATTCTCATCCATATTCCTACTACATGTGCTTTTACCATAATCCCCATTCGCACGAGCACTATTATTACTGCTTGGCTTGCGATCATTAGCATCATTAGTACTCTTACTATTACGGGTACTAGTACTAGTGGCATCAACATTAAACCTGTTTTGTTTACTTCTTCCACTACTGCTACTACTGCTACTGCTACTTCTACTATTATCTCTACTGCATCTATTACTACCACTTTATTTATTACTATTTCCGATCATTACTACATTACTATGTCTACTACTACTAGTACTACTACGAACATTATTAGTTTTAATTACTAGTATGATTACTAATGCGACTACTGTCGTGACCACTACTACTACTACTACTACTTCTTCTCATACTACTAGTACTAGTACGAGTACTAGTACTGCTACTACTATTCCGACTACTGCTACTACTTTTGCTAGTACTACAACTAGTAAACTAGTAGTACTAGTGTCATTCTTATTACTACTACTACTACTACTACTATTACTACTACTTCTTCTCATTGCACCACTAATTGTATTAATACATTTAACACTGCCACTACTACTACTGTAGTGCCACTTTTATTACTACTACTGCTACTGCTGCTGCTACTGTTAGTACTAATGATTGCACCACTTCTAATACGACCACCACTTCTACTACTGCTACCACTAGTACTTCTACTAGTACTACTACTTCTACCTCGACTTCTATGTCTACTTCTTCTTCTACTTTAACTTGTACTTGTACTTGTATTTGTACTTATACTTCTACTTACATTTCTACTTCTATTTCTATTTGGCTCCGGTTTCTGCTTCTGCTTCGGCTTCCGCTTCGGCTTCTGCTGCTGCTTCGGCTTCGGCTTCGGCTGCTGCTTCTGCTTCTGCTTCTGCTTTTGATTACATTTTTACTTCTGCTTGTACTTCTACTTCTACTTCTACCTCTACTCCTACGTCTGCGTCTACGTCTACGTCTACTTCCACTTTCACTTTTGCTGCTACTGCCCCCCATTCCACCCCCTCGTTCTCTGTGATCGGCCTCGGCTGCAGGATCCCTTCCCCAGTTGCAGCTTTTTGCGTCCGGGAGTCGTTCTTGATGCTCCCAGGGCCCGGACGCGGCCCTCCGAGGCCGTGATGAAGCAACCGAGCGCCGCGGCTGACAGCAGTCCTGTCGCCAGAGGCTGGGGATTCGTGTCCTCGTGGGTGTTCGTTGCAGTCGGCCTCGGCAGCAGTTGGGCGACGAAGTCTGCACAGGCCCACCGCTCACAGGTCGGGGTACGTGCCTCCCTGGCCGAGCCAGAAGGGCGTCATGCACCGCTCCTGGGCGCAGCCTGGTCCTGGCCCTGGGGCGGTGGATCTGTACCAAGACTTCTGACTTTTTGTTTTTGTTTTTTGTTTTGGTGTTTTGTTTCTGGCCGAGGCGTGGTTCCAGAGGTTCCGACCTCATTCCTGGGGGCAGTTCTTCGTCCCGCATCCGTCTTTGATGGCCTCGGGCTCGATGACGGGCTCCCGAGGGCCAGAACCTGGGAAAATCCGCTTGTTGAAAAGATCATGTCGTCGGAGATTTTGGTGAAAGTATCTGATATATGTGGCCCCTTCAAGTCCCGATCCTCTCCCCAGGGCAGGTTCTTCATCACGAGTCGTCCTTTGACAGTCCTGGGGCCTGGCGAGGGCCCCTTGGGATCGAAGATGGCAAATGGCTCCGTCTGGATTTTTCCAATACGTTCAAGGTCCGGGCGTATAAATTTTTCATGAGGAAAATTCCGGGAGGCCTCAAGCGGCGCGCGATAATTGAACCATCTATTCCCCGTCCTCTCTGTGAGATACGGGTCGACGTTTATGCGGCGATGCTCCGACGTACGTCCGACGTAAATCCGACGATCAAGATCCGACGTAATCCGACGTGAGCCTGACGCAGATCCGACGTAAACTCGACGTGAAGTGGGGCTCAAATTGCTGCGCGAGGCCTTCAGTTGTGTTGTCCTTCATGGGAGCCTCAGAGGGTTCGCAAACTCCTTGCGGTTTGAGTCATTTCGTGCGGATGTCGTCGGATTCGGCCGACATGTGGAAGCATTTGGACGAAATCTGGACGACAGGGCGGAGAGGGGTGGTCGAGACCTGGGCGGCACGTGTTCGAAACCACGCTCATGATCGGACCGCGGAGGGCCAGAGAGGCTCCCACGAAGGCTCACCCAGCTCGCCGCCCCCTCCCCCTCCCCTTCAGGCCAACGTTCCAATGTTGTCCGGTGAATGGTGATAGTCGCCCGCCGTCGATGGCACCATGTACGATCTGTGTGGTGCTCGGGTGGGCTCCTTGATCAGAGGCGGCCCAGATTAGTAGGTCGGCCCTGCCAGATCAAGGGTACCCTCGTGTCCTGACCTTGCGACCCATGCCTCCTGCATTTCTGTGGCAACGTGGCTGAGGGGCCAGGGGAGGTTCCGAGACCTCGCTCCTCCTCCTCGCTCCTCGCTCCTCCTCCTCGCT
>CAUYUJ010005180.1:0-112500 GCA_963575745.1 Prorocentrum cordatum
CGCACGCACGCACGCACGCACACACGCACACACGCACACACGCACACACGCACACACGCACACACACACACACACACACGGCTAGGTTCGCACGTGGAACACATGGAGGCCACGAGCTGGATGCACATGCGGAGGGCCAGCGCGCCTGGCCACACCAGCGAGCGCCGAGCGCTGGAAAGACGCGTGTGGCCACATGTGACGGCGCATCCAGCTCTCGCCCAGGCTGGCCGCGACATGTGGATCCAACTTCCTGGTCTTGCTTGACGCATCGGATAGAGCCACCCAGGTCCAGTCGCTATTGGCTGGCCAGTCCAGTGAGTTCAGAGTTAAAACGCAAATGAGGAATCAGAATGAGTAGGGGGAGGAGGGAAGAGGAGGGAGGATCCAGGAGGAAGGCGCAACAGCAGGAAGGGGAGGAGGAGGAAGAGGCGGAGGAGGAGGAGAAGGAGGAGGAGGAGGAGGAGGATGTGGGGGAGTAGGAACGAAGGAGTAAGATTCATAAGAAGAAACCCGACTTCCACGAGCAAGAGGGGGGAGAGAGAGGAGGTAGGAGGAGGAGGAGGAGGAGGAGGAGGAGGAGGAGAGGAGAGGAGGAGAGGCGGAAGAGGAGGAGGAGGAGGAGGAGGAGGAGGAGGAGGAGGAGGAGGAGGAGGAGGAGGAAGAGGGAGGATCAAGCAGCCTCATTTTGCTGCCCCTCCCTCCCCAGAGGTCTCTGGAGGCCTCTCCGGAACTCCGAGGCCCGAACAGAGTCGCTGACGCACAAGACCTTCGCCCTCAAAGCAGGCCGAGTTGAGACAACGGCAGGTCAAAGATCGGCCCCCGAACGCCTCCCCGGGTCCAAACGCACCAGTCTTCCGAGCTGCGCGCAGCCGCGGCGACGAGGCCCCCCCACCAAGGCCAACTACGGCAAGTGCGTGCCGTGCCGACTTCGGCGTCGACACCGCGGGGATCGCTCCACCTGGAGCGATCGGCCTCTCCCGAAGCGTCAGACCTCCCAACACATCGGCCGATTCTGGGTCGCCGGCGGCGCTCCTCGCGGAACGTCGGCGTCGGGGTCGCCGCGGGACGACACGACGCGACCCTGCAGCACCGTTTCCTCGCCTCGCCCTCCTCCGGACTCGCCTTTGGGGCCCTCGCTGCCGTCGCTCCTCCCCGCGTGGCCGCCGTCGTCGGCGTCGGCGCCCCCGTCGCCGCCGCCGTGGGCGTCGGCGCCGCCCGTCGGGGATCCGTGGCCACCGTGGGTCGGCGTCGCCGTCGCCGTCGTCGAGGGTGCCGCAGTCGGAGTCGCCGTCGTTGTCGTCGAGGTCGCCGTCGTCGGAGGCGCCCCCGTCGCCGTCGCCGTCGGCGTCGTCGTCGCCACCGCCCTCGCCGCAGTCGTCGACGAAGGCACCCTCGACATCGTCGGCGTCGTCAGAGGAAGATGAGAGGATGCCATGGGCCACTGGGGAGCATACCACAAGAGCTCCAGGGAGCTGCCAGCGAGTTGGTTTATGGGGATCTGTGGGCGCTCGAGGAAGATGCAGTGCGGGAAGTGGCTGGGACAATCATGCAGCGATCTGGACCAGGAAGAGGAGGAGGAGGCAGAGGAGCAGGAAGAGCCGAAGGAGAAGCAGGAGAGAGAGGCGGGGAACATACCTGGGCAGAGGACAAAAGGGGAGCCCCACGGTCGGCAACTCTTGCCTCGCGTGCCGCGGCGGCGGCCCTGGCGAGACGCCGTCCTCTGCAGGCCGATCGCGCGCCGCTCCGCTCCGCAGGGCGGGAGGCTGGCACGGGCTCTCGACGTTGCTGTCGGGGACCAGGGCGTGGGCGGTGTGTCGCGCCGAAGTGTTCTGTGGGCCAGAGCCCGCGGCGCGACACCATCGCATCGCTGACGATCGCGACGCTGTCATGCCCAGACCGCATCCAGCGCTGACCTGCCGCCAGCTGAAGCCTCAGGCGCGTCTTGACCGCGGCGTGCCCCAGGCGAGGACAGGTTCGTCGTGCTCGTCGCGCTCTGCGCACGGTGCACCAGCAGTTGACCGTCAAGAGCACCCTGGCGGTGCCCGCCAGGAGCAATGCCGCAGGTCATGCGGCGCAGCAGAAACATGCGGTTGTCTTGCTCCTCTGGTCGTCCTCCTCCAGGCCAAAGACTTCTCAGTCAAATTCGCACGCTTGGTGCCATTTGCATTTGCGCCCTGAGCACGGGCCTTCTGGACGGTGCGCTCTAGAGCGATACGAGAGAGTGCTTGGTTTTCCCGGCTGGCCGTACTAGTACGCCGAAGTACGCCTACTAGTACGACCCGGCGAATCGTACTAGTACGCCGAAGTACGCCTACTAGTACGACCCGGCGGGTCGTTCTAGTACGGCTAAGTACGCCTACTAGTACGACCCGCGGCGGTCGGGAGGCGAACCCGTAGGGCCGAAGTACGCCTACTAGTACGACTCCGCGGGTCGTACTAGTACGGCTAAGTACGCCTACTAGTACGACCCGCGGCGCTCGGGCGGCGTACTAGTACGCCGAAGTACGCCTACTAGTACGACCCGGCGAGTCGTACTAGTACGCCGAAGTACGCCTACTAGTACGGAAAGGGACGGAAAGGACTGAAAGGGACTAAAAGGGTCTCAAGGGACTAAAGGGACTAAAAGGGACTAAAGGGACTAAAAGGGACAAAAAGGGACTCAAAGGGACTAGAAGGGACTAAGAGAGACCAAAAGAGAGCACATGGCACGAAAGGGACTGAAAGCAGCTAAAAGGCGACAGTCGTACTGAAGAGACGGAGGGGAACTGAAAGGGACTAAAAGGGACTAATAGTACGGCTAAGTACGCCTACTAGTACGACCCGCGGCGCTCGGGAGGCGAACCCGTAGGGCCGAAGTACGCCTACTAGTACGACTCCGCGGGTCGTACTAGTACGGCTAAGTACGCCTACTAGTACGACCCGCGGCGGTCGGGAGGCGTACTCGTAGGGCCGAAGTACGCCTACTAGTACGCCCCGGCGGGTCGTACTAGTACGGCTAAGTACGCCTACTAGTACGACCCGCTGCGGTCGGGAGGCGTACTCGTAGGGCCGAAGTACGCCTACTAGTACGACTCCGCGGGTCGTACTAGTACGGCTAAGTACGCCTACTAGTACGACCCGCGGCGCTCGGGAGGCGAACCCGTAGGGCCAAAGTACGCCTACTAGTACGACTCCGCGGGTCGTACTAGTACGGCTAAGTACGCCACTAGTACGACCCGCGGCGGTCGGAGGCGAACCCGTAGGCGAAGTACGCCTACTAGTCCGACTCCGCGGGTCGTACTAGTACGGCTAAGTACGCCTACTAGTACGACCCGCGGCGCTCGGGAGGCGAACCCGTAGGGCCAAAGTACGCCGACTAGTACGACTCCGCGGGTCGTACTAGTACGGCTAAGTACGCCTACTAGTACGACCCGCGGCGGTCGGGAGGCGAACCCGTAGGGCCAAAGTACGCCTACTAGTACGACTCCGCGGGTCGTACTAGTACGGCTAAGTACGCCTACTAGTACGACCCGCGGCGGTCGGGAGGCGAACCCGTAGGGCCGAAGTACGCCTACTAGTACGCCTACTAGTACGACTCCGCGGGTCGTACTAGTACGGCTAAGCAGGACAGACTTTCGAGCATGTCTCGAGCGGGGGGCGTCTCCGCCGGTCGTACTAATAACCAAAAGTAGCCCTATTAGTACGCCCCCGCCAGCCGGTCGTACTAGTAGGCCAAAGTAGCCCTACTAGTAGGCTCAAGTAGCCCTACTAGTAGCCCCGGCGGGGCGGACATTCGAGGATGTCTCGAGCGGTGAGCCTCTCCGCCGGTCGTACTAGTAGGCCAAAGTAGCCCTACTAGTACGCCCCCGCCAGCCCCCCGGAGCCGTACTACTAGGCCAAAGTAGCTCTACTAGTAGCCCCGGCGGGGCGGACATTCGAGGAATCTCGAGCGGGGGGCCTCTCCGCCGGTCGTACTAGTAGGCCAAAGTAGCCCTACTAGTACGCCCCCGCCGGCCCCCCGGGGCCTGTACTAGTACGCCAAAGTAGCCCTACTAGTAGCCCCGGCGGAGCGGACATTCGAGGATGTCTCGAGCGGGGGGCCTCTCCGCCGGTCGTACTAGTAGGCCAAAGTAGCCCTACTAGTACGCCCCCGCCAGCCCCCCGGGGCCCGTACTAGTAGGGCTACTTCGACCCTACTAGTAGCCCCGCCGGGGGGGACTTTCGAGGATGTCTCGAGCGGGGGGCCCCTCCGCCTGTCGTACCAGTAGGCCAAAGTAGCCCTACTAGTACGCCCCCGCCAGCTCTCCTGAGCCGTACGAGTACGCCAGAGTAGCCCTACTAGTAGCCCCGGCGGGGCGGACTTTCGACAAGGCGACAATCGTACTGAAGAGACGGAGGGGAACTGAAAGGGACTAAAAGGGACTAACAGAGACCAAAGGGACTGATAGAACCAAAGGGAACTAAAAGAGAATAAAAACAAAAGTAAAAGAGACAAAAAGACACCGGAGGGCGTCAAAGGAGCTAAAACGCTACCATTATACTGAACGGACGGAAAGGGACTGAAAAAAACGAAAAGCGACAAAAAGGGACTAAATGGACTACAAAACACTAAAAGGGACTAAAAGGGACTAACAGCCACTACAGGACTTGAACGGAGCTTAAAGGCTACAATCCTACTGAAGGGACGGAAAGGGACTCAAAGGTACGAAAAGAGACTAAAGGGATAACAGGAAACGCAAAGGGACTAAGAGGGACCAAAAGGGATTACATGGTACGAAAGAGACTGAAAGGAGCTAAAAGGCGACAGTCGTACTGAAGAGACGGAAGGAGACTGAAAGGGACTACAAGGGACTAAGAAAGACTAAAGGGACGAAGCGAACCAAAAGGAACTAAAAGGAACTAACAAGAAAGTACAAGGGACAAAAAGACACCGAACGCCTTTGGAGGCGCCGCCAGCGACATCGCCTTCTTAGGGCGTCCCGGGCCAGTCTGCCAGTGGGACTTGTCGTCGCAACGACACTTGTCGGGCCCCCAGCCCGGGCAAAAAGGACACTGTCTGCGCCCCATTGCCGTGATACCAGCGTGCGCAAGAGAAATAATCAGAGCCTCAATGCACCTACGAATGAGAAAGAACCCTGCTTCCCGAACGCCTGATACCTTCCGCCTCGTGCCGCCCCATCCTTACTCATCGTGCCTTTCCCTAGTCCCTCATACCCTCTCCTACTCCTCTTACCTCTTCCTGCCTCCTGGGCTCTCGCCCTCTCGTTCATCCTCGCTTGCCGAGGCGACCGAAACACCGCACATGAGCAAAGCCATCCTCTCTCCTCCTTCCCTCCTCCTTCGAACTCTTCTCCTCCCCCCTTCCCTGTGGTTACCCTCCGTGCGGTGCAGCACAAGCGTCGTAGCTCTGAGGGCGCAGGAGGTCCACAGAGACCCCTGCTCGGATTAGAACTCGCCGGAGCGACTCCTATGGGAGGGAATTCCACTGGGAACTCGAAGAGACTAAAAGGACTGACAGAAACTAAAAGGGACTAAAAGGAACTAAAAGGGACTCAAAGGGACTGAAGAGCTTAAAGGCTGCAATCGTACAGAAGGGACGGAAAGGACTGAAAGGGACTAAAAGGGTCTCAAGGGACGAAAAGGGACTAAAAGGGACTCAAAGGGACTGAAGAGCTTAAAGGCTGCAATCGTACAGAAGGGACGGAAAGGACTGAAAGGGACTAAAAGGGTCTCAAGGGACTAAAGGGACTAAAAGGGACTAAAGGGACTAAAAGGGACTAAAAGGGACTCAAAGGGACTAGAAGGGACTAAGAGAGACCAAAAGGGAGCACATGGCACGAAAGAGACTGAAAGCAGCTAAAAGGCGACAATCGTACTGAAGAGACGGAGGGGAACTGAAAGGGACTAAAAGGGACTAACAGAGACCAAAGGGACTGATAGAACCAAAGGGAACTAAAAGAGAGTAAAAACAAAAGTAAAAGAGACAAAAAGACACCGGAGGGCGTCAAAGGAGCTAAAACGCTACCATTATACTGAACGGACGGAAAGGGACTGAAAAAAACGAAAAGCGACAAAAAGGGACTAAATGGACTACAAAACACTAAAAGGGACTAAAAGGGACTAACAGGCACTACAGGACTTGAAAGGAGCTTAAAGGCTACAATCCTACTGAAGGGACGGAAAGGGACTCAAAGGTACGAAAAGAGACTAAAGGGATAACAAGAAACGCAAAGGGACTAAGAGGGACCAAAAGGGATTACATGGTACGAAAGAGACTGAAAGGAGCTAAAAGGCGACACTCGTACTGAAGAGACGGAAGGAGACTGAAAGGAGCTACAAGGGACTAAGAAAGACTAAAGGGACGAAGCGAACCAAAAGGAACTAAAAGGAACTAACAAGAAAGTAAAAGGGACAACAAGACACCGAAGGCCTCAAAGGAGCCAAAAGGCTACCATTATACTGAAGGGACGGTAAGGGATTGACAGGGACTAGAAGCGACTAAAAGGGACTGAACGAACTACAAAAGACTACAAGGAACGAAAAGGGACTACAAGGGACTAAGAGGCACTACAGGGATTGAAATGAGCTTGAAGGCTACAACCCTTCTGAAAAGACGGAAGGAAACTGAACGGCACTAAAAGGGACTAAAGGGACTAAAAGGGAGTCAATAAAACTACAAGCGAATAAGAGGAACCAAAAGGGACCACAAGGCACGAAAGAAACTGAAAGGCTACAATCATACTGAAGGAGCGGAAAGGGATTCAAAGGGACTACAAGGAACTAAAAGGGACTACAGGGACTAAAAGAGACTCAGAGGGACTATAAGAAACTGAAGGGAAGTGAACCGAAGACAACGAACTCGAAGGCTGCACAAGGGCGAAAGAGACAAACGAGAGACTGGAGCAACCTAAAACTAGGAAGAAGGGACTGAACCAACAAAAAAAGACTAACGGGAATCAGACCGACGGAAGACGGAAAGGGATAACAGGGCGGCGGCGGCAGCGACGACGACGACGTCCACGCTGACGGCGACGACGACGACGACCGCAGCAGCGCCGAAGCCGAGGATGGCAGCGGCGGCGGAGCCGGCTACGCCGACGCCGACGACGACGACGACGCCGCCGACGACGACGACGACGACGACGAACGGCGTCGGCGACAGCGATGGCGACGACGACTTCGGCCGAAATCTGCTCGAAATAAATTCCCGGATCTCTCTCGGGGTCCCTCCCGACGCAGTTGCTTACCCCAGATCGATCTGCAGCGACCCCGAGACCCGAAAACCGTCCCCGGAGGCCGAAAACGCGGAAAATCTCCCCGATCCCTGAAGATCGAGAATCGAAGTTCGACAGATGGCCACGTCCTCGATCGCAGTTTTTCAACCCAGCTCGACTTCCAGAGGCCCCGGGAACCGAAGGCGGCCCCCTGGGGCCGAACCCGCCGAGAAACCTCCCCGAGCCCCGCAATTCGAAAATCAAAGTTTTTCAATATGAGGTCCCCGGTGGTCTCCCGAGGTCCCGAAAACTTCCCCAGGTTTTCCGTCCTGAGTCACATTCTAATGATCCTAGGGCCCGTTGAAGGCTTACGAAGGCCGACAATTGCGAAAACCGATGTACTAGACAAATCCGCCGACCCCTTGGGTCTCATCGGCGTGTCAGATGCTCCCCCTCTTCCCAAACCCCTCCCTGGGGGCCTCGTCTGGTCGATCAGGAGGGGAAGCGCCCGGCCAGCCGGCGTACACGCGCCATGAGACAACACAGAGCTCCACGACGAGCCAAAAAGGCCCTAAGAGGCTCCCGAGCCGGTCCAAGAAGCCCCGAGTCGCCGAAACATCGTTTCAAGACGCCCAGGATGGCCTCCAGACGGCCAAAGATGCTTCCAAGACGTGACCCTACGAATACGGCGGCGGTGCGCGGCTCGGGCGTACGAGTGGGGCTGCGTACGGCTACTAGTACGACTGCGACGTGCACGGCCGAGCGTACGAGTACGGCTACGTACCGGTACGAGTACGACTGGAGGGGGCGTACGAGTTCGGCGACGTGGGCCTACTAGTACGGCAGCAGAATGCAAGGACGGCCGTACTAGTACAGCTACGTACGCCTACTAATACGGCGGCGGTGTGCCAGGTCGGGCGTACGAGTACGGCTACGTACGGCTACGAGGACGACTGCGACGTGCCCGGCCGAGCGTACGAGTAGGGCCACGTACGCGTACTAGTACGACCGGAGCGGGCGTACTAGTACGGCTACGTAGCCCTACTAGTACGCCTGCGGCGTGCACGGCCGAGCGTACGAGTACGGCTACGTACGGCTACTAGTACGCCTGTGGCGTGCACGGCCGAGCGTACTAGTACGGCTACGTAGGCCTACTAGTACGCCTGCGGCGTGCACGGCCGAGCGTACGAGTACGGCTACGTACGGCTACTAGTACGCCTGCGGCGTGCACGGCCGAGCGTACGAGTACGGCTACGTACGGGTACTAGTACGCCTGCGGCGTGCACGGCCGAGCGTACGAGTACGGCTACGTACGGGTACTAGTACGCCTGCGGCATGCACGGCCGAGCGTACGAGTACGGCTACGTACGGCTACTAGTACGCCTGCGGCATGCACGGCCGAGCGTACGAGTACGGCTACGTACGGCTACTAGTACGCCCCGCGGTCGTACTAGTAGGACGAAGTAGGTCTACTAGTACGACGACCGGGCAAAGCAAGCCTATTCTGAGCGATACAGGCCTCCGACGTCGCAATTTGGCGCCACCTGGCCCTTTGGAGCTCTGGACACCATCTCTGGGACCGCTCTTTGGCAGCGCGTCGGGCTTGCTGAGAGCCCAGAGGTCCGAAGGCGGCCCCAGAAAGTGCCCAGAAACGGCGGTCCTGCGCTTTTGCTTCTAGGCCCACGAAATGTCTGGGAACAGAGCAGACTGGATCCTCGTCGGGACTCGCAGAAGATGTCGCGTAATCTCCAGCCCCCACAACAGCAAAGTAGGCCGACTGGTCCAGGTCGGGGCGCTGGTCGTTTCATGCTTCCCTCCTGCGCTCACCAGTTCGGCACAGTCAGCGTGCTGTCATTAGGGGCACCCAATAAAGAACGAAGGGGCTTTTCTGGCCACGGCATGCCTCGGCCACCCAAAAGTTCCGCGGCATTAATGAAAGGAACGGCCTTAAAACCCAAGCCCCATCTAAGCCCAAAGAGGTCCTTAATTCAGCGTCTTGACTGTGATATGATGTGGACTGTACGGTCGCCCTCCTCCTGCTTTCTCATTTCTACTTCTTCCACCGGTCGCATTCACCACAGTCGCACGCTGCGCTCGATCTCGACAGCGTTGCATGGGTCCAGCATTCCCCTGTGCGCAGCCATGCTGGAACACGATGTCTTTCCCTTCTCCTCCACCCTCTTCCCCACCGAAAAACAGCGACTGAGGCGAAGACTGAGCTCTACGTGCCTCGAGTTGCGGTACATCTTGATCAGCTGATGCAAAGTGTCACAGCGGGGCACCCACTCGATGAGGCCAGAATCGGCGGAAAGCGGCACGACCGCAAACCTGCGGCGTCTGCCACACACAGCATCTTCAGTTCAATTAGCAGGCAGCTGTACGCCAGAAATCTCACGAAACACTTCTCGACTCCACGCCCCTGCTGGAAAAATCTTCCTACCACATCCCGCCATCTCGCGCGCTCCGCTTGTTTGTGGGGCCGCCCTATTCATCTGCGCCACCTCTCCTCCCATCCGCTCCCCTACCCTCATCCCCCTTCTCCCATCACCCCTCACCCCTGCACTGCTCCAACTCCCCCTCCTCCTCCTTTCCCGTCAGATCGTCTCGACCCCCCAAAAACCCCCTGCAGCATGCCCTCATCCTCTTCCTCCTCCTCTTCCTCCTCCTCCTCCTCCTCCTCCTCCTCCTCCTCCTCCTCCCCCTCCTGCTCGTGAAAATCGGGCCCCAAAATCGGCCTGTGGGGGCCAAGTGGTGGTGGGTGGGTGCCCTCCCCCCTCCCTGCCCGCAAGGAGACCGGGCAATCGAAAGGTCGTGCTTGGCCGACTCCACGCTCCCCTCCAGCAGGCTGTTGATGAGGCCGAACAGCTGCATCACCCGCTCGTCCTGCTTCAGGTCCTCGTGGCCTGAAGGAGGGGCAGGGGATCAGGAGACAGGAAGGGGGCGGAGAGGAAGTGGGGGAGGGAGAGGCCTCCCGGCGCCTCCCAGCGGCCACCCACTCCACCTCCTCCGCCGACTCCTCGCCGCCCTTCTCCTCCATACACAGCACCATGCCCTGCTCCCGCCCCACCACACCACCGCCCCCCCACACCACCGCGACGTCCGACTCCACCAGCTCCTCCTCCTCCTCCTCCTCCTCCTCCTCCAGCTCCTCCTCCTCCTCCTCCTCCTCCTCCTCCTCCTCCTCCCGCTCTGTGACGCCATCTTCGACGCCGACATCGTCGTCGTCGTCGTCGTCGTCGTCGTCATCGTCGTCGTCCACCCCATCCCATCTGTGGGGGGAGGCTGAAAAACTGTGGGACCTATTCTATCTCTAGTCTAACCAGTGGGGAGGTCGTGGTCCTCAGCCAAGATCACATATCACCTCCAGAGCCGTATAACACCTCCCCGGGCCGGTATAACACCTGCCCGTGCCAGTCTACCACTGGGGCCATTTCACACCTCCTCGGGCATATGTAACTCCGTCCTAGACCCGTGTAGCAACTCACTTGGGCCCATCTAGCATCTCCCCAGGCCCGTCTAACACCTCCCCTGGGCTTGTATGAAGACGAAGATGTCTCGGGCGCCGCGGCCTTCCCAGAGTGTTCCGGAACGCACGAATCTATCCTCGTCCTAACCCCGTTCGATGCATCACACGTCATTGGGCCGATGGACCACGTCCCCGGGACCACATATCACATCCCTGTGCAAGACGCAAGATGTTTTCCTTCGGAGGCGTGAGCCTCGACTCACCGTGCCGCATCCCCCGCTCCCGTAGAGTCTTAGCACGGGCATGTCCCGCCCCTACCTTCTTGCAAGAAGCCTGCACCTTTGCTTAGAGTTGAGAACCTGGGCTAATTAAGAGGATGGCCTCCGCTCCAAGCCTTTTCTTAAGCAGCAGTCCAGGTCCAGAGATATGACACCTCTGCAATCAGAACAAGCTCAAAGAAACCGCCCAGGGCCCAATCCAGACTCTTGATTCTCTTAAGCGAAATGTGAAGTCCATGAACATTGACGCGCTTTCTTAAGATGCCGGCTGAGGGTAACGGGACCATCATGGAAGGCCCGGACCAAAACTGCAGAAACGTCGAGGCCTTCCATGGGAGTCCTCGCCTTCCTGCAATCGAATCCGCGCACCATCCACCGGAGGGCGGCGACACGAGACTGGGCGCCGGCGGTAAACCGTCAACCTTTCTTACCGCCGGGGGACTCGTAGAGCTTCCTGACAATATATAATGTGGAAAAGAATTTCAGAGAACGACTAGTTTTTCAGCCCAAGCGATTATAGACCTCTCAAGATGACTCTAACAAAACAAACGAAGAGTTTTCCAATCGAGCTCGAGTATGAAACCGAGTTCAGACCTCTGAATGCGACAGGCGGACGCGTCTGATGTCTGCGGATCGATTCCTGTGATTACCAGCTCTGCAGCCCCCCATACAGCCTGAGTTAAGTGCAGAAAACCGAGAGTACCTCTCAGGATGACTCGAATAATACAACAGTTTCGCGGATCTCGTTCGAGCAGCAGACCGAGTTCCGAGCTCTCGGTTCGACGAACGGACGCGCCTGATGTCTCGAAATCGATTCCTGTGACCAGCAGCACTGTAGCCCTCCCCCAGCACGATTTAAGTACAGAAAACCGAGAGCACTTCTCAAGATGACTCGAACAATACCAATAGGTTCGCGAACCTAGCTCGGGGAGCAGGCCGAGTTCAGAGCTCTTGATTCAACAGACGAACGCGCCTGATAATTCTCAATCGATTTCTGTGATTATCAGCTCTGTGGCTGCCCTACAGATCGAGTTAAGTACGAAAAACCGAGAGCGTCTGCTACAATGACTCGAATGATACGAATAGGTTTGCGACCCTAGCTCGGCTAGCAGACCGAGTTCAGACCTCTGGATTCAACAGGCGAGCGCGCCTGATCATTCTGAATGCATTAGCTGTGCTGACCAGCTCTGTAGTTGTCCTGAAGCTCGAGTTATCTTGAGAAAACCGACAGCGCGTATCAAGATGACTCGAAACGGCCGTTCCCGCCTGCCTGCTTTTTGGCCTTCAAAGTTACCCGATCGAGCTGAGCTCAAGATGGCGAGCGGGAATAAGATCGAATATCATGGAAAAAATACTAGAGCTCTAACGAATGGTCAAATTTTGAGAACAAAATTTTCAACCGACCAAAAGTCACCAAAAGGTCCGTCGAGATGTTTCTTGCCAACTAGCTCTCCAGCTCCCCGGAATTACTCTTAAACTTCCAGCAATAACTTGCTAAGGGAAGCTCTACGAGTTATGACGCCGTGCGAGAGCGAGCGACACGCCATGCTGCAGGGCATGGCGTGGCCGACGGTGCAGAGGCCCCCGGGGGCCCGACGCGGGCCTCCGAGGGCCCCGGCGGAAGGCGGGGGGCGCCTCGAGACCAGCGGGCCGCTGGCCGCCCGGAGGGGGCCATGCGCCGGCCTCGGGGCCACGGCTGGACCCACCGGGGGCAGAGCGCCTGCACAGGTCCGCGTCCGTCGGGGGCTATACTGGCCCAGGTCGAACCGGGCCGGGATCAGTCGGGCGTGGCAGGATCCCGCCAGATCCCGCGGGGCCCAGCAGGGCAGGGTCAGTGCACCCCTGCCCGGGCCAGCGCACCTCCAGGGCCCGGGCAGGATCCTGCCAGGCCCGGCGCTCGGGCTGACCCCCGTCTCCTCGGCCCCGACGTCCGCCCGCCACGGCCCGCCCGGGGCCCCTCCCGACGAGGGCCCAGAGATCCGACGCTCCAGCCAAAGGCGGAGCGGAGGGCCAGGGCTCTCGGCCGTTTCGGCCTCCGGGGGCCCTCGCCGGACCTCGGGCGCACCAATGAAACGACTCGGGGCGAAATTCCGGCCCTGGTGCCATGCAGGGGGAGATGGTCCAGACCTCCGGGGTCCACGCATCGAACAAACTTGGAGCGGTCGGGTGCCTGGCGGGTGGGGCGAGCGACCCGCTGGGCCCGAGGTGGCCGCGCGGCGCGGGGGAGGACACCGCCATCGGAGGTTCCCGCAACGGCCTCCTGGCCTGCAGGGTGCCTCCCCCCCCCCCCAGTTTCTCGCACGCTTCTGGAGCCCACGGGCCGGGGGGGGCTGTGGATGACATCTGGGCCTTTCTTTCTTGGAAACAAGCCAGGGGCCTGGGCCACCACTGGCGACGCATCAGGGCCCCGCGAACTGGACTGGGAGGCACCCTCTGCCAGGGCCCCGCAAGCAACCAGGACTCTGCTGCGCCAGGACGCTGGCGCGCCCGGGAAAACTGCATCCGTGGGGGGGCAAAGCGTTCTCCCGTCTTCGGCATCCGCGGCTGGAGGTCTCAGAGCCCTTGCGTGCAGTGGCCCGGCCTCCCCACGCCCTGGCCCCGGTTCGCCCTCCCCTGTTTTCCAGCTCGCCCCTGCCCCCGACCGCGCGCGCGTGCGCGGGAAAATAGTCAAGGGGCGCCTCTCCCCCTCGGGGTCCGTGGCCGAACGCGCGTGCGCGCGCGCGGCCGCGGGGGGCGGGCTAGTCCAGGTAGACCTCGTCATCGGGCCCCACGGCCGCAACATCCTGCGGGAGCCGAGCGGAGTCATTGGGGACTGCTGCGGCCGAACTTTCGCGAGATCGTCGGTTCGTGCTGCAGATGCTAACGATTAGGGCAGTTTGCACCACTCCCATCCTCGAGGGACCGCTTCACATGGATGTCCTCGAGGTTCTGACCCCTCAGGCGTACCCGGGACGAGGAGGAACAGGGCCAGAGGGCGGTCCTCCAGCCCTTTGGCCCTGTTCCTCCTCGTCCTCCTCACCATCATCCTCCCATTCCTCCTCCTCCTCCTCCTCCTCCTCCTCCTCCTCCTCCTCATCTTCCTTGATCATTCCATCCTCCTCCTTCCCCTTGTCTGCCTCCCCCTTTCTTTCTCCTCCACGTCCTCTTCCCCCTCCCTCTCCTCCTTCTCCTCCTCCTCCTCCTCGTTTTCCTCCTCCACCTCCTCCTCCTCCTCCTCCTCCTCCGCACTGCTGATGCTGCTCTCCCCTCCCCTAGTCCTCCTTTTTCCGCCTCCCCGTCCACATCTTCCTCTCCACCCCCTTGCCCTCCTCTGGCTATTCTCCTCCGGCTCCGCCGCGTCCTCCTGTTGCTCCTCCCACTCTCCTCCTCTACCTCCTCCTCCTTCTTTTCCTCCTCCTCCTCCTCCTTCGTTGCATCCTTCTCCCCCTCCTCATCTTCTCTTCCTTGTCCTCCTCCTCCTCCTCCTCCTCCTCTTCCTCCTCCCCCCGCTGCTTTTCCTCCCCCATTATGGTCCTCATCCTCCCGCCACCTGCCTCGCCAGCGCTTCCCCCGATTTGCAGGGCTCTGATGCGCGGCTGAATGCACAAAATGCTGCCCCTTCGGGTTTCTACAATGTTCCAAGGGCCCCTCGTCACGTTCCGCGCATGGCCTCCCCTCTCGAGGATCCGTAGACTTTCCGAAACGCGCCCGGGCCCCAATCTCATCTTCAACTGCAGGTGGGGAAGAGGGGGAAGAGGGAAGGCGAAAGGACGGGGAGGAAGTTGAGGGATGGATGAGGGTGGATGGTTGCAGTAGAGGAAGAGGAGGGAGGGAGGGAGGTGGAGGAAGGGAGGAGACGAGAGAGGGAGGGAAGGAGCGAGGGAGGGGAGGGAACAGGAGAAGATGAACGAGGACAGAGGAAAGAGGAGAGAGAAGGAGGATGAGAAGGAGAAGGAGGAGGAGGAGGAGCAGGAGCAGGAGCAGGAGCAGGAGGAGGAGGAGGAGGAGGAGGAGGAGAAAGGGTAAGGATAAACGCATCGGAGGAGGGCCCCTGCTGTGGGCAGGACGGTGTCGCCTCTGCGAAAGGGTATGCATGCGGGCCCCTTGCGCTTAACAGGGGCCTGCCTGGGGCGCCCCCAAGGGACCGCGGGGGGCGCGCCGCGGCAGGAGGCTCAGCTGAGCCCTGCTCGGACAAAAAAAAAGGCCCCGCCCCACCCACCCCAAGGCACGCACGGACAGGGCGATGGGGGGGGGCCCAAGCAAGGGACGACGACGACAACGACGCTCACGCGCAGGACGAGGGCGGCCGCGGTGCGGGGCAGCGCGGGTCGCACTCTCCCGCCCGCCTCCCCGCCTCGTCGGTGCCGTCGCCACCGCGCTGCCGCTAGTCTCCCCAGAGAACCCCTAAACAGTGACGCCGGAGAGCCCCCTGGGGGGCCCAGCAAACCGCGCTCAGACGAGCTGTTCGGGAGGCCCTCCCCCTCGGGAGCAAGGATTTGTGATCAAAAAGCAATACTGTTGTTTCAGGTTTCTCTTCTTGACCTGGGAAGGGTGGTAAACACGGCGCAACCGCATTATCGCAAGAGTACGCTGGCTCTCCCTCTTGAAAGGGGGAGGAGGGGGAGGAAGAGGAGGAGGAGGAGGAGGAGGAGGAGGAGGAGGAGGAGGAGGAGAAAGAGGAGGAGGAGGAAGAGGAGGAGGAGGAGGAGGAGGAGGAGGAGGACGAGAGGGAGGAGGAGGTGGAGACCAGCGTGAGGAGGGGGCGCGGACCCCGCCTAGACCTGCAAGATGAAGTGGCCGCCGCGCCGCGCGTCGGCGGGCAGCGGGGCGGCGGGGGGCAGAAGATGGGCAAAGCCAGGGCGTTTGAGAGCGAGGGGCTCAGGGCAAGCTGAGGAGGGGAAGGGGGCGAGGAGCAAGCAACGGCAGGGGCAATCACGAGCGAAAAATAAGGAGAGGCGGGCGGAGGTGCGCTGTTCACCGCAGGGGCTACGGGGGACGAGGCCGACGGGGACGCTGAGAGAGAAGTGGTTCGTCTCGGTGATGAAGATGTGGCAACTCGAGTCGGCGGGGCCCGCGACTGGGATCCGCGCGTGGACGCCGCTGTAGGAGGTGATATGCTCTGGAAAGCCGACGGGGACGAATAGGTCCATGGAGTCGCGCCCTGGGTCGCCTGTGGCATCTCTTGCCGAGAGGGAGATAGCACGGGATACGACGGTGATAGTGACTCAACGGCGCGCCCCTCGCAGCCTCGCTAGTGGGCGCGGGGGCCGTCTCGGCATCGCAGTGAAACGGCAGGCGTGCCTCTCGGCGAGCGCGGCGGCGAGCTCGTCGATGATGCTGTTGAACTGGAAGAAGAGGAAGCAGCGAGGTGGGAGTCCCGCCTCCTCAGGGCAGCCCGCTCGCCGTCATCGCCCCCGTCGGCGAAGCCATCGTCGTCGCGCGGGCGCCCGCGAGCGCGCAACTGCGGCTTCTCAGCGGGCCGATCGGCCACTCCTCCGAAAGACGAGCCTCCGTGTACAAGTGATGCGCAGCAGGCGTCGCCGAGTGGGCGCCGAGGGGCGGCCGCCGCAAGCCCTGGCGCGCGGCCCAGCCCGGCGGGAACGGCCCAGCTAGAGCGCGTCTGCGGACATGACGCAGGACGCGGCAGCGAGCATAGTGTCGATGGGAGTCGATTTGGCCCAAGCAGCCGACGACGCAAGACGTCTGGCCGCGCGGGGATCTAATGCGCGCCGATGTCAACCAGCCGCCCGCCCACGTCCGCGTGGCAGCCCGCGCCCGCGAGCACGGGCAGCGCCGCGGCACCGCCCAGCAGGCGCCCCGGCGATCGCGCGGAGGCAGGGAGAGACGCTGCCCGCGAACTCGCGGAGCCGCGCCGCGAAAACGGCGGTGATCGGCGACGCCGCCATGGCGCCATCCCGCAGCGCGGCATGAGCGGCACGTCGTGGGCGAGGACGACCGGGAGGAGGGGGGTGCATCGCGTCGTCGGCGGCAGCGGCAGCGCGGGGCCCGGCGGCGGCATGCGGCCCCGGCGGGGGGCGGCCAGCAGCGGCGGCCTCCAAGTTCTCCGCGACGGCGGGCGAGCGCCAGGAGGAACGGCAGGGCGCCCAAGTGTCGCGAGATGCTCGGTGCTGGCGCACTGGCTGGAGCCAACCGGGCCCACCTTGGGAAAGTCAAGGCCGCGGCGCGCGAGATGGTGGAAATTGCAAGGTGGCCCCGGCGAGCGCGCCGCGCCCCCCCCCTCCCCGCCGCGCCAACTGGATCCACGCGCCGAGCGAGAAGGCCCCGAGCGGCAGGCGGAACGCCTGCGCAAGCACCGCGAGCTCAGGCTGGAGAACAACTGCTGGCGGCCAACAGAACTGCGCGACGTGCCGGGTCGTAGAGACTGCGCGCGGGTTGTGCGGCATCCCGGGCAGGCTGGTTTGGCAGGTTCCCTCGTCTATAGCCAGAGCCCGAAAGACGGAGCTTGGCTACGGGGCCATTCCAACTCGCGCCAGGCGCAACGCCGGGGCCTCGTGGAGGCCAAGGTGCAGCAACATCGGGGCAACTTCGACCGAGCTCCATTCGGGGATCTCCGCAGGAATGATGTCGGCCACCTGCCTGCTGGGCCAGCCCCAGAGAGAACGGGCCGCTCAGGGGAACGAGCTTGCCTTTCGCGACCTCGAGGGCCAGGTGGGCCATCCTGGAGGCCAGCTGCGTTGCCCGAAAGATGCGAGCGAGGTCGTGGACAGCCTGCAGAGCGCCTCCAACGTCGCCCGCGCGGACCCGACACGGGCCAACCCCGAAGATTTGGACCGGCGAGACCAGGTCAATCAAGAAAACTGCAGTGCTCAATGCGAGCGCGAGGACTCCGCTCTGAATCCACCAGATGCGCTGGAGGAGGGCCTCGACCGACGAGCGCAGGAAGGGGGCGGAGGGAACGAGCGCGTCGGGCAGGCCAACCAGGCCGAGGGGGGGCGGAGGCGGAAATCCCGATTCAGGGGCGGGGGGGCCTGGCCGAAGCCCAGAGAGAAGAACGCAGAAATGTCTCGTGAGCCAGGGGGAGTGGCCGACAGGACCCTGCTGGACACCTCTGACTCCAGGACGTCGTTCCCGGAATTCCGCGCCCCAGGGTGCAGCCGCGCTGGCGGGCCGGAATCAGGCCCAGCAGGGCAGGGCGAATCGCTTGACTTGCCGCGGCCAGCGCGAGCTTGAGATCGCACTTGCGCGGCCCCAAGACCCGGGCTTTCTCGAGTGGCCGAACGCGCGTGGCATCGCGGAGCTCAGCGCCCGCCCTGAATCGCGGCCCTGGCACTGGCAGCAGGCCCTCGACATCCCGAGGGCCACTCCAGGGCGCACCAAGAAAAATCGGCCCCGACATCGCGAGCCGCCCGAGCGACGTCGGGCAGGGCGTCGGCGGGGCCGGGCGCCGAGCGTCGCGCCGATCAGATGGCGCGTCGGAGCATAGCGCGACGCGGGGGGGGGATGATGAAGGTCGCCGGCGCTATGGGCGGACGACGGAGGCGCGGTTCAGCGATCGGCGGCGCCCCGCGGGTTTCCGTGGAGACATAGGGCCCAGGAAGCGGCGAGGAGCCCCCCGAGGCGGTCGAATGGCCCCGCGAGGGCCCCGCCGTCAGGCGCGTGAGCTCCCGGAAAGCGATATTCTTCGATGGGGCGGCAGCCGCAGGCGCGCGCGCGCCCCGAGGGCGCGGCGTCGCGCCCGGAACTGAGCGCGATCGCCCTCGGAACGCCATCTCGCCTCCAGTTCCTGCTCAGACGCCTCGGCCTCCTCGAACTGGACCTGGTCGACCCGGGCCTGGAACGGCGGCGGGCGACAGAGCTCGGCGCGACCGCCAGAGTGCGAGATCGCGTCCCCAACGATCGGGCGCGAGTCCAGGAGGCGAGCGGCAAGCCGAGAAGTCCTGGCGCCAGACGACCCTGGCAAGCGACCTGGCCAACTGCAGCAACGTGTCCAGGTGGCGCTGGCGATGTCGGAAAAGAGAAGCCCTGCTCTCAGCCGCGACCATCTCCGCGATGGCCTCGGGATAGACGGGGCCTCGTTGGGGCCGAAGAGGTCGCGGGGCGATAGACGCCAAGACAACGAAGTGTTCCGAAACCGTGCGATCAGAAACCTGGGCGGGCGAGTCGACGCAACCAATCTGGATGTCCAACCGGCGTAACTGACGGCCAGAGGGCGAACGGAAGAAGTAGTGGCCGATTGTGGCGCATTCGTCGGCGTGCTTTTCATAGCGCGTCGGTTCTTCGCGCTCGATCTCGGCGAGCAGCGCCGACGCCTCGCGCCGCTTGGGGGCCCGGGCGCGACGTCGGCGCGCAGTCCGCGCGGGCGGCAGCGGGCGCGCGCGGCGCCGCCGACTCGCGCGTCGCAAAATTGAAAGCCCCAGAGGCCATGGCGGCGCGCGCGTCGGGGAACTCGGCGGCCGCCGCGCGCGGGGCCCGAATTGCGTCAGCCACGCGACGAACTTGAGCAGCAGCGAGAGCATGGTTGCGGACGTTGAAAAGTGCTGAGGGTGCGCTCTGCCGCTGCGGCGCCTGGAGTCGCGCGCCCAGGAATGAGCGCCCCCTGCGATGTAGTCGGCAGCGTGCCATCGCATAGAGCTGGGGATGGACAAAGAAATGCGACGCAACCGCGGCCATGGCCAGCGTCAGGGTGGTCGCAGAAACTAGAATGCACAGAGATGCCTGCGGTCGGGCCGAGGAAAGACTTGAGCTGGCGATGGCCCTGCTGGATCTCCTGCAACGCCATTATGGTCTCGAGCGGCCGCAGTCTCAAACAAGAACCCCCGCTTCAGAGCCGCCGTATCCCCGCCAGCTTGAAGAATGGCGCGAAAGTTCCAAGCGGGGACGCGCAGCGCAGGGGTATGACCGCCAGGTGGAGGAGGAGGGAGGCGAAACAACGCTGCAGCGCTAAAGCGACCACCGGCCGGGGTCTGTCGGGCGCGCGAGCTGCTTGGTGGCTGCGCGCAGCGTGTCGTCGGACATGCCGCGCTTGCGTAGCTGGGCGATGTCCCGCTACATCTTCGGCGGCGCGTCGCCGTGGAAATCTTCGACCTGCATGATCTTGCCCCAGCCGGCCGAGAGGGCGCCGCGCTCGCGGTCGGAGAAGAGGCGCTTGCCAGGGCGCTGCGCGTCGACGATCTGGCGCGCCTTGCAACGGGCGATATCCAGCTCGATCTGCTTCGGGCCCTTCTCAGGGCCCACAAGTAATCGGCAGCGCTCCAAACCTCGGGGTCGACCCAGAACTCACGCCACTCAACGCCATCCTTGAGATGGGAAACAGCAGTGGATGCTTTGCGGGCCGCAGCTTCAGGAAGCCCAGAGAAGTGGACCTCGAAACGCCTGGCAGGCCAATCGCCGCGCTGCTTGATCTCAAGGCCCCCGTTTTCGAAACCGACGCCGGAGAGCGAGGGCTGCAGCGCCGGGACGACGCCGGCGGAGGTGGTGGGCTTCTGCGCCACGACGGCCATGATGGCGAGGTCAGCAGGCCGATCCAAAATCGAGGGCGTGGGTGGAGTGGCGCGCGGCGCCTCGGCAGTGAGGGCCAGCTGGCGGCGCAGTTCGCCGACCTGCTCGCGCAGCTGCTCTATACTTATAGCGTCGTCGTGCTTGTCGATGCGCACCTGCGCAGCGGAGATGAAGGCGGTTTGCTCGCCAGTCTGGGCCTGGAAGCGTCTGCTGATGGAGTCTATCCGCGGGGCCACAACCAACGGAACCAGCTCCTCAATACCAGATGCCTGCTTGGCCACCTCGTTGTGCATGTTGGGGGGCATGGCGAGTGGGGTATTGTAGTTCTCGCGGGCGGTCTTGGAGACGGAGCCGCTGACCTCAGGCGCTGATGGTGCCGCGCCTAGAGTCGAACTCTTCACGGCACAGCTGTCTGAGATAGCCGTCGGAAATGGATTCGTCCTGAACGTCATGGGGGCCATCAGTGGGAGCAACAGCATGAAGAAAGGTATCAGCGTTGCGTTTGCGGGCAACACACCGATGCCGCCCTTCCCCTTGTCGTTCGAGATCTCCTGGTCGAGGGAAGTGGACGCATCGTCAATGACCATGCCGATTTCGTTGAGTTCCTGTGGGGACACGGAGGCCACCGCAGAAGCTACATCGGCCATCGGGGGAGCGCGGGACAGGGGGATGTCCGCTGGCCGATGCAGGCTGGAAGGCCCTTTGGCGAGGGCTTCCTCAATCAAAATGGGCATGTCCCGATCTCGAGTCAAAAGGGCAACGGAGGAGGAGGAGGGGGGGGAGGAGGCGGAGGAGGAGGAGGAGGAGGAGGAGGAGGAGGAGGAGGAGGAGGAGGAGGAGGGGGAGGAGGGGGAGGAGAAGGAGGAGGAGGAGGAGGAGGAGGAGGAGTTCCTGGGCCATATCCTTTTGCGTTCGGGGCCTTGGGTGTGAGGGGCTCAGACGGGGGTACACGCTGGTGATACGCGGCCTGTCCGAGTCACACGGCGTACTGCAATAGACGGGGTGGCCTGCGGTCGGGCGACGTCCGTCCCACAACTTTGACAGCCATCCTCCGAAAGTTCGGCATCTCCCTGGTTGGCCACGCTGACTCTTGAGGGCCAGCCGCCGCGCGTGTGGCGTAGCAGGCCCAGCGCTCTCATAACACGCGAGTGGCACGGATCACAAGGTGAGGGCCCATGTTCCTTGCATGAGTTATGAGGGGGTCCCACGGGTCACCACACACCTCCTTGACCAAGAAAGAGAGAGGGTTCCGAGGAGGAGGGGGGGGAGAGGAGGGGGAGGTGGTTGGACCCAGTCAGGCATACCTTCGGGCGAGGAAGACGAGGCGGCAGCGACGGCGGCAGCGACCGGCGTGGAGGCGGGGGCGGCCGAGACAGAGAGGAGAGGAGAGGAGAGGAGAGGAGAGGAGAGGAGAGGAGAGGAGAGGCGAGGAGAGGCGAGGCGAGGCGAGGCGAGGCGGGGCGAGGCGGAGGAGGAGAGTGATGACGAGGGGGGAGCCAGGAGGAACGAGGACTGACGAGGAGGGAGGAGGAGGAGGAGGAGGGGGGAGGAGAGGGCATGACGAGGAGGGAGACGACGACGACGACGAGAGGAGGACGGCAGGAGCGGCAACGGGGGGCGCGCGGTGCTCCTCGGCCGGCCGGCGCGGGCCGCCCGCGGCCGGCGCGGCCGCGGCCGCCGCCGCGCCGGGCAGGGGCTCGCCCTCGACGTCGGGGGGGTCCGCGTCGCAGACGAGGCGGTATCTCGCACGTCGGGGGGGGGGTCCAGGGCGGGGGAGGAGGAGGAGGAGGAGGAGGAGGAGGAGGAGGAGGAGGAGGAGAGAGGAGGAGGAGGAGGAGGAGGAGGAGGAGGAGGAGGGGGAAGAGGAGGATGAGGAGGTTGAGGAGGAGGAGGGGCGGAGGATCCGTCGTCTGAGCTCAAGTGTGCTCGTTCGCGGAATCTCCACTCCCGGTGCACACGCCTCCTCCCGCAAGGGGCAGGAAAGACTCAGCTAGGCACTATGACTCAAAGGTGAAGCGTGCGCGCCCCTTCTAAGCCACCCTGAGCCGTTGGCTACGGACAAGAGTACCCTTGCAGAAGCGAAAACGTAGACGTTACTCTGTGGTTGCTGTCCCCGTTCCTGATTCCCCATCTGCTCCTCCTCAGGTGTAGGACGGCGCGGTGTACGAGGGACAGTCAACCCGTATAAGAAAGACGCACGATAGGGATGCGGGGGGCCTTGGCAGGCCATGTCGACACTCTGCTGGCGGGGCGCGGCCAGCGAAAGCGGCCAAGGGTGGGCCGAAGGAGAAGGAAGCAAGAGTAACCTTGGAAAGTCGCTCCTCCTTGCTGTGCGGGTTGACTGTATGGGAGCGAGGAGAGGAGGAGCAGCAGGAGAAGGAGGAGGGAGCAGGGGCTCCTCCTGCTGCCCTTTGCCCGCCTCTTTCTTGGTCGTGGGATGCGAAGATGCTTGCGCTCTGCCTCGCGAGTCGAGATCGTGGCAAGAAGCCGCGTGAGGTGGGGGGGGATGCTCACGGCGGGGGGGTCCAGGAAGAGCGCCGCTGCCAGAAGAGAAGGACGGACAAGAGCGCGAACGAGGAAAACCACGGCGCCCGTCCAGGGGCGAGAGCAGCCCGCGCCCCCAACAGGGGGCTTCCCGCCGCGATGATGGGAGAGGGGGCCAGCGCCGCGCAGAAGATGCTCGACTCGAGCTGGAGCGCACGTGCCGAGGAGGGGGCCCAGGAGAAGGAGGACGAACCAGGACGCGGGACGCCCTCCATCCCACGCGCTGGGCGCCTGGCCGGCGCACGCATGTTGGACACGGCCGGGTAGACCGTCTCCGGGAGGTCGCGGAAGGCCCCGGCGAAGCGCCGGTCGTCCACGAAGAGGTCGGCGGTCCGCTGGCCTGGCGCGCCCAGCTCCAGCAGCACGCCGACGGTGCTCCCCGTGCCGTACGTCACGGGCAGCGCGGCTCTCCTGGAGGGCGGCAGGAGGACGCGACCCTATAGACACTTTTCTCACATGATTGGCGATCTCTTCCTGCCCCCGCCGTACTCGGCAAACGATACCCGGGAGTCTTGGTGTGCCTGCATCCCTCCTGACATCCGAGCGGACGCAGCGACGGCGCCGCAGGGAAGTCAGGCCTCTCTGAAGCTCCTCCCCCCCCTCCCCGTCCTCCACATCTTCCTCCGTCTCCTCCGCCTGCTCCTGAGGGGAAGGAGCACACCACTCCTGGTGCCCACGGGGCCACGAGACGCGCCAGGTCCGACATCTGGAGATCACCGGCCAGGGCTCGAGCAGTGCAAGCTGGCTCGCGGGCAGGAGAAGCCCAGAACAAGGCAGGGTCGCGAGGGGGACCTGCTTTGTTTCCACGTCCGCGCCGAGGAACTGGGGAGGGAGAGCGATCCTCCTCCACCTCCTCCTGACGCCCAGACACGAGGTTCCTCCCAACCGAACTCCGCTCAAACTCGATCTCCAGACGCCTCCTGCTAGGCACCATCCTGATCTAGTGTCCGATCCGCTCGCGGCATTGGCGGTTAGAGGGGCCCCGAGAGCACAGAACGCAAGGAGGAGGACAGTGAGGCGAGAAGCCGTCCTCTCGCCACTTCCCCGGACCTCTCGATCCCTTCCCAAGCAAGCAAGCGGCGATCACAGTGTGCATCCTGAAGGACACGTGGGCTGATCGGCAAGACCTCTCCTGGCTCTTTTACTCTGCGCACCAATTTCCTATTCTTGGCATTTGGTCCAGAGGCCCTAGCACGGCATCACCATGCCAAACAATCGGAGAACACGGCAATCATTTACGGGCGCAGCCCGTAATTTGAGTTTCGGGATGTAGACGGACAGAATTGACAGAACAACTGAATCACCAAAGCCGTTAGATGGCAATTTTATTTAATCGCTTCGCTCATTCCGCCGGCCCGTATTGTGCCATCGCAGGCGTTTGCTCGCGCGTTCTTGGCCTCTTGGAGCCTCGGTGGGGCCGTTTGGGGCCTCTTGGCGCCTCTTTTTAGGCCTCTTGGAGAACTCGGGAGGCCTCCAGGGGGCCTCCTGAGCTCTCGTGACGGTCTCTTGGGGGGCTTTCGGCGGGCTCTTGGCGGGATTTGTTGGTCCTCTTGGGGCCTGGGGCCTGACGTTGTTGGTCCTCTTGGGGCCTCACGGGAGCTTATTGGGGCGTCTTGGGGGTGTCTTGGAGAGTCTCTTGGGGCCTCTTTCGGGGTCCTGGGCGCCTTCTGGGGCGGAGGGCTCGATTTTTCAGTTCTCGGTTCCCTTCTTGAGCCCCTCTTGGGCCCGTCTTGGGGCCTCTTGGTCCGCCTTGGGCAGCACTTGGGCCGTCTGGGGGGCGCTCTTGGGCCGCTCCGGGGCCGTCTTGGGAGCCTCGTGGGCCGTCTTGGAGCAGTCTTGAAGGCCTCTTGGGCCCTCTTGGAGCGTCCGGAAGCGAAAAGGCCAGAACGCAAAAAAACATAGAAAAAACCAATGAAAATCAACGATTTTGGCAACTTGGGGCCCTCTTCGGAGGCCTCTTGGAAGGCCCTTGGAGCGTCTTGGAGGCCTCTTGGGCTGTCTTGGGGCCATCTGGGGCGTCTTCGGGCGATCTTTGGCCGTCTCGGGCCTCTCTTGGACCGTCTAGAAAGCTTCTCGGGGCCCTCTTGGACCGATCTGGAGCCCTCTTGGACTCCGAAACAGAACTCCGGCATCTCTGACCCGACCTTGCCGGGACCTTGCCGGGGACTTGCCGGGGACTTGCCGGGACCTTGCCGGGGTACTTTTCGTCCGGGGACCCCCACAGGGGCCGCCCGCGCGCGCGAACTAGAAATACTGTTAACCAGGTACCGGAGATCGTAGCACGCCCTGGCCCGTTGGGCCGGCGAATTTCCGGGGGGGAGGATATTTCGCTGGCAGTTTTAAGTCATGGTGTCGAGGATCTTTCGCTGGCAGTTTTAGGCCAGGGGGTGAGGATCTTTCGCTGGCAGTTTTAAGTCAGGGAGTTGAGGATATTTCGCTGGCAGTTTTAGGCCAGGGGGTGAGGTTATTTCGCTGGCAGTTTTAGGCCAGGGGGAGAGGAGAGTTCGTTGGCAGTTTAAGGCCAGGGGGTGTGAGGACATTTCGCTGGCAGTTTTAGGCCAGGGGGGTGAGGATAGTTCGCTGGCAGTTTTTAACGAGGGGGTGTGAGGATGTCGCTGGCAGTTTTCAGCCAGGGGGTGAGGATATTTCGTTGACAGTTTTAAGCGAGGGATGTGAGGATATTTCGCTGGCAGTTTTAGGCCAGGGGGTTGAGGACAGTTCACTGGCAGTTTTAGGCCAGGGGGTGAGGATCTTTTGCTGGCAGATGTAAGTCAGGGGGTTGTAAATGCTTCGCTGGCAGTTTTAGGCCATGGGAGTGAGGATATGCCGCTGGCAGTTTCGAACGAGGGGGTTGAGGTTATTTCACTGGCAGTTTTTTGGCCAGAGGGTGAACATCTTTCGCTGACAGCTTGAAGTAAGAGGGTGTGAGGATATTTCGCTAGCAGTTTTAGGTCAGGGGGTGAGGGTATTTCGTTGACAGTTTTGGACCAGGGGGGTGAGGATATCTCGCTGGCAGTTTTAGGCCAGGGGGTTGAGGATCTTTCGCTGGCAGTTACAAGTCAGAGGGTTGAGGATATTTCGCTAGCAGTTTTAGGCCAGGGGGTGAATATATTTCGCTGGCAGTTGAAGGCGAGGGGGTGTGAGGAAAGTTCGCTGGCAGTTTTAGGCCAGGGGGGTGAGGGTAGTTCGCTGGCAGTTTTAAACGAGGGGGGGTGAGGATATTTCGCTGGCAGTTTTAGGCCAGGGGGTGAAAATATTTCGTTGGCAGTTTTAAGCGAGGGATATGAGGATATTTCGCTGGCAGTTTTAGGCCAGGGGGTGAGGAGAGCTCGCTGGCAGTTTTAAGCGAGGGGGTGTGAGGATATTCTGCTGGCAGTTTTAGGCTTGGGGGTTGAGGATATTTCGCTGGCAGTTTTAGGCCAAGGGGTGGGGATCTTTCGCTGGCAGTTTTAAGTCAGGGGAATGAGGATATTTCACTGGCAGTTTTAAACGAGGGGGGGAGGATATTTCGCTGGCAGTTTTAAGCGAGGGGTTTGAGGATATTTCGCTGGCAGGTTTAAGTCAGGTTGTTGAGGATATTTCGCTGGCAGTTTTTTTGCTACGGGGTGTGGATAATTCGCTGACAGTTTCAAGTCTAGGCGTGAGGATATTTCGCTGGCTGTTTTAGGCCAGGGGCGTGAGGATATTTCGCTGGCAGCTTGAGACCAGGGGCGTGAGGGCATTGCGCTGGTAGTTTTAAGCGAGGGGTGTGAGGTTGTGGCGCCGGAAGTTTTAAGCCAGGGCGGTGAGGATATTTCCCAGACGTAACCATTCAGCACCATGTGCCACGCACGGGCGGTCAGCCGAAGGCTACACATCCAGCTCGATGCTGCGCCCGTATATATGCTCGCACCTTGGCGTGGGGCTGGCGGTGGGCCAAGGGGCGAGCTGTCCGGTGTTTTTTCTCGTGAAGCCCGAGGTCTGGCGTCCGGGGCTGCGCGGAGGGATGAGGTGGAGGAGGATGAGGATAAACGACCGTGCCGCAGATGACTTCAGGATGGATCTAGGCCCGCAGTGAGTACCTGGCAGTGGCAAGAAGCGCGAGGCTTGGCGCGCGGCTAGCGCTAATAGGAATGAATTGACATGTCGGTGTAGGGGGCCAGAGGGTATGAATTGGATGGAACCCGAGACAATCGGTCAGGACAGGGAGGGGGGTTCAGCCCAAATCCGCTCAAATCGGTTTCCAAACCCCTCCCACGGTGCATCTTGTGCAATTTTTCACCCCGGATCCGTGTTTGACGGTCCCGTGGCTCCAAACACGGCCCCGGGGGGCAGCCATAGGTGCGAAAGCCTTCCCGAGCCCAGCACCTCGAACCTGCCCCCCCCCCCCCCCTCGTCCTGCTCCCCGGAAGCACTGCTCGGCCACCTCAGACCCCCAGCGGGCTTCAGGCTGCTCAGACTCTGCCGATGCGGAGGGGGGGAGGAAGGAGGAGGCAGAGCACTCCTCTCGCCGCACGCGTAGACGACCCCGTTGGAGGCGAGGCCCCAGGACTGCGGAGCGCACCCCACGGGGGCGTGGACGGAGGCCCAGTCGGCGGAGACGAGGCCAACGTGCGACGGGTCTGAGCCGGCCTGCACCTGCACCTTGCGGCGTGGTCCATTCGCGGCGCGCGCCAGGGGGTGATGGGCGTGTTTTCCACCACCACCATAACTTGGAGGGGGGGGGGTCCTCCTCCTCCTCCGCCTCCACCTCCTCCTCCTCCTCCTCCTCCTCCTCCTCCTCCTCCTCCTTCCCCCCTGCAACTTATGGTGGTGGTGGTGGGAAACATGCGCATCAAGGGGGTGGTCTTCTCTGGTCCGGAACTTCTGCACGGCGCGTCGCCGCGGCAGCCCTGGCGACACGCTATCCCTGGAGAGCGGATGGCGTGTCGCTCCGCTCGGCGGAACAGCTCGGGACAGTGACGCTCGGGACTGGGGAGGCGGATAGTGCCGCGCCGGAGCGTGGCGGGCCAGCACTGGGAGGCTCGGAAAAGCTCGGGACAGTGACGCTCGGGAATGGGGAGGCGGATAGCGTTCCGCGCCGGAGCGTGGTGGGCCAGCACCGGGAGGCTCAGAAAAGCTCTCGGGAATGGGGAGGTGGACAGCGTCAGGTCGGGCGTGTCCCCCTACAGGCGGATTTGGGCCGAACAATTAAAAAATACGAAACAAATGCCCCAAAGTAGCCAAAACAATGATAAAAAAAAGTAGTCCCCAGACTATGTTAAAACAACTATTTTGGGAGATCCCTCCTGTAAAGTGGCAAGACTGACTTACGGACAGCGTGTCGCGCCGAACCGTGGTGGGCCAGCACCGTCGGAGCGACGCGCTGTCCAAAAGCTCCCGGCCGTAAAAGGGAGGCGGGGGGGCTGCGGAGACGGCGGGGGCCTCGTACGCACCAGGGCCCGGAGGCTTCTAAGATTCTCAGTCGGGCATGTCCCCCTACAACGGGGGTTTTTGCTTGTAGGAAAAAAAACTAACAAAATACTCCAAAATGGTAATCAAAAATCGTCCCCGACTATTTTCGGACTGCTTTTGAATGTTCCTCCTGTAGAGGGACAGGCCCGACTTCCTACCGTCGGGAGCTCTTGCTCAGCGCGTCGCAGCGGCGGCCACGGCGACACGCTGTGCATTGCAAGCGGACGGCGTGCCGCTCCGCTCCCCGGGGCCCGAGTTTCTCGGGAGAGCTCGGGACGTTGACACCTCGGGGCCAAGGACAGGAGGAGGAGGAGGAGGAGGCGGAGGAATAGGTGGAGGAGGAGGCGGAGGAGGCGGAGGAGGGGGAGGAGGAGGAGGAGGAGGAGGAGGAAGAGGAGGAGGAGGAGGAGGAAGGAGGAGGAGGAGGAGCAGGAGGAGGAGGAGGAGGAGGAGGTGGAGGCGGAGGAGGAGGAGGAGGAGAAGCAGGAGCAGGACGTGGAGGCGGAGGCGGAGCACCAAATAGGAGATCGGCCTGCCAATGGGATGCCCCGCGATAGTCTTCGCATCTCCAGATGGGCCCGCAGAGCCCCTGGTGCACCTTGCGAGACTCGGAGTAGACGAAGGATGTGCCTAGAGTTCGGTCGGGCGTGTCCCCCTGCAGGGGGATTTTGGACGAACAATCAAATACCCCCAAAATACCCCCCAAAATATGCAGAAATGGTCAAACAAATCCCCGGACTATTTTCTACTGCTTTCGAATATTCCTCCCGTAGAGGGGCAGGCCCGACTTAAGCCGATAGATTTCTCACCGCAGGACGTCTTAAGCCATGTGCCTACAGTCATCGTGCTACTGAAGAGAGGGCCGAGTAAGAAAGCACGAGCGCGTTTCTTTATGTTCGGCGATGACGGGCGTCATGGGGGGGGGGGAGGGCGGGGGGGGTGTGACGTGACGCCGCCCCCCGCCGAGTGGCTCCGGCACCACAGCCGCGCCCGCGCGCACGACGCGACGAGCGACGAGCGACGAGCGACGACGACAACGCGAGCAGCATGTAAGTGGCGATCTGCCCATTGCGCCTGTGTACACCGCAACGCTCGCGTGCACCACACCGCGCGTGTGCACCACAGCGCCTGCGTACACCGCAACAGCCGTGTGCAACGCACCGACCGTGTATACCACAATACTTGGGAGCACTACAGCGCCGGTGTACATACACCGCAGCAGCCATGTGCAACACAACGCCTGTGTACACTACAGTGCTTGCGTGCACCGCAGCGCCTGTGCACGCCACAGCGCCTGTCTACACCACAGCATCCGCGTGCAACGCAGCGCTGGTGTACACCACATTGCTTGCGTGCACAGGACAGGTAGAAGGAGCATGTACGTCAGGATCTGCTGCGGACAACTAATCGCCACGCCAGGAAAGTTCTGATAATCGAATGCGACGTTTTTCCCTCCTCCCTCTTCCTCCACCTCCTCCTCCTCCTCCTTTTCCTCCTTCTTACCCCCTGTCGTGCGGCTTGGCGTTACAACGCACGTGCGCATCTCAGCGTGCACCGCAGAATGGTCGATTGAATCGGTCCACTTGGTTCTCGGACGGCCAGTTTAGCTGGAGCCTCCTGGACGCAAATGGGGATTAGGGTGATGCGGGCGGACTCGGGGGGACTCGTAGATTCCAGCGGCGCTCCTTTGTCCATGGGGATTTGTTTTCCATTGTTTTCTCTGGGATCCACAGGCGCTCCATTTTGTCACAAGGATCCCTTCTGAAATTCTGTACACAACAATGGTGCTGCGTTGCACACGGCTGATGTGGTGCACACAGGCGCCGTGGCGTACACAGGCACTGCAATGCACGCAGGCATTGTGGTGTACACTGTGTTGCGCACGGCTGATGTGGGGTACGGAGGCGCTGTGGTGTACGCAGGAGCTGCTGGGCCCGCAGGCACGGTGACACAAACTGACGCTGTGTTGCACGCGGCAGCTGTGGTGTACATCGGCGGTGTGGTGTACACAGGCGCTGCGGTGCACGCGGGCACTGTGATGTACACAGGCATTGTGGTGCATATCGCCACCTACATGTTCGTGCTACCCGTCCTCCGTCATTCCTAAGCATTCCCAGTCGCCGCTGGCGCGAAACGTGACGTCATCGACCCCCTCTCCCCCTCCAGATGATTGCCGTCATCGGCCCGGACTAGAAAACAGGCTCCAGCCGCGTCCGCGCGCACGACGACGATGAGCGACGAGCGACGAACCACGAGCGACGACGACGGACGACGACGACGACGACGACGACGACGCCTGCGGGCCAGACACCTATGCGGATTCCTACGCGGACACCTACGCGGATCCCAATGCGCACGGCGGCAATGCCCAGAGCGCACTGGGGGGGGGAGCGTTACGTCATGGGGGGGGGGGGAGCGGGGGCCATTACCGCCGTCATGCCCCAAACAATAAAGACACGGGCTCCACGAAGGGGCTGTTCTGGCCCTTGCTAGCTTCGGCCACGAATCAGCTTCACCGACCCAGGCCTCAGAAACGGCCCCCCCCAATCAGAGCACCTCCTGAACCCACAGTGGTCCTCATTTCAGCGTCATGTCTGTACTCTCACTGGCCATCCGGACGCAGCCTCCGTTTTGGCTGGTGGAGCTGCCTGTCCCAAGACCGGGTGGCCGACCAGCCACGCATCGAGCGTGGCCCATCTGCAATCGGGATGCCAACCTCACACCCTGCTCGGCTCGAGAAACTTTTTTGATTCGCGGGTCGAGAGCGCACCTCTTCTGGTCGAAGCTAAGCGGACCGCGCACAGCTCGAATTAACAAAGAGGGGGGGCAGAAGGAGGGGCCTCACGTCAAGGCCAGGAGGGGGCAAAGCCCCGGGATCAGGCGGTGCCGAGGGCGATGTGCTTGCAAAGGGACGGCGGCTCGAGAAACACGGGGGAGAGAAAAGGGTGGAGGCCCTCCAGAGGGAGGGAGGGAGCAACAGTTAGGAAGAGGTAAGGGAGAACAGCAGGGAAAGAGAGAAAGGAAAGACAAGCAGAGCAAGGAAGAAGGACATGTATGATCGACGATGATCCAGAAAACGTGTGTTACTGCAGACGTGCGCAGAAGCCCTTAAATAAGTATGTGGAACACGGTGCATCGAGGGCCGCCAAGGGCTCCGACGTATCAGCAAAGATAGGTAGGCGAGGGACACCTACATTTGGGCGAACCCGCGTTCCATGGAAACTCCAGTAAGGGGGCTTGCTAGGAAAACGTCATCAAGTCTCCAGACATCTCTCGAGGTATCCGAAGGCCTGGAGAGGTCCCCAGAGGCCCCAGAAACCTCGATCCAATGACGACGACGACGGCGACGGCGACGGCGACGGCGACGGCGACGGCGACGACGACGACGACGACGACGACGACGACGACGACGACGACGACCCCGGGCGCCTCCCAGTAGTGCACGCCGCTCTGGAAGCCGCGCGTGGAGCGCACGGCGGCAGCCACGCCCTGGGCGCTGGTGTCCCCGACGAGGGCGACGGCCACGGCAGCTCCCCGGGGCAGGACCCTGGAGACCTCCGCCGCTGTCCTCCTCCTCCTCCTCCTCCTCCTCCTCCTCCACCTCCACCTCTTCCTCCTCCTCCTCCACCTCTTCCTCCTCCTCCTCCTCCTCCGCCTCCTCCTCCTACTCCTCCTCCTCCTCCTTCCCAGGCCGACGCCGTTCCATCCTGGGTGAAGGAAGCGCAAGGGACGCCCGGGGCGCCACTAAGAGTTCCTGGAACTCGACGAGCACCCTCGCGTAACCCTGTTCTCAGGGAGCGACAGGGCGACAGTGGCGTAGGAATTTGGTCCGCATAGATGGCCGGAAATCGGCCTTCCTGCCTGCCGCAGCGGGCGCGGCAACAAAGCCAGTACTGGAATCCTGTGGGGACCAGCTCGGGCTTGGATGGCCAGTCCTGTTGAATGACAGGGCTTGGCATCAACCACCTCGAGCCCGCAGCTGGCACGCACATGTAGGGCATTCGAGGTAACTGGTCCGCGTAGATGGCCGAAGCTCGGCCACCCTGCCGTTACGGGCGCGGCAAATTCAGGGCCAGCCCTGTAGATGGCCAGTGCTGGTTGCTACACTTCTTGGTCAGCCAGCTTAGGCTTCAATGGTCAGCCCTGTCGTGGGACAGGAGTTGGCATCCACAACCTCGAGCCCACAGCTTGGATTGCCAGCCCTATCTCCGGGCAAGCTTTGGCATCCTGCCCTCGCAGCGAGGGCCCAGCTGAGAGACCAGCGAGTCTGGTCCGCGAGGATGGCCGAAGCTCGGCCCCCGTGCGGCGTGTTAACTGCATGCCACTATTGGCATCCCGAGGGGGCCGGGTTGGGCTTGGATGGCCATCCTTCTCTATCGATGGACAGGCGTTGCCATCCAAAATCGAGCCCATCAGCGGGGATGCAAGCTTGTCTTATGGCAGGCTTGACACCCGACCCTCGAAGCAAGGGCACAGCTGGGCATTCGAGGGACCGTCCAAAATCGACCATCTAGGCACCGCCTAGACGGCCCCAAATCGACCATCCTGCCGTTGCGGGCGCGGCAACTTGATACCAGTCGTAGTGCCCAGTGGGTGCCAACTCTGGCTTGCGCGGCCGACCCTGTCAGTGCTGGTGCCCTGTGCGGGGCCAGTTCGGGCTTGGATGACCACCCCTGTCGAGCGACAGCCGTTGGCATCCACAACCTCGAGCCTAGAGTTAGGAAGCCCGCCCCTGTCTCCAGGGAACCCTGCGGTATCCCGTCCTCACAGCGAGGGCAAAACAAGGCATCCGAGGAATCTGGTCCGCATAGATGGCCGAAGCTCGGCCATCCTGCCGTTTCGAGCGCGGCAACTGCATGCCACTACTGGTATCCCGTGGGAGCCAGATTTGGCTGGAATGGCCACCCCTGTCGATGGACAGGCGTTGGCATCCAAAGGCGGCGCTCCGAAGGGGGCAGGAGGACGGGGCTTGGCTTCTCAGCAGGCGGGGTGCTTCTCAAAAAGCCCTGGGAGGTTTTCTCTTTCGTCTTCCGGGGGTTTCTGTGGATCACGTTTTTTACTAGATACCCTTGCCCATTTTCCCCCCCGGCCCCTTCGGCGCGCCGCCAACATCTCGAGGCCACAGCCAAGATGCTTAAACCTGTTCCTTGGCAGGCCTGACATCCAAACCCTCGCAACGAGGGCACAGCTGGGCATTCGAGGAAAGTGGTCCGCGTAGATGGCTGGAGCTCGGCCATCCTGCCGCCGCCGGCGCGGCAGCTGTCTGCCAGGCCTGGTATCCTGTGGGACACAATTTTGGCTTGGATGGCCAGCCCTGTCGGTTGACGGGCGTTGGCATCCACATCCTCGAGCCTAGAGCTAGGATGCCCGCCCCTGTCTCCAGGGGACTCATCGGTATCCTACCCTCACAACGAGGGCACATCAGGGCATCCGAGGAACTTGGTCCGCATAGATGGCCGAAGCTCGGCCATCCTGCCGTTGCGGGCGCGGCAACGTAATGCCACTACGGGTATCCCGTGGGAGCCAGCGTGCGCACAGGGGAGTGGGGGGGAACAATTCGGGGGTCAACGAGGCCCTCCCCCCAGCGCGCGCCCTTTTTACTTATTTTCTGAAACGTAGCTGCTGATGTCGGGGATCGGCGTGGAGATGGCGACGAACCCCCAGCGGCTGGAGACTTCCCGCCGCCGCGAGGGCCCCTCCGACAGGCAACCGTCTGCCCTTGCCAAAGCGCCCACCTCGGCGATCACCCAAGCATCCTTGATTTTGCTAAGGTGGGAGGGCGCCGGCAAAAGCCGAGCAGATCCAGCACCAATGGCTTGAGCCAACATGATGCCGGAGGCCGCACTCGGCTTGGAAGGGCGTGCCAGCCCATTAGGTATCGTCTGCTCGGATGTGGACCTGTTCCAAACATATCTTAGAATAGGTCGGGAGGAGCACGCGGTTGCATTTGAACAGCGTTTTATTCCTCACACTAGGAACCGACCCCCTCGCAGCGAGGGCAAATTTGTTCCTGCGAAGGTTACAGTGGGGACAGAAGCCCACGTGTACCCTCACGTCGAGTGGTACGGGGTTAAGTTAAGGCGCCTTCAAGCAATCTCATTTCAAGTCCTCCTCCTCCTCCGAAAATGGTCTGGGGGAAGCGGGTCTTGAGGGAAATGGGCCCTGGGCCCTGGGGTCTTCCCCCAGGACGAGCTTTCGTCATCCTGAGTCGATGTCTGACAACAGCCATGGCGCCCGCGGAGGGCCCGGAGGGTCCGAAAGCGGTGAGCAACCTCAGGACCCGCTTCCCTCAGGACCCGTGCCCCCCATGGCAGCGAAGCACCGATCACCCGCGCACCACGGCGTGCTCGCCAACCCTGAACCTGTCACTGGGACCTCTGACCCCCAGATCTCTGCGGTTGCTGCAGCACCCTCCCTTCGACGCGCCCCTCGTGCGAGCACCTGGCGGTGGCAAGCTGCTGGCCCGGGTCGTCCAGCAATCGATTTCGGGATATCTTCAACGCACGCATGCAAATCGGCGAAGACCTGCAATCATGCACGCATGCATGCAAATTATTTCTGGATATCTCCAACGCACGCACGCACATCGGCGAAGACCTGGCCAGACACTTACCCCATGTGCTCGGCCAGGGTCGCCGCGGTGACCGTCTTCTCGGCCCGGGGTTTACAGTCCAGGAACAGCTCTCTGATACGAGGATCTCCAACTCTGGGCCTGCGATGCCCGGGGGGGGCCCGCCTCGAGTGAGGCAGCAACTGACCTGCTGAGACCGCCCGGGTACTGCTTGCCCCACAGGCGCCAAGCTTGCCGCGCTTGCCTCCTGAAGGCCAGAGGGCCCAAGAGCTCCTGATATACGTAGTGTTTGATCGGGACATGCTGAAGCCTGGGGGACGCATCGTCGTGCACATTCGTACATCTAGTGCATGCTGACGTGAAAAAGCTGGTTCGTGTCAACCGAGTGCGGCACGATGGGAAGGCCTCCAGATGCTCCTCCTCCTCCAACTCCTCCTCCTCCTCCTCCTCCGCCTCCTCCTCTTTCTCCTCCTCCTCCTCCTCCTCCTCCTCCATTCCCTCTCCTCATCGATATCTCTTCCCTGTCGCACCGCTGGACGCGTCCGTGGGAGAGTCTGGACGTTTCGCTTGAGACTTCCTTGCCAATTGCGATTGATCACGAGGCAACGCAATTTGCAGCAACTGTAAATATGGAGCCCGGGTTGTGTTCAATATGTGGCTCTCGCCTTAGCGCCGCGCGCGTTCGAGTTAACAAGTCGCAAAGCTTCAAGGATGGAGCAGGTGGGGTTTCAAGATGCAGTTGTCGCTTGAGCGCCGTGCACGCTCGTCTTAAAACTGGCAATCGCTTCAAGGATGGAACTCGGCTGAATTTTCAAAAGGTGGCCCCCGCTTGACCTCCGCGCACGCTCGCATTCAAAATGTGGCTCGCGTGTTAGCCCCGCGCACGACAATGCAACACAATTTTTTATCCTATATAACAGGTGCGGTCCGGTGCACATCCATCGGGCCCCCCCTCACCATCCGATATAGAAAACTATTCGGCGCACGCCAATACGACCCAACCCGCACCATTCAACGCAACAGAGAATTATTCGATGCACATCCATCCGACACAACCCTCACCGTCCGAAGCATATATGGCGATTCGCTTTACATCCATACGACCCAACCTTTTATCACTCGATGTTGAGCATTTTCTGCGGTGCCCATCCACCTGGCCCAACCTTCACGATCCTACGCAAACAGCATACAATCCGCTGCACGTCCATCCGACCCAGCCCTCACAATCCTATGTAAAACAGATGCTGTGGTGCGCATCAGCTGATCTTCAGCATCGACCCGCCCCCTGGCCCCGAATATCACCTGGGCACAACAGGCAAAACAACAAGTGAAGCCGATACGTTTCGAGAGCCCCCCGCCGACTCCGACTTTGGACCCAAACCTCTCAAGGCTGCCCAAAGCGCTCCCAGACGCTCCCAGGCGCTCCCAGACGCTACAATCCCTCCCCAAGCGCTCCCAGACTCGCCGTCGCCACCAGCAGCAACAGCATCCACATCATTAGATTCATCGTACTCGTCGCCGCGGGAGGCCCCAAGGAGCAAATGAATAAATTTCGCATTGCATGTTGACCACAACCGATTTTGAGAGAACCAAAGAACAGATAGAGGGCGAGCCTGTTTCAAACAGGAGCTCTCGCCTTGGCGCCGTGCATACTGCATACTCGGCTGCTAATTTGTCCTTAGCTGCGCGGGTGTATGGCGAGTCCTTTCCAAGACGGTGGGGGCATTGGACGAGGAACCCTTAGATGTGGAATCCAGGGGTCTGGAAGCCGGTGGAATTCCAATCGTGGATCGACCATGGGTATCACCGCCGCCCTCATCAGATAGGGAACCTTCCAGGGTCTGCAGCCTCCTGGCCATATTCCTTAGCAATCGCCCCCACAATGTTGGGATCTCCCGTTGGCCTCGCGCGCATTCGAATGCAAAATCCACTGACTACACTCACGTGACCCTTCCTCGACCTCTACGACCCAGCGTTCTATATAGTGCAACAGCGAACACATATGGAGGGCAACTCCTCTTTCGAAAGGGGTCTCCCGCGTGAGACTTCCAAGACGCATGCGTCCACGACTTCGACATCCTGCAACGCTTGGACGGATAGAGGGCTTGTCCTTGACAGAATGAAGCTCTCCCTGGGCCTCCTTCAAGGGCTCTCGCATGGGACTTCCACGGAGGTTACGTCCACGACTTTGACATCCTGCAACGCTTAATTGGACGGATGGGGGACAGGTGCTTGTCAAACTTGGGCTACCCTGGGCGTCCTTCAAGTGGAGGGAGGGTCCTTTACAGCAGGCGTCCTCGTCTGACTGGCGGACCGACAGGACGCTCATCACTCAAGGGGGACGCCCGCAGCGGAAAAGAACACTTGTATGGACATATGGGTAGGGGGCTTGAGGCGGGAGGGTGTCTTGCAGCATCGGTTGATGCATCTCGGGTGTACTCTGGTCCTCCTCCTACTCCTCGCCTTCCTCCTCCTCCTACTCCTCCTCCTCCTCCTCCTCTCCTCCTCCTCCTCCTCCTCCTCCCCTCCTCCCCCCCTCCCCCTCCTCCTTTTTCCCCTTCTCCTCTCGCCTCCTCCTCCTCCTCCTCCTCCTCCTCCTCCTCCTCCTCCTCCTCCTCCTCCTCCTCCTCCTCCTCCTCCTCCCCCTCAGGACCTCCGCATCCGTGTCGCCGCGGCGCACCGCCGGATGGGCGAAGCGCTGCGACCAGCCGACCACCTTCGCGGGCTGGCCCTCCGGGGGGGCATCCGCCCCGCCGGCGCCAGCCGCGCCGGCGCCGAGGCCGGCGGCGTCAGCGGCCGCCGCCGCGGGCGCGTCGGCACCTCGGGCGCGGCGGGGGGAGAGTGGAGAGCCCCCCAAACGGGGCGGTGACCACACCGAGTGGTGGGTCGGTGGGGACTCGGGGTCACCTCACGGCTCTGGGGCTCGGGTCGTTCTCCGAGGACGTCTCTGGCGAGTGGGGCATCCGAGGTCCCAAGACCGTGCGTTGACGGACCGTGCGGTGAGGTCTTGGGGGATGTCGAGGTCATCGCACGGTCTGTCACCGCACCGTTGTGGGACTCCAGAAGGGGGGGGGGCTGGCCAGCAGTGAGCAAAAAGAGAGGATCCGCTGTCCTCAGGCTCCATCCTCAGACGCCCGCAGATGTGTGTCTCCTCTCGATCTCTGCGGTCTCAAAGCTCCCGACCCCTTTCTGCAGGGGGCAGCTTCTTGCCCCGGATCCGCTTCTGATGGCCCAGGGCCCCGGAAACTACCCCCAAGGACAGAAATCCCGCATTCTGGGATTCTGGGTTGGCCTCGAGGTCGAGGATTCTAAAACTCTGGGATTTTTGTTGGGATTCCAAGATTCCTATGTGCACGAGGTCTGGGGACAGTAACATCCAGCAGCTGGGAACAACAGGTGGTCGGGCCCATCCGCCCGCTGTCGTATCGGACTTGATTTGGATGAGGGCCTCTGGCAATGCAAACTACGTAATCAAGTCCCGTTGCGTGCCAGACGGTCTGTGCCGTAAGATGCAGCGCAGCATCAGCAACAGGTGAAACAACATAATCAACGACCAAGTGGAGCAACAGCAGGCATACGGATGGAAGCAGTGCCAGTATCAGCAACGGTAGCAGGAGCATCAGGCGCAGAACTAAGACGATGCGCGGGGGCAGGGGCAGGTGTCAACTCACCCTGGTCGAACGGGTCAGCGGGTCCCGCCCGTTCCACCCCCCATCCCAAAACATGAGAACCAATGGTGGCACGCACTGAGATTGGGGCCGGAGCGCGCTCCCACATGGCGAATGGAAGGCGCCCGCGCGCGGTCCCGCTCCCGAGGCGGCGTGGCAGAGGAGCAAGACGCGGGCCGCGCTCGGGCGGGCGCGGAGCCTCAGAATCTCCTCGCGCGGCACCGCGGCGAGGGCACCATTCAGCTCTCTCCCTCTCGATGAGTCGCAAGTTTTCGGGCAGCGCGGCGACGCAGAAGCATGCGCCGCGCCGAAAGAGGACTGCCACTTTCACGCGCAAGCTGCGCGGCGCTTAGGCGAGGACGGCCTTTCGCCCGCGTTCGCGGCCCCGCTGTCGCTGCCGATCTCCTCCGGCTTGGCGAACAAGACAGGCGCCGCGCCCGAGCCAGAGCGCCACTTCAAAGCGACATCTGTGCGGAGCTGCGGCGGCAAGTCGCCCCAGGTCGCGCGCGGCCCCACCCCCACCGCCTTGGCGAGTGACGAAAACGCGCCACGCCGAAGCGGGAACGCTACTTTCAGGCGAAGTCTGCGCGGCGCGCGAGAGCGACATTGTCGTCCGCTCGCGTTCGACCCCGCTGCCGGCGAACTGGCGAGCAAACGAGGTGCGCCGCGCCCCAGGGCGACAGCTCAACTCCGAGGAGAAAAAAAAAGGCGCGGCGCCAAGGCGAGAACGGTTTTCCACCTTTTTGCGCGGGATGTGCGCCCAGTCCCAGAATTGGCCGCGCATTATACCGCGTCGACGCCAACACGTCCGTAAAACGTGAACTTCTTTTGTCTTCTGCGGGGTAGGAAGGGACGCCCCCAGCCCTGCCCCCGTGTCGGATGAAGAGAGCGCGGAATTGGAGCACACTGATCTAGTACACACCCACGAAGAACAAGGAGGCGGGTGAGAGCAGGGGCAGTCGCAAGCATACGATAGGTTCGTGCGGCGTCGGCACGCGAAAGAGTGTTTGACACCGCGTCGATCGTACAACCTTGAACCGATCGCGGCCCCGGTCGTTCCAGGTTGAACTCCGCTGGCTCCTGTGGCGCCACCGCGTCCCTCGGTGCTTCCGTGTCGCTCTGTCGTGCGGAAAACCTTGACTGGCCATCGCTCGGACGTCCAGTCCCTGTGTTTTTTGGGGTTTCGTGCGTGGTTTGTTCGCCAACTGATCAAGGATGCTCCTCGATGGTCCTCGCCGAAGGAAAAATGCACACTTCCGAGCGATGCCAAGTTGAACGCCATCGCCGCAGGAGCCTGCCGTGCGTGGGAGCACATCGGACGGGGGCGACGACGGGGACGACGCCGAGGCACCGCCCAGCGCTGCGCCGCCCGCGAACGCGGGCAGGCGGGACGCCAGGAAGGAGCCGGCGGCCTCGAGGATGGAGGCGCCGCGAGGGTCCTCTCGGCGGGGGGCCCGCCCTCCCGCCGCCTGGAGAATGAGAATCATAATGTCTGTTCACATACAGTCGAGGCGTTGACCTAAGGAACCCTGAATAAGGAACGAGGCTTCTTTTTCCCATAAGTTCAACCTCGATTTCCCATGGAAAACCTCAAGAAAGCCCGAGGCAAACTTTGAAACAATCAAGGAACACCGAGCCCCTCCCCAACGAAAAGGGTTCCTTCTTCAGCGCCCCGACTGTAGTGGAATCGAGCGTGGACCTCCTTAGACCGTGGAGAAGACAGAACGCTTCGCCTGCGCGGCCTCACTTGGGGCCTTGGGCCACTGACTCTGGCGGACTCTGCAGAAGAGCTCTCCTTCAGGCGGTGTGGGTCGATCACACGGCTTGCGGAGGGACGCGTGGCTGGCGCAAAATCCGGCGGGAGGGAGGGAGGGGCGGGGGAAGTGACAGACAATCGGCGCGTCGCCTGCCTTCCCTGGTCGCGGCGCGGGCGGGGCGGGGCGCTGAGCACCCAAGGTACAAGACAAAAGGACGGTGTATGAGCAGGAGCAGGAGCAGGGCCTTCCTAGTTGTCCTCTGCCGGTGGACAAGGAGGAGGAGGAGGAGGAGGAGGAGGAGGAGGAGGAGGAGGATGAGGACGACGACGAATGGGGCCGGGCAGAGGTGGGAGGTGGCAGGCGGGAGGAAGGGAGCAGCAGCTCCAGGAGTTCGTTGACAGAAGCAAGAGCAGGCGGGGAGGACGAGGAGGACGAGGAGAGGAGATGGAGGAGGAGACGAGCGTGCTGTAAGCACCCTGGCGTAGAGAATAAGGGGGGGAAGTCAAACAGACAAGAAAAATGCTAGAACATACTCAACAACAAATTATAAGACTACTAATAATAAGCATCCCCAGACTCTTTTTTGACCATGTTTGAATATTATTTCTGTAGGGGGACATGCCCGACTTGACATTGGAAAAGCGAGCGCAGGATGCGCAAGAGGTCCTCCGCGGCCGGCGTGGCCACCGCCGACGCCGCTCGGGGGGGCGGCGTCGTTGGGGCTGGCGCGGGCGCCCCCCAGCCATCGGGGCCCAGGCCCGGCACCTCGCGGCGGCGAGCAGGGGGGCAGAGCCTGGAGGGGCCTCGGGGGAGGAGGAGGAGGCAGAGGAGGAGGATGAAGGCGAGGAGGGGGAGGAGGAAGAGGAGGAGGAAGCGGAGGAGGAGGAGGAGGAGGGGCCGCATCAGCCACATCAATCACGAGGGAATGACATTCCCGACTTCGGCGGGAGCCCTCGCGCAAGCCGATCAAGCACCTCCAACGCCGTTCGGGTGGGAGGCGCGCGCGTCACCCGCAGGCCTCGGACACTTTGGGCCGCGAAACAACCGCAAGTGGAGCAATACAAAATTCCATTCAGCACGGCCAAGGAATGGGTCTCGTGGCAGTGGATGGCCAATGGGTGAGCAGCAGCACCCTCCAAAACAGGGCCAGGGGCCGAAACCTCATCCTCACCCTCACCAGGAGGCGCGGCGAAGCGAGCGAAGCGGCTGCCCCGGCACTCGTCAGGCCAGAAAGAAGCCAGCGCTCCACGTGTGCTAAACTTCCGATGGCACAAGTTGCACTTGATCAACGTGCGGAGCACTACGGGGCAGTGTCCCTGCGCACGCACACGCGCTACACGCTCCTGCGCAAAGGACCGCCCGCCCCTCCGTCGCACGTGCTGGGGACCCTCATCACGCCCAACGCGCGCGTACAAGCCGTCGCGTGCACACGTCGTGAAAACATCACGATGGATGGCGACTAGCCGCCTGAGAATAGCAACATGCAGATCATCTTGCAACAAAGTGCGTGCCGAGCACGCGTCAGGAACTTCAGCCCTCTTAGCGGCCTGGATTGCACATGCATCGGCAGCACCATTCAAAAGGCGCTCGATTCGAGTGAGGTAAGGGGCGCTGACTTGGGCTTCCGTGGGGTGGCTTTTGGTCCATTCTAAGTCAACCTCACCTTCACGCTGATCCAAAACTTGCCAGAGAACCACCCACAGATCAATCATATCACATCCACATAGGGCCGCACGCGGCCTACGGAAACCTCGCACCACAGGAAGATAATCGCAGACAATCAAAACTCTGGCCAACGTATACCTGAGGACGAAAATCAGCGCCAGGAGCTCCGCGCGCGGGGACGACTGGTCAGGGCCTGGGAGAGTGCCTGCAAAGCCACCGTCGATGCCATCGAGGGTGGTGGACAGGCGTACACACGCCCACCCGCGCCTCCTTAGTCTGCCATCCTTAGCAAACCTCCCCCCCGATCCGTCAATCCCCCAAACTCCTCCTTCCTTCACCTCGCGATCTTCGAACGAGCCCCAGAACCAGGTGCGATCTAGCGGGTCGGGGAGGTGCCCAGTGGTGCGATCAAGCGGCATGAGCCCGCGGCGCCAAAGTGCTGGACAATCATCATGAGCAGCACGCTCCGCGAGATGGGCCGAACCAGCCACCGTCGTGTCAGGATTAAACTCATTCATGGCACACTCCCAAAAGCGATGGTCTTCTCCCCGCACCGAACACAGATGCCTGCAGCGGAAGCCTCATAACCTGCATGGTGAAGCCGTGCTTCAGTCCAGAACCCGCCCGATATGGTGTTCAATAAAATGGACTGCCCTTCATAATCCAACTCTCTCCCCATCCTCTGATACTCCTGCCGAATACAGGTAAAATCAACACCTCCTTCAACACCTCCTCCTAGGTAATGATCAGAAGCTCTGCGCCAAATCCAAGCGTCGCACGCAAGCTGAATAGAGCGGCGGAGGTGCACGCGGAAGTCTGGCTGGGCCAACTGGAGGAACACACCCCGATCGTCGCGCCAGCGTGCAGGAGAGAGAGGCAGCCATCCTAGATCAAGCAACACCGCAACCGTGGCCGCCACGGGGCCACGCACACGACGCCATATCTTATTAGCGGGTACGGTGGAATACTCCTGCACCTTACTCCTCCAAAGCACGGCAACCTTCATTTTTGAATCAGGATCCAGAGAGGCCCAGGCCGAAGCAAAACCTTCCAAATGCTCACGCCGAAGTCGATAAATGGGGTCACTCTGAGGTCCTCCAAAGGTCCAAAGAATCGTAGTAGAACAAGCCACCGCATGCCAAGCACCAGAGCACACAGCAGCCTGACCCCGGACGTTCTGGACCTGAGTCGGAGAAAGACCAACCACTTGGCGCCCCCAGGTCCCCACAGCTAAAACTCCAGGTTTATACAACTGCGAGGCCTTCTTCACCAACTTCGTTAAGTACCTAACTTTACGAGCCTTCTGGGCAGCAGTGCGCCTACGCTTTTTGATAATATCCACAGAACGCCGCTTACCAGCCGTAGTCGAGGTCCCAAGATCACGGGTAGCACTCGCCAACTTCAACTTGAAACCAGCTGCCCTGAGATCATTGAAGAGCAACAGAGTAAGTGGCTGACTGTTACCAACAATGGCAGACTTATCGGACAGAATCAGCTCCACTGACTCGAGAGAGTGGCCGAGGTGGACAGCAGCAGAAGCAAGCTGTCGGCGGACCTCATCCGCACTACCTTGGGCCACCTGTGACAAGTCGTCGACATGCGAACGAGTGGGCACCCCAGGATGGCACCGATGATGCACATCGTGAAGGATTTGATACAGATAGACCTTCACCCAAGCCATGGATTGCATACACCCTGGGAGCACTCCTATGCCAGAAGCTATCACATCAGAACAGATACCAGAAGACTCAAGCATTCGAGGGGCCACGTGGATCAGGAGCCCGAGGTAGAGCAGGTGGGGCGGGAAATCCAGACGACAGGCCAAAGAGACGAGCCGCGCTGGCACCACCGTGTCGAAAAACTTAGTGAGGTCCCAGTGCACGGCCGCACTCTTCTGCCATTCGAACATAGCAACCTCATGGCAGATCTCCCTCCGAAGCGCCGCCTGCAAAGCAGAGCTCCCCCTGACAGCATCATCCCAGAACTCCAAGCGGCCCCGGGACCAGTCATCCAAGAAAGCTCCCCGAATCTTACAGCACACCCGATAAAGGGTGGGGCATTTACACACAGGGCGCTCGTCAGTAGCGCTTTTAGGAAGGAGGGCAATGATGCCCAAGAAAATCTGAGAGGGCCACATCATAGCCCGTTCACACGAGGTGTAAAGCTCAGCAAGGGCTCCGAGGGCCTGGGGATCCAACTAGAGAAAATCTCGGGGCCTCCAATGATCCACTCCTACCGCCGTGGTTTCAGAGAAAATGCGACTCGCAGAATACACCTCCCTAGGCTCAATGTCGGGAAGCTCAGGGGCCATCTCGAGGGCCCGCACGCGCAGCTCATCCAACGCCTCCCCAAGCAAATCGATTTGGGATGGGCTGGCCGTCCAGAAACGGCTCCACTTCATCGTGCGGTGAGCCATCATTTCCCCTGGCAACTGTAGCGCGCCCTCGGGCGCGATGAAATACTCCAGCGGGTCACCTTGGTCACGCTTCAGCCGCGCATGGGCCTTCTTAGCCCCGTGCGGCAAGGCCCTCAGGAGCCAGTCCTTGACAGCCTTGGCCGAGGAGCTCCTGGCCGCATGCCATGCTTTCGTGAGGGCGCAAGAGCACCGATCGATCAATTCCTGACATCGGGCGGGATCGATGCTCGTTAAATCTAAAAGCTGAGCTCGCCACTCAGCAGCAGACTGATCAGCAGGTAAGCACGCGGCATATCCATCTACACGCTGGCCAAGGGCATAGAGACGCCGAGCCAGCCCAATACACATATGATGGTTCCCGTGCTGCACTGCCACACGTAATTCAAACAGCCTCTGTGGAACCGTGAACCAAAAAAGTAAGAACAGGCTCCGAGAAACTGCCAGACGTGTTGCGATGATCAGTAAGTGTGGTACGCCGCATGCTCACATGTGTGCCACGCCCAATATAACATTCATAATCATGACCATGCTCAATGTGCTCATGCAACATACACATGTCGTCAGTAGCTCTGGACCATAGCTGATACGACGAAGTCAGCTCAAACGACAGGCGATTGCAAACATGAGGGACCAGATGAGGGCACCGATGATCCTCCAATCGCCACCGAGACAGAGCAGTAGCAAGATAATGAGACCACGGCAAACGCGGGCCTTCCACGGGAGGAAAACTGCGCGGCTTCACCCTCTTGCACAGCTGCTGCAACAGCGCGGGGTGAGGCAGGCGGGCATCCAGAGCACAGTGCGTATTGAAAGGGGACGCGTGATATTGGGTTACCTTCAAGTAGGACGCCAGAGTCTCACTGGCCACGACATAGTCAATCAGCGTACCCTTTCCCATACTGCAAGTATAGGTCACACCCACAGGTGGCAAAACTCTGCTCTGGGCCATCTTCAGAAACCCGCAAAGCCCCATCAGCTCAATGTCAAAATTGAAATCGCCAACGAGAAGCCACGGTATACTGAGAGAATTCACGAAGTTACTGATGTGCCGCATCTTACGTATATTCTCCCCCGAGACCCCCAAACCAGCGACCGTCTAGACGACGCCTGCAGCTATGGTACACCTGAGAGTTTTCAACTCCAAGAACATCCAGACATTTCCAGCACCTACTTCACGGGTGGCGCGATCATGCGCCAAGAAACGTATAACCTACAAACCTTTGTGCACAGCGGCCGCTACCCCCCCCCCCCCCCCCCCCCCATGGGCCCCACCCCCAGGGGAAGGGGTGGCAGGGAGAAAATGGGGTCGCCAATTCATGGCGGCCACATGCCGCTTTGCAGCCTTCCGCTCAGAGGGGGGCTGGCGGTGTTCACAGAACCGAAAGGCGTCAGCCTTGCAATGCAAGCCAGCAAGAAAGGACTTGGCCAGCGCACTCCAACGGGTTATATTACAATACAGAAGCCTCACTTGCCGCTCACCGCTAAAGCTCAGACGGCGGCATCTGCTGGACCGCGGCCTTGAACGGATCCTTGAACTGGGCTCCAACGGACTCTTGGGCACGTCGCATGCGTTTGGCAGCGCGGGCATGGGACTTCTGGGACATGAGCTCCCCCATGCGATGCTGGTCCTGCTCGCCGATGGCGCCCTCGAGGGAGCGCTTCTTGAGGGCGGCCAGCTCATCAGCAGCCTCGGCAGGAAGATCACCAGCATCAGAACCAGCATCAGAACCCGCCTCCGACGCAGGCACCTCGTAGATCTGCCGCTGCATCTCCACGAAGCGCTCGACAAAGTCGAAGGGGAGCTGCCGACCAGCACAGAACTCACGCAATTGGTTATCATCATAGCCAGAAAGACCAGGACAGTCATCATGCATACGAGCGTCGCCATCGCCGCGTCCGCCCGCAGGACGACCACCTGCGCCATCCACAGCAGCAGCCCAGCCGCCGCCCCGCGCAGGGGCGCCGCCAGGAGGGGCAGCGCCAGGCGGGGGCTGAGCCACCCTCGCGGCAGCATCGCGAGCCGCGGCAGCAGCAGCGGCCAGCTCCTGCCGCTTGTTGGCGATCCAGTCCGCCTCGCGGAAGGCGGCCACGGCGTCATCCGCAGCCTTCTTCCTCGCCAGCGCCTCCTGCTCCTCGACCTGGGCCGCACGCATGACAGCCTGCGCCTCGTCCAACTGCTCCTGCAAGCGCTGGACCTTCGAGCTGCGCTGGTGCAGGTCCTGGGAAGCAAGACGAACAGCACGAGCTTGATTCTCCACTTCACGGGTGAGGCGTGTGCGCTCAGTGCAGGCACCGTCATTGAGCTGCGCCTGAGTCCACTCAACAACTTCTGGTGGAGGAGGCTGCGCGAACTCGCCAAGCTGCACTTGCAACTCAGGGCGAGCAGCCAAGAGGACCTGCGATGCCGCACGTAGGTCAGCGCCGTCATCACCTCCTCCTTGAGCACCTTGGGCTTGGGCTCCTCCGCCCCCGCCAGGACGACCACCAGGGGCTCCAGCAGCGTCTCCGATGTAGAGGCCACCGCACTTCGAGCAACACCAGTTGCAGTAGGCCTTGTACTCCCAGTGCCCACAGGCAGAGCAGACATCATACTGCTTCTTCGTGCCACCCCCTTTGGCGCCACCGCGGCCGCGCCAGCCGCCGCCGCCGATGCGCCATGGGGCAAGGTCGCGCCAGGCCATGGCAGCCCTGCGCAGGAATGGACACCGAAAAGGAGACAGATTAGCACCTGTTGCAAGGGTGCCGTGACTGCAAAATGGCCCCTATGGCCGCACTCGAGCGAGGTTGGGAAGTTCAGGAGCAGGCCCCTTGAGCCAAAATGGCTACGGGGAGGAGGAGGACGACGAGGAGGAGCAGGAGGAGGGAGGAGGAGCGTCGAGGACCCAGATCTCGGAACGCTTTCTGCATTTGGCCCCGCATGAGGGGGCACTCCGGAGGCCTCCGGGTGCCTTTGGGGACCTTCAGGACTTCACTTCTAGAGACTCGAAGATACCTTGGCAGGAAATCGGGAGCATCAGTCGAAGACGGCTGCCCGCCTCTTCAAGTGCGTGTGTGTGCGCGAGTGTGCGCGTGTGTGTGTGTGTGGGTGTGTGTGTGTGTGCGTGTGTGTGTGTTTGTGTGTTTGTGTGTGTGTGTGTGTGTGTCTCTGTGTGTGTGGTCGTGTGTGTGTGTGTGTCTGTGTGTCCGTGTGCGTGCGTGCATGCGTGTGTGCGTGCGTGCGTGCGTGCGTGCGTGCGTGTGTGTGTGTGTGTGTGTGTATGTGTATGTGCGTGTGTTTTTTTGTGTGTGTGTGCGTGTGTGTGTGTGTGCGCGTGTGTGTGTGTATGTGTGTGCGTGTGTGTGTGTGTGCGCGTGTGTTTGTGTGGCTCGGTGTGGGTGTGGGTGTGGGTGTTTGTATGCGTGCCGACCCCGTCCCGAAAGGTCACCATCCTTCTTGGACGGCTGCCCATGCCCCTGATCTTGGCCCCCGCCCCCGACACCCGACATCGAGGAAGACTCGTGGCTCGCGGTGGGAAGCCACGCTCAGAGCTCCCCATCACCACCTCCGTGCCTGGCCCCTCGAGACAGGCCCGTCCGTGAGAGCCTCAGGGCCCAAGGCGGAGCGCACAGGTCCGCAGCCACGCCTGTTTTGTTTTGGTACGCGGGCGCGCGAAGCGGGTCGAACGCCGTGCAAGCAGGGGCAGGCCGTGCCACCAGCTGAAGGAAAAAACAGAGAGGCGAGCAACGCCATGCACAGAGCGGGACGGAGCTCAGCGCGGCCAAAATGGCGCGGACGGCATCACGAAGCGGTACCGGGGACACCACGTCCGTTGCACGAAACGCGTGCTTGTTGTTGCTGCCCCGCCCCACCCTCCGCCAGACCTTGACGTACGGCCGCAGGCCGAGGTAGTCGACCACGGCCTGGAAGTGCGGCAGGTCCTCCCTCGGGACCTCAGGGGGGGGGGGGGGGGCTGCCGTGGCCGAGGGGGTGGGGGGAGGAGGCGAGGATGCGAGGGGGGGAGGATACGAAGGGAGGATACGAGGGAGCTGGGGAGGGGAGGACGAGAAGGGGGGAGGGGACGAGCGCACGAGGGAGTCCCAGGGCCCCCGACTCCCGCCTGGCCGCCCCTCGGCACCCGGCGCTTCTCGACGCCGTGGCCGTCGACTTCCCCGACGCTTGCAGAGCAGAGGCCGGGCAGGAGCAGAGCAGGAGAGAGGCAGCCTCTGGCAGGAGGGGCGCGCCTGCAGCCACGAAGCCAAAGGGGTGGGGCGAAGGGGAGACGAGGCGAGGCAATCGCTTAGCGAGCCACGAAAACCCCGGGAGGGAGGCGGGAGGCGACCGCACGTCTGCGCCCGAGGCTTCCTCAGAGCCAGCCTCGTCGAAACCAGGCACTGGCGCTCACTCGGTGAAAGCTCATCCGGAGGGCCGTAGGAACAGGGGAGAAGGATACATGAACGTGGTAGGAGGGGAGGAGGAGGAGGAGGAGGAGGAGGAGGAGAATGGATGAGGATGATGAGGAGGAGGAGGAGGTGGAGGAGGTGGAGGATGGAGGTTGGAGGATGGAGGAGGAGGAGGACGGGAGAGAAGGCGGGGCGAGCAGGGGCCGTGGCTCGGGCGGCCCCCGTGCCGCCCCAGGGAGACAGCGACCCTGCCCTGCCCTGCCCGCCCCGCACGGGGGGGCCCTGCCCGCCCCGCACGGGGGAGACAGCGCCCCTGCCCTGCCCGCCCCGCACGGGAGGGCCCCTGGCTCCTCTCCTCCCCGCGTCGCCCCCCGCTCCGCCGCCCCCTCCGTGTTAGGTCGGGCATGTCCTCCTGCATGGGGGGATCCTGGAGGATTGTGTCATACAGCAATGGCCAAGGAATGCTCCCCAAACATCGTTCCCATACTGTTTTTGTTGATGCTTCCCGACCCTCCTTGGCTGGGTATTCGGTTTGAATAGAGACTGCTCGCGCGTCCTCCTCCCGCCTCCTGCCTCCCGCCTCCTGCCTCCCGCCCCCCCTGATGATTGTGTCCTTTTGCCTTGTCTGGGGGGCTGCGATCTGCAAACAAATCACCACTTTCGAGGGCTGCTAGTGGGTCCAGCGGAATGAGGCACCGCGCGGATCTGAGCGAGACCTCCCCGTCCCTGGGAGGCTGCGATCTGCGAAACTGTCGCCAAATTCGAGGGGTGCTGGTGGGTCCAGCGGAGTGGGGCACCGCGCGGATCTGAGCGAGACCTCCCCGTCCCTGGGGGGGGGGGGGGCTGAGATCTGCGACACTGTTGCCACTGTCGAGGGCTGCTGGTGGGTCCAGCGGAGTGAGGCACCGCGCGGGTATGAGCGAGACCTCCCCGTCCCGGGCTGAGATCTGCGACACTGTCGCCACTTTTGAGAGGTGCTGGTGGGTCCATCGGAATGAGGCACCGCGCGGATCTGAGCGAGACCTCCCCGTCCCTGGGGGGGCTGCGATCTGCGAAGCTGTCGCCACTTTCGAAGGCTGCTAGTGGGTCCAGCGGGGTGAGGCACCGCGCGGGTCTGAGCGAGACCTCCCCGTCTCTGGGGGGCTGCGATCTGCAGAACTGTCGCCACGTTCGAGGGGTGCTGGTGGGTCCAGCGGAGTGAAGCACCGCGCGGATCTGAGCGAGACCTCCCCGTCCTGGGGGGGGGGGCTGCGATCTGCGAAGCTGTCGCCACGTTCGCGGGCTGCTGGTGGGTCCAGCGGAGTGAGGCACCGCGCGGATCTGCGCGAGACCTCCCCGTCCCTGCGGGGCTGAGATCTGCGACACTGTTGCCACTGTCGAGGGCTGCTGGTGGGTCCAGCGGAATGAGGCACCGCGCGGGTCTGAGCGAGACCTCCCCGTCCCTGGGGGGGCTGCGATCTGCGAAGCTGTCGCCACGTTCGGGGGGTGCTGGTGGGTCCAGCGGAGTGAGGCACCGCGCGGGTCTGAGCGAGACCTCGCCGTCCCTGGGGGGGCTGCGATCTGCGAAGCTGTCGCCACTTTCGAGGGCTGCCCGTGGATCCAGCGGAGTGATGCACCGCGTGGATCTGAGCGAGACCTCCCCGTCCCTGGGGGGGCTGCGATCTGCGAAGCTGTCGCCACTTTTGAGGGGTGCTGGTGGGTCCAGCGGAGTGGGGCACCGCGCGGATCTAAGCGAGACCTCGCCGTCCCTGGGGGGCTGCGATCTGCGAAGCTGTCGCCACTTTCGAAGGCTGCTTGTGGGCTCGCCTCTTTCAAAGGCTGCTGGTGGGTCCAGCGGAGTGAGGCACTGCGCCGACCTGAGTGGGACCTCGCCGTCCCTGGGGGGGCACGTCATGTTTTTGCTGCCCCGCCGACGTCTCAAGCCCGTTGCCCACCGTCTCATTTTGGACGTCGCGTCTTCCTGAGTGACTCAGGCATTCACTTAGTTACTCATCGTGTTTCCCTCGATTGGGGACCTGCGAACCTTTCGAATGCCGCTCGCAGAAGTAGATGCGTCCATGTCATGTCGCCGCCTTCTCGCCAAATCTCCCGAGCTGCTCCTGCCCCGCATTGCGCAGGGGTTGGGTACGTCGCCAGGGTAATGTTTGACTATTATTCTTTATGTGGAGGGACAGGCCCGACCGAACCCTAGTTTCAAGTTCGGCTACACGCAGGAAGCCGGAAGCGTCTGGGTGCACGAGGAGTGGTGGAGCAACAGCCATGGAAGACCTTCAGTGACAGCGAGCCCAGTCCGATCCCAGGGCGGCCCTTACTTGAGCGCCTTGGCTGCAGGCAAGAGGCACCTTTGGTGCGTGGCCTCAGGAGGCCGCGGGGAGGCCAAATCCACGCGCGCACGCCAATGCTGGCGGGGACCCCTGGAGGGCCGCGCCAAAGGCAACTCCGTCAAAAGGGCCACCTTTCGCGCAGCCGACCAGCTGGGTCGACCGGCCTCTCCCCGGCCGGGCCTCACCCTGAGGGGCTGGGGCCCCAAGGCACCAGGCCCTGCGGGCAGACGTGCACTCGGCGTCAGGCGACAGAGGGAGCAGATCACCCCGCTCGCTGAGGCCGCCCAGACGTCGCCTGGCCTCCCTGTGGGCAGACCTGGTCCTGCTTGATCCTCTCGCCTCTCGCCCTGAGTCGAGCAGACGACGGGCCATTCTTTGCCCACCACGAAGCGCACCCTTCAACAAGTGCCTTGTTCAAGGGTGCGTTTCGTGAAGGACAAAGGCACCCTTCAACGAGGGCTTCGCAATGAGAGCTGATGGGTGTGAGAGGTGGAGGCTTCTTACAAGCCTCTGACCTCTCTCACCTCTCACCTCTCTCACCCATCGGCTGGCACTGCGAATCAGATCGCGCTGCCACAAGAATCGTGAGACCAAGCCGCCGCGAGGAGGGAGAAATACGTGACTGAAATGGGCGTTGCGCGGATATGATCCCCTCCGGCCAAAGAGGCCACCGCGGCCCAAACCGCCACCGCGGCCCAAACGGCCACAGTAGACGACAGTCAAATACAGCCCGTGCCATCTGGGAACCAAGGTCCGATCGGACTCCCGCCTTGGCGAACTTAGCGATAGAGCGTGTCGAACGCCATGGGAAGGGACGGGCGGGAGGGGTGGGATGCCAGGCCAGATGTGGCGCGAGCGCACCCAGCTTGCCTCCAGCATCTCTCTCTCTCTCTCTCTTTCTCTCCCTCTCTCCCTCTCTCTCTCTCTGTCTCTCTCTCTCTCTCTCTCCGCTCGCCTTTCTCCCCTGTCCCCTCTGTCCTCTTTCCCCTCCCTTCTCCCCTCCCTCTCCACCCGACCATTCCCTCCCCACTCCCCTCCTTCCCCTGATCCTCCGCCTCCGTCCCACGCGCCGCGCAAGCACCGATCGCGCGACCAGGCAAGACCGCTCCCTCCGAGCCACGGGGCGAGCGGCGTCCACGGGCTTCCACACGGCGATCGCTCGAGGCGGCCAGTGGTCATGCATCTGGGCGGCGGTCGCGCTGGCCATGCTCTGCAGGCGACCCCCTTCCCTCCCCCCCCGAGCCCTCCCCGTCTCAGGGCCTCCAACGTCCTTAGCAAAAGCGACACGGCCGCGGTCTCGGCCCCGTGAGGCCATCGACGCGCGCCGCGAGGGACCCGACGCCATCCCAGAGGGGGCGATCATCACGCGGGCACCACCCCCGAAAAAACTGCGTGGGCCAAACGTTCTGAGGATGGGCTGCGCAACATAGGTTGCGCCACATGCCGCGCCATTCACATCGTTATCGGTACCCGTACCTTTCCAGTACCGTATAGCCTGCGTGTATAGGGAAACGAAGACTGACATAAACATAAAAACTCGGAGGTCCGCGCGGATTTCTCGGATCGGCGCTGGACCCCCTCCCTGGCGCGCGGAGCGCGCCAAGGGCGGCGCCGGAGGCGCCGCCAGGGGGGTCCAGCGCAGATCCGAGAAATCCGCGCGGACCTCCGAGTTTTGTGTTCATGCCAGTCTTCGTTCCCCTGGCACAGCCGACGTAGAGGCAAGGGCAGCGGTATCGGTACCTCTCCTTCCTCGGAAGGACACCCCCTTCCCCAAAAGGTGGTCGATCGGCAGCGGTCGCGATCCTGCTTGAGATCGGGCGTGTCGGCCGTGCCGGCTGGGCCCGGGGCGCTGGGCGACGCCGCGGGCCGGTCCTGAGGAGGTGGCGGAGGGGGGAAGGAGGAGGAGGACGAGGAGGAGGGAGGCGGAGGCGGGAGGGAGGGGGAGGAGGAGAGAGGAGGAGGGAGAGGGCGAGGAGTCCAGGACGAGGAGGGGGGAGGAGGAGGGAGGGGGAGGAGAAGAGAGGAGGAAAGAGGAAGGAGGAGGAGAAGGAGGAGGAGGAGGAGGAGGAGGAGGAGGAGAAAGATGAGGACCAGTGTACACCCAGGACTCATCAACGACGGCGCAATAACCCTCACTCCAAGTTCCCTCCTCATAGGCCCCTACAAAGTGGAAAACGACCGTCTTCAAATGGGGCACTTCCGTGCCACACCGTGACAAATCGTCTGGAAATCCTGAGCCGTGCCTAAACACCAGTCCTGGGACAGCAAGGCAGCGAATCTGCAGTATGGATGAGTCTTGACGACCCTGAACCGTGCCAGAACGCCGTTCCTAGGACTTCAGCACCGCGAATCAACGCAACTGTTGCACCCTGAACGTCCTACATCGTGCCAAAACACCGTTCCTGGAGAGTTCACCATGAGAGTCCTCGAAACTGCAGAAAAATCCTACAACGAAAACTCGCGGCGATAAAGCGAGAAATTCATGTTGAAAACGGCCCGCCCTCCATCCGTGAACTCTTGCACATTCGTTGGAACGAGTATGCGCGGCGCTAAGACGGTAAGTACGTTTGAAAACGGTCAGCACTCCATCCGTGAAACTCTTGCAACTGATTCAGACGAATGTAGACGGCACTAAAGCGAGAACTGCATTTGAAAAGAACAACAAAACAACCCTACATCCGCGAAGCTCTTGCGAATGTGCACGGCGCTAAGGCGAGAACCATACATTGAAAACGACCCGTCCTGCATCCGCGAACCTCTTGCGACCCATTAAAAGGATTGCGCGCGTCGCGAAGGCGAGAACCACATCTTGAAAAGGAACCGCCCTCCATCCGTGAAGATCTGGCAACTGTTTACAATGAATGTGCGCGGCGCTGGAGCGAGAACCACAGTTAAAAAGCGGCCCGCCCTCTATCCGTGAAGCTCCTGTGAATTTAAAAGCTTCAGGGCCATATCTGGTGAGGAGGTCTCAAGCGAAACGCGCAGTCCGCCCTACCAACCGGCCTCGGGGTGAGAGGGACGGGGAAGGAGGAGGGAGGAGGGAGGGAGGATAGACGCGGCCAACAGGCCCCGGACAGAAGTGCATAACCTGGCTTGGGCGGACTCTCGGTGGTGCGAAAGCCTCGCCCAGAACGTGCCGACGGTGGTGAGCGTGCACGACGAGACGGCCAGAGCCATGGCAGCACTGCGCGGCCGAGCCGCGGAAACGCTGCTCAACGCGTACACCGCAGGCAGCACTGCCTCGCAGCAGCACGCAGGGAAATTCTCCGAGCACTGCACAATTGATTTACCCCAGACACGCTTTTCTGCCAGACCTACAAACACGACAGTGTAGATCTACGAGCAGTCGACGAGAAGACCATATTGGGGAGCACCACAGTTCTGGTAGCAGTCGATCCCCAGCTCGGCCTCTGCACCTGCTCCCGCCGCGCCATGCTCCACGGGAGCCGAAGGCCGCACGGCGGCAAAAAAAAAAGCAGCAGCGCAGGGGCAGGGCGGGGCCTCAGAGCCCTCGGCCCCAAGCGTCCGCCGGCCGGCCGGGGATGGCCTGCGCGGGGCGACTATAGGCCGCACTCCGGGCGGGCTCCAACGACCACCCGGGGCGTCGCGCGGCCGCCCCCGCGGGGGGCGCACGCGGCGGCCGCCCCCCGGCCGGGGCCATCTGCCAGGGCAGGCAGCGACGCCGGCGAAGGAGGGCCCCCGGTGAGCCAGGCGATGGCCGCCCGCCCGCCCAGCGATGCCATATCCCGGGCGGCGGCGCCCTCGCCGCCCTCCGGGGAGCTCTGCCCCGAAGGCCCTGCCGCGGCCTGGAGCGGGCCAGCGCTGCAGCCACGCGGCGGCGACGTGCGGCGCGGGCTGCTCGCCGCGGTCGTGGGCCACGTCCGCCGTCGCGCCACGGCGGTCGGGCCCAGCGGCTCCCGCGTCGAACGCTGGCGAGCCCTCGCCAGCGGCGCAACTGGTCTCGAGGCTCGCGCCGGGATCCTTGCCCTCCGCCCCCACGTGCAGCTCGGTCCAGCGGCCATGGAGTCATGTTGCATCTTCGGGAGACCTTGTCTGTCCCGTCGAGCCCCTATCCGTGTCGAATCCATGCCGGACTCGTCGAATCCCCGTCGAATCCACGCCAGATCCGCGTCGGATCCACGCCGAATTCGCGTCGAGCCCGCGCCAGGGACAGGAAAAGACGCAGAGTTGGGGGACAGACGAGGCCCCCCGAAGATGCAACGCAAATGGAGGCGAAACTCGGGGCGCGAATGTGAGCGTTTTCTTATTCGACGTTTCGACATTGGGCGGAAGGGGGGGGGGAGGGGGAGCGGTCTGGCTCTGGACCTCTGCTTAGTGCGACTGTTTTTGCAGCAGTGCGTCCTATGGGGGAAACTCCACCTGCCTGAAAAACAGGCGCCAAAAACGGCCAAAATCTACTCCATGGGGGGGGGAGGAGGGGGGTACGAGGACCCGTGCCGATCGGCAAAAAAGATACATACAAACACGCTCACATGGTGGTCGTCATCCCCCCGGAACGCGCTTCCTGCGGCCGCTGGTCAGATCGTCGCTGAAGCGCTCGCCCAGCCGGGAGCAGGCCGAGACCTGGATCAGGCACGCCAGCGCGGCCCTCCCCACCCCTGGAAGCAAGGACCCGCGCCAGGACCGGGGGGCTGCGAGGACCCGCGCCGATGGGCAAAAGACTGACTGACAAAGACGATCACCATCGTGGCTCTGCCGCGCAGCCCCGGCGGAGTTGGTCGACCCGCTGGTCGTGGCGGGGTGGTGCGGCGCCTGGCGGCGCGAGTGCCGAGCACGACGCTCGCGGACAGAGCCACCGGGTGCGGGCTGCGGCTGGCCCCAAGCCGTGTGCCGTGGGCCGTGCCCAGCGGGCTGCGAGCTGCGGTGCGGGCCTTCTCGTTGCCAGCACCACCAGGGAGGAACTACAACTCGAGGGAGAGGGAGGGGGGCAGAGAGAGAGAGAGTGAGAGAAGGAGCAAGAAAGAGACATGCAGGCTCTAGAGCCCCTGAGAGCGCCGTTGGCTGCTCAGGGCCCCAGGCCGCCTGCGTCCCCAGCATACTGCACCAGACGCTGAAGCCCCTCAGATAAGGAATCCAAGGTCTACTACAAACGTGGATTGACCATGGAATGGATATCACCGCCGCCCCCATGAGATGTCGCCGCGCCGTTTGTTCTCGACGCGCCCAGGTGAACAACGCCGACACCTCGGCAAACCCACGGCAAGCCTTGCGCCCAGCGCCACAGGTAGCCGCAGCTGGCACCGCGGCAAGCCTCATGGCAAACCCGCCATGCCCGAGGCGGCGTTTACCCTGGTAGCCGAGGCACCCTCCCCAAAACGTGAGGCCACGCGTCGGAACAAACGGCGCGGCGACAAGTAAGGACTCTAGGGTCTGGAAGCTTGTGGAACTCCAACTGCGCATTCGCCATGGATATTGCAATCGCCCCCATGAGATAAAGAACACCCCAGGGTCTGAAGCCTCCTGGGCATATCTCTCAACGAACGGCCCCACAAAAATCCGGAAAACTCCCGCTGCCCCCACGGAGGTAAGCACGCGGAGAGCAATCCTGGATTCTAACGCCACAGAAAAGCCTTCGACAGCAAATCCCCCGGCAGTCGATTCTGGACAGTGCGGTGGCGCGAGTCCCAGACCTCGGCCCGACGTCGGCGGCTTGGCTGGGCGAGGCCATGCAACACGCCCTCTCATACCTTCTGGAACGACACCGACGACGCCGCTGCTCTACGGGCGTTGAACAGGGTCGACCAAAGCTGCCCGCTGTCGCCGGGCTTGTTTTACACCTCTTTGCTGGCGCTCTGGACGAAATCCACGCCGCGCTGCAGGGGCTCCCGCCCTCCCGAAGGCCTTCAGCGACTCCGGCGAAGTGGTGGCCGTCATCTCCCCAGAACGCGCTGCCTGCGGCCGCTGAGCAGATCGTCGCTGAAACGCTCGCCCAGCCCGGAGCAGACCCAGACCTGGATCAGGCACGCCAGCCCGGCCCACACCGCCGACTCTCCACGCTCACACGCGCACCACCCCGGACAGGCTGGCCAGGCGCCGAGTGCCGCACCTGCAGTGGCCCCAGCAGTCAGGCTCACAGCGCGGGCCGCGGGCCCCTCGGCAAGGGTAGCCTGCAGGCTTCTCCGCCCGCGTGCCCAGGGCACTGGTGGCCCACCACCTGCGAGCTAGCCGCGATCTCTCCTGGGTGGGCCAAGGCGACGGTGCGATGTCCGGCTACCTGGCAGAGCTCGTCGGGGCCTCGCTGGACCCTGAGCAGCACGGGAAGGCCGCCATGCGGCGCCTCTAACTCTTCGGCATTTCCCTGCCCTCAGCCCGGGTCGATTCTGCCGCAGCTTACGCGGCGAGCCTGGCCCTCGTCCTGAAGGATGCGGCGCGGGGCGCAGGGTTCTCGAGCTGGCAGGGCTTCCGGACGCAAGGCCCTCTGAGGCAACATTGGCCTCCTGGAAACCGACGTATAGACCTCTGTGCCCAGGGGGGCCGTGGACGGCGACATGGCCTGGCTGGACTGCTTCCAGGAGCCCGCCGCCAAGCTGCAGGGCAGGCGGGGCCGAGGCGCGGCCTGCTGCCACTATAGAGCCCGACGACTCTGGCATCTCACGGCGCGGGCCGCGCCGGAACTTGTGGCTGTGGTGCCCGGCCCGGCCCGGCCAACGCCGGCGGCCTGGCCATACGCGACAAGCTCTCCCTGACCGGCTTGAAGCCTCGCCCCCGATGCGATAGCTGTCCAGAGGACGCACTGCGCCGACACCGACGCGAAGATGGTACAGATCCCACAACGATGGCATCGCCACGGCGGCAGTGGTGCGGGAGAAGCGGGACCGACACGCAAGGAGCGAGGGTAGCCTCGCCCCACTCGTCTCCGACATGCTGGGCCGCCCACGGGACGAGGCCGCAGGGTTCCCCCGGGGCGTAACGACGCTGGCGAGGCGGCCTTGGGCAGGCTTCAGGGAGGGCTGCGGCGGAAGCTCTCCTGGCACAGCCAGCGCGGCAAAGCGGAGATTGTGCTCAGCGCCACAGGGCGGTGAAGCCCGTCTGCCGCCTACACACGACCAACGCCACTGCAACGATTGCCCCAATCACTACCACGGCACCAACAACCGCTACCACCACTGCTGCTACTATCGCGACTAACCTTGGTCTGCAAGTATATATATCCCCCTCTTTTCGGCGAAACTATATCGTTTCTCCCCCCTAGAAGTCTAATCCTACCCCGGGCCCCTCCCCCCCAAGGAATCAGCAGGATTATAAGAAACCCAATGAGATTCCAGTATGATTCCAATAGGACCCCAATCGGATTCCAATGTGAGCTCAATAGGATTCCAGTTGCATTCCAATTTAGTTCGAATAGGTCCCAGTGGGGTTCCAATAAGACCCCCATTAGTTTCCCATCTGGAGTCAAGTAGGTTTTCAATACAATCCCAAGAATGTCCCAGTCGGATTGCAGTAGGACTCCAATCGCATTCAAATCAGATCCCGATTAGATACCAATAGGATTCCAATCGGATCCCAATTAGATTCCATGATGGTTTCAAGTAGATCTCAACCAAATGCCAATAGGACCCCAACCGAACTCCAAACATCGGACCCCAAGAAGACCCCCTTATCAGAATCCAATCGGAAGCCCAACAGGATTCCAATCGGATCCTAGGCAGATTCCAATAGGATTCCTCAGGGTAGCAATCGGGCTCCAAATTATATCCCAGTGGGATTACTATCAAATCCCAGTCAGGCTCCATTAGGATCCCAATCGGGTTCCATCAGGAGTTCCATAGGGTTCCTTTTTGTCCTCTCTGCCCTTCCCCCCCCCCCGCGAGCAGTTTGATCTCTGAGACCAGGTGCCCAAACAGCACGGCTGGTGCGAGGGGATATTCCCTGGTGTGGTCTACTCCTCAGAGCAGCACAAAAAAAGTGTTGAATACGTGGTCTCAGATGGACTATGCAAATAAACAGGCTCTCCCCTCGCTCAGTCTCTCTCTCTCTCTCTTGTTCTGCTGCTTTCGTTCTCTCTCTCTCTCTCTGTCTCTCCTTGTTTCTCTCTCTCTCTCTCTCTCTCTCTCTTTCTTCGAAGAGAAACCACACACATTTCTCTTATATGACAAACACTGAGGACTCCACTTCTACTTCTCTCGCTCCCCACAGCCCCCGCCCAGTGCTAACGATACTGTTCGGCGGTCCCCCACCCCTAGGTGAATCGATGAATTCCTTGATTTGGGTGCTACTGAAAAAGCCCAGGGGGGGGTCGATGATTTGGGTTCAGGGCTACCACGACAACAACGACCACGATCAACACCGCAGGCAGGACCGCGGCCACTTCGCCCACGACGACCACGGCCCTCGACGACGCGTCGACCGACACCCGCCTCCGCCTTCCCCTCCTTGCCCCTTGCCGACCGCGACTGCTTGAGGTTCGCCCCCACCTGTATGTTGCTCTCATCGTACTTAAGGGCCACATCCCTGAATTAATTTCGAGCGCCCGGAAAAATGTCGCTCCCAGGGCCCGACACGTGAAAACCATAGAGTTTCAGTACTTTTTTGGTGCTCGAACGTCTTTCTGGTGAGCAAAGCTAAAGTAGGTTGGAATATCATAGCCCCAGCTCCTCCTCCTCCTCTTCCTCCTCCTTCTCCTCCTCCTCCTCCTCCTCCTCCTCCCCCGCTCCTTGTGAATAGCTCCTCCCTGCCGCACCCCCAGACGTGCCGGTAGCATGTGCTGGGCGTTTCGCCTGAGACTTCTTCACCACTGTGATCCCGAAGCTTGACAACTGCAACAACTTCAAGGATGGAGGTCGGCCCGTTTTCGACATGCGCCTCGGCTTGCAACCGTTTCAAAGATGGAGGGATGCCCGTTTTCATCGTGTGGCTCTCACCTTCGAGCCGCGCACATTCGTCTTAGAAGTTTGCAGCAGCTTCAAGGATGGAGGACGGGCCGTTTCCAAACTGCGGCCCTCGCCTCCACGCAGCGCACGTTCGTCGTAAACTTTTCAGAATGTGGCTCTCGCACAGGCGCCGCGCACATTCGTCTTAGAAGTTTCCAGCAGTTTCGAGGTTTCGTATGGTTTGAAGTCCCAGGTTGTGTTCTGGCATGGTTTAGGGTTCAGGACTCTCAGGACGCAACAGTCACATGGACTCGCGGCGTTTAAGTCCGTGGAGTGGTGTTCTGGCGCGATCTAGGCTTGTCAGGACGCAGCATTCACGCTGATTCGCGGCGTTGACATCCCAATAATGGTATTTTGGCACGACTGGGAATTCTCAAATGGCTGTCGTCCAATGAGGCACTCTCCGCCATGAAAAACAAATCCGGTGGGGGCCTATAAAAAAGAAAATTGGAGGGAGTGGTTTTGTTGCGACATCGTTGGTACGTCTTGGGTTTACACTGGTCCGCCTCCTCCTCCTCCTCATCATCATCATCCTCCTCCTCATTGCCTCATGGGGGCGTGGGCCAGGCCTGGGCCCGAAAACGTCCCGAGTGCGGCGCGCTGGCAGGCTGTGCAGGGCTGGCATGGGCCCGATCGAGACCCCTAAGATGAGGAGGAGTAGCATCAGGTCGGGCATGTCCTCCTACAGGGGGATTTTGGACGAAACATGAAACACACCCAAAACAAAAACCCAAATGGAAAAACATTGTCAAATTACCCTGGCGACGTACCCAACCCCTGCGCAAAAGCGGGGCGCAAATAGTTTAGGATACTTTATAAGGGGGCGATGACGGAGCGAGGGTTACATATGTCTGCAGACGGAATTCGGGAGACTCGCAGGACACTGGCTACAGGAAAAGGGCTTGATAAAGCTGATGATTTACAATTCCTGAGCACTCCTAGCCACTTCGAAAACGGGGATCACAGCAGGCCTCGAAAGTGGCGACAGGTTCACAGATCGCAGCCCCGCAGGGACGGCGAGGTCTCATTTGAATCTGCCCGTGGCCCTCACTGTGCTGGGCCCCCCAGCAGGCCTCGAAAATGGCGGCAGTTTCGCAGATCGCAGCCCCCCAGGGATGGCGAGGTCTAATTTGAATCCGCGCGTGGCCCTCACTGTGCTGGGCCCCCCAGCAGGCCTCGAAAGTGGCGACAGTTTCACAGATCGCAGCCCCCCAGGGAGGGCGAGGTCTAATTTGAATCTGCCGCGATTACCCTCTATGCTGGACCCCCCAGCAGGCCTCGAAAGTGGCGACAGTTTCACAGATCGCAGCCCCCCCCCCAGGGATGGCGAGGTCTAATTTGAATCTGCCGCGATTACCCTCTATGCTGAGCCCCCCAGCAGGCCTCGAAAGTGGCGACAGTTTCACAGATCGCAGCCCCCCAGGAATGGCGAGGTCTAATTTGGATCTGCCGCGATTACCCTCTATGCTGGACCCCCCAGCAGGCCTCGAAACTGGCGACAGTTTCACAGCCCCCCGCAGGCAAGACAGAAAGAGGCAGGAAAGAGGCGGGAGGCGGGAGGAGGAAGGACGCGACCACACTGCTCTATTCAAAACGAATACCCAACCAAGGAGGGTTGGGAAAAATCGTCCCCAGACTATTTTTAAGTTATGTGTGAACATTCCCCCTGTAGAGGGACAGGCCCGACTTAAGGGCAGCAGAAGGGGGGAGGGAGGCAGAAAAAGGAGGAGTGGAAAAGGAGGGAGAAGGAGAAGGGGGGAGGTGGAGGATGGGAAGGACCGACGGAGAGGAGGGAAAGCAAATGGGGAGGAGCGAACGTGCCGTTGCGGACGCCATCCTCCCCAATCTCACGCGGGCCCCGCCAGAGAGTCTGGACCGCAGCCTCAGGGCGCCGCGAGCCGCACGAAGGACGGAGGAGGACGAGGAGGAGGAGGAGGAGGAGGAGGAGGAGGTGGAGGTGGAGGTGGAGGTGGAGAAGGTGGAGGAGGAGAGGGACAAAGGTGAAGAGATGGGGGAGGAGGAGGAGGAGGAGGAGGAGGAGGAGGAGGAGGAGGAGGAGGAAGTGGACTATGAAGGAGTTGGGGAGATTGGGATGGCCCGGAGGGCTTCAAGGGTGAGCCAGGGAGGCTCCAGGAGGCTCCAGGAGGTTTTCGGGAGGCCCTGAGGTGGATCCTTCCCGCCTCGTCGCCGTCCCCCTCCCCGTCGGCTGCCCCTCCGAGGAGGGGGGACGGCGAGGGGGAGGGGAAGCCAGCGCCACTGGGCCTCCACGGGGCCCCTTCCTGCCCTTCGCGCCCTGAGAGGAATGCTTATATTGGGGGGAAACGGGCCCCGAACCCTGGCCTTCACCCAAGACTTCTTCATGCTGGATCGTTTCCTGACAGTCCTGGGCCCGTGGAAGGCCTCGAGAGCCCGAACACGCCGAACAACCTCAGGACCGTTTCCCTCAGGACCGAGATTGGGGCAATCAAAAGGTACCGATACCGCTACTCCCCGGGCCTCTCCTGGGGTGCGTTCTGACTAGAATTTCGAGGCGAATCCAGCGATGGCGCCGAGGGCCTCCCAGGAGTCCCTAAGAAGGGAAACGAGAAAAGGGCAGAGGTATGTGGATACATTGCCCTCCTCTGAAATTCCCCCCTGGCGAGATGCGCACGCCCTCCCGGGCGGAAGCAAGGGCGCCAGCATCCGGGGGGGGCGTCTGTGGAGGCCTCCTAAGTGAGGTCCGAATAGATGGGGTCGACGGAGCTCGCCGCATCGCCGATACATCGGCGATGCATCGCCAATGCATCGGCGATGCATCGGTGATGCACTGGCGACGTCGGCGATGCATCGGCCACGTCGGCGTGGAGAAAATTGGGCCCCATATCCAGCCGCATCGCCGATGCATCGCCGATGCATCGGCGTCCCCGATGCGGCGCGATCCTCCGACCCCATCTGCTCCGGCACCATCTGGGGGGCCTAGGGTCAGGTCGGGCATACCCCCTTACACGGGGATTTGGGACGAAAACTGAAAAAATACCCCCCAAAACTAGAAAATAGCTAAAAGTAGTAAAACAATCGTCCCCAGACTATTTCTTCTTCACTATTTTGGAATACTCCTCCTGTCGAGGGACAGGCCCAGCTTCAGCCCAGGGTCCGGGCCCCGAGCTCGGGCCTGCGGAGGCCCGGTGGCGGCCACGGCCTGCCGTGCGGAGGCCGGGGGGGGGGGCAGAGGCCGGGGCCCTCGGGGGCGAGGGGGCCTCTCCGAGGTCCCCCGGCGTCTGGCCTCTCAGAAGGCCTCCTCGGTAGGGTCCGAGCAGATTTGGGTCCGGCCTGTCCCCCCCTGCAGGGGGATAAGATAAGAAGCATCCAAAAAATGATCAAAAGAGGCCCGGAAATATGCAGAAAATTGTCCCCTGACTTTTTGTTTGCCTATTTTGGAACATTCTCCCTGTAGAGGGACAGGCCCGACTTCACGAGAGGGTCCGAGCAGATGGGGTCGGAGGATCGCGCCGCATCGCCGATACATCGGCGATGTATCGGGGATGCACCGGCGATGCGTCATCGACGTGGGCGATGTATCGGCGACGCTGGCGTGCGGAACATCGGGCTCCACACCGAGCCCCATCGTCGATGCCTCGGCGATGCGGCGCGATCCTCCGACCCCATCTGCCCCGACCCCATCTAGGCCTAGAATCTCTGGGGGCCCTTTCTGGGCCCTGGGGCCGTCTGAGAAAGACACTTGTCGTGTTGGAAGGAAGGGTGTGGGAAGATCCAGGGTACGACTATGTCACAAGCACCTTCAGCATATGCAGCAATATTGGTGGTCTGAAAACGCATCTCAGCCCCATCCTCTCAACCCGAAGATTGTCTTTCTGACCGTCAAGGGATACACCAGGGCTGAAATAATGGTCCAGGGGGGTCCCTTGGGTCTGGGGCCCGTTTCCTTCAGGACCACTGCAGCTCATGCCAATGGGTGGCTGCCCTCTCCCAGTGTCCGGTGTCTCTATCTTCTTGTCTCGCAGGAACTGGAGCAGCAGATCGAAGATGGCGGGGTCGACGTCGAGGAAGACGTTGCCCTGGGCGTCTTTCTGCAGCTGCCTCTCCCAGCGACCGCTGAAGAGCTCGGCCAGGAAGGAGCCCTGGCAGCAGAGCGTCAGCTATGCACCAATCTGTATCCTGACCAGCGCCCTCCTGGCCTGGCCAGGAAGGCGAACACTGCAATCCTGGGTCCAGGGTGTGTCTGGCCAGGGCCGATGCTGGCATATTGTATTGCGCCCTGCGAACCCCCGGACTGAACTTCGTGTTTTTTTTTCGCGGCGCGGCTCTACAAATGTAGACGCCCGAAATGGATACGGAAACAATGGGCACGATGCTCAACAGCAAATGTTGCCCAGAAGCGACAGCGGTCGCTGTTGGGCAAGCGGCCTTCCGCCTCGGATGGATAACGTCCGCGGCGAGGCCGACCGCGAATTCTCTTCAAACTGGACAAGAAGCGCTGTCGGTCTTTGTGCCCATTGTTTCCGTACCGCTTCGATCGTCCCGAACAGAACCCTCGACTGATTCCCCAAGGGCTGGCTCTTCGCTGCGGGCTGCTTGCTGCCGGTTCCAGGGCCCCAGGCGGGCCCCCAGAGGCCAAGACGTTGCAGAAAGACGGGCCGTCTGGATATGCTGCTTGATGCTATAACTCCGAAGCGCTGTATTCCTTGAAGCTCGAGGCCCCTCGCTTGTAGGGTAGTCGAGGTACCACTCATATTGAAAGACAGCCCAGTTGGTACACAGAAGTGTTGAACTGGCTACGGTCAAGATCTTGGGCTTAGCGCGACACGCTATCCGCGTCCCCATTTCCAAGCGTCCACGTCTCGAGCCGTTCCCGGCCTACCGCCCCGCGGAGCGCAGTGACACGCTGCCCGCTCGCAAGGCAGAACCTGTCGCCAGGGCCGCCGCCGCGACACGCTGGTCAAAGGCTCCCCACCGTAATCAAAGGACGCCCGAGGGCTGGATAGCTGGCGCCCGCTGGCCTGGCACACGCAGAGCGTCTCGCGTTTCACGGTGCAGAGCCGCCCTCCAGCGTTGACGGTGACCACGTCACTGGACCGCGCGCTGGCTGTGTCACCGTGCAGCGCGTCGCGCTCCTCGAAGACCTCCTCAGGGGGAGCAGAAGCAGCACAAACATAAACTTCTGGAGCTCAGCTGAAATTTCTGAGATATGCGCTGGACCCCCTTTGTCGGCGCCTCTGGCGCCGCCCGTGGCGCGCTCCGCGCGCCAGGGAGGGGTCCTGCGCAGGTCAACAAAAATCTGCGCGGAGCTCCGAAAGTCTCTGTTTGTGCAGTTTTGTTTCGATTATTATTATTATTCTTATTGTTAGTATTTCATTGTTGTTATTATTGTTATTGGTATTCGAATATGATTACTACTATTACCAGTGTTAATATTCTTGTGGTTATTATGAGTATTATTAGTATTATTAGTAGTATCATTATTATTATTATTATCAATAGTAGTATCATTATTATTATTATTATTATTATTATTATTATAAATACTAGTATTATTATTAGCATTCGTGTTCTTATTGTTATTAGTAGGTGTTATTATTATGCTTGTTATTCGTATTAGGCTTATTAGGTTTGTGAATATTATTCTTCGCAGGCGGTGGAGGAGGAGGAGGCCGAGGAGTAGGAGGGGGAGGAGGATGAGGAGGCTTGCGGCTTGCGGCTGCCGAGGCGCAGGTCTGTGACTAGCGCCGAGCAGTGAGGAGGGCCAGGGGTGAAGGCCTGGCGACAGGGGGCGCTAAACGCCCCGAAGACTGGCCTCCAGCGTTGTGGAGAAAGAGCAGGAGGCCAACTCTGATTTAATCAGAGTCCGAAGCAGGCACCGACGGCGCCTGAGACAAAACTGTGCTCTCGGCATTCGCTCGGGACTCGAGCGAGGCGGCCGTGGGTGGGCAAGGACGTGGTGCACGACGGGACGACGTCACGACACGACCACCACAGTGTCCTTGCCCCATGCTATCCTGTTTGTCCGAACACGCAGAGTTAGCCCTAGGTCCAGTAGCCTCGGAAGACGGGAAACAAACGGCCCCAGGCTCCGAACCAGAAACAAGGGCGCCATCCCACGGACCCAAATCTTCGCCCGTCTTGGGGTGGCAACCTACCTCTGCGTGACGCCAGTACATTCTGTGATTCTGAATCGTGCTGGCAACCTTGGCCTCCCCTTCGCACGTTCTACTCAGCTTGCGGCATTTGCCGTCTGGGAGTATCCAGTATCCAGCACACCTCTGACATATGATCACCCTACCGTGGCGGACGGGCCTGTGACCCAGCGCAGCTATGGCATTCAACCCAGCCTCCAACGCGGCGTCGGTCAAGGAAGGGGAGGAGGGGTCCTGGCCCAGCGAAGGAGGAACAGGATCTGACACCGCGGGGCTGCTCGCAGTGTGGCGGCGTGCCTGGGGTTCGGCCGCGAAAATGATGTCGGCGCGGCAGCGCTCTAGATCGCTGCCCTGGCACCTCCTAGCGGCCCCGCTGCACATAACTCGCAGTGTGGCTTCGCTCCTGGCAGACATATTGCACTTCCTGCAACGCCATTCAGCACGCGTCGGCAGTCGATAAATCTCGTGCTCTATGAGTGTCAAATTGATTCGCTCTACATACTGGCTCACTGGAATCGTTGGGGGCTCAAACGTCTTAGAGTACTCCCCAATGATCTGGACCGCGCGCGCCAAGAAACCCCAGGTGGCTTTGCAAGCCTTCAAATGGGCCTTCTCCGCGTCAAGACAAACCTGCGCATACTGATGGTCCTGGGCTCCAAGGCGCGCGAAAAAGTCGGCCCAAGCGTTACCCAAGAAACTGGTGATCTGTCCTTGCTCCAGAGACATGACCTCGTCCATGTCTCTGTGTGCAGGGGCCCAAACAAACTCGGGCGGAGGCCTATGTTGCTCGAAGAGCTGGAAGATACGACGCCACACATCCGCGTGTCGTGACAAACCGCAGGCCATCTGGGGACTCCAGCTCTGGCCTTCCTGCACAAAGGCTAAATGATCACTATATATTGTGGTCGCCTGGGGGGCTACCGAAAGAGCCATCAAACCCGCGCACCGCTCCGCACGGGGCACCGACTGGCGCCCAGGGAGCGGCCCAAACACCGCCCTCAAGGGCAGCCCAGAGTCCGACAACTCCACCGCGGCCCATCCACACCTACGCAGTTCAGGGCTCGCATTCGCGAGCCCCGAGCCGTCAGTATAGATCCGCCGACCCCAGGGAAGATGCGTAGCCCCCCAGTGGAACACAGGGCACTGCGTGGGTTGGGGGGCTATCTTGATGGGATGGTAAGGCAACCCGTACAGCTCCAGAGAGTCCCACTCAGGGTCGCCAAGCCCATTGTCCCCAAGACCCCGCAGATACTCCCTGCGCTCCAAGACCTCTTCAGAAAGAGATTCAACAGACAGCTCCTCAGGTGGGTGAAGCACCCCTTCACAGTTATACAACTGGTGCCCTAAAGTGCCAGCCTCAGAACTCACACACATCTCGCACTGGTGGCTGTCCGAGATCCCGAGGGCCTTCTTCCTTGCTGGGGGCCACAATGCGGAACCAAGCAATCTGCGGGCGCAGCCTCTATGTATCGGATTCTTCAAGCTGAGAATTGAGTTGCGAAGTGCACGCCTCCAGACTCCATGGGGATTCCCAACTATAGGCTGCATGTGGCTAACAATACGTAACATCTGCCATCGTCCAATGCTCTGTCGCAGCAAAAGCTTCACATCCCACGGCGTAGTGGTAAGAAGGTTCACGAGGTTGCCCTGGTCGTCGTATAGTATATGTGCCGACGCCATCTTCCAGTCCACTCTGTGCAGGCTGAGCGACACCGCTGAGAGAGGGCCATTGCATCTGGCCCACGTGTATTCACCATTCCAAGCTTCCATCATGGCAGCCCACGCCCGCTGTAGCTGACTGAGGGGTACCAATCCATCCCACACTGTGATAGCATATCTGCATACTAGGTCTGTCGTGACGTCGAATATCGGGTCAAACCATTCATCGCTCTGTGTGGCAAGCCAAGCCGTAAGGCTGGCGTGTGATTTGGCTCCCACCAACGAGCCTGCCAGTGTGCGGAGCTTTGCCAGCGTGGCAGGGACGACCCCGCTAGCTCCAGCTCCATGCGCAGCAGCGGGCAGCAGGCCCGTGCGCCATAGAGTATGAACCTGGGCTCGTCCCCGTTGAAGCGCAGCCAACTTGCCCCTCCTGGCCAGGACGCCCATGATACGCTTTCTCTCTTGTGTACGTCTGAGTCGCACCCCCGCGAGCTCGTGTCCTAGATTGCGCATGTGCTTGTGGCAGCGAAACCGAATGAATCCCCCAAGCTTCTTCGCCACCCGTGTCGCCTCCGTAGTGCCACCCACGCATCCACTTTTGTCTACCTGAATGATGAGACCCAGCGGCTGCACTTGGCGAATAAACCATCGTACTGCATGAAATAGGACGACCGCCTGAGAGGGTTCTGCACCTATCCATTGAAAGCTGACGTCGTCCATCAAAGCTCGTGGCAGCACCTCCGCATACTTCCTGCGTAGGGCCTCCAAGGACTGGCAGAGAAGCAGGTGGACCATGGCGCAGGCGTGAGAGCATCCCGCCAATATGCCCTGCGCGGAGGTGAACTTGGTGGACAGTGAGCCGTAAGCTCGCACCTGCCGTGGTGCCTGATATGTGTGAATAAGCATCCAGAGTAATCTCATCGGAAATTGCATCTTACTGGCTCTGTCCAGCAGCGCGGTATATCGTATCGTCTCGAAACACTTGTACATGTCAATGAGTGCACTGACCGTATGCATGCCGTTGAGCTTCGCCGTCTCTGCAGCTATGTTGTGTTGAAACGCAGCGTCGGTAGAAGTCGCCCCAGTCCTCGTGCCCCAAAAGGCAGTCGAAGGGTTGGCGAGCTCCCATCTCTTAGATATCCTTCGTCGTAATCGGCTCCAAATACGGACCACAGTATTGATGAGCGCGATGAGGCGGTGGCCCCCCGTGGGCTTGGGGAGCCTCACTAGCACCGTGGTGACCCTCTGCGTCGGCCAACACGCCAACCTCTCGCATTTGTGAAAGAGAGATGCAAGGACTCCCAATCCAATGTCCGATACTTGGGTCAATGCACGGGGTTGAATCGAAACCTGCCCAAGCGCCGTAGTGGCTTTGAATCGTCTGAGTATGTTGCGAATATCATCGATTGTGATCTCAGGTAACTCCTCCCAATCTGCATGTCCTGCCGGCGTGGCGACCGCTGTGTCATCATGAATGGTCCAGACACCCTTCCAGAATTCCAAGCATTCGTCTGCCATGTGGTGCGGTTGGCCACGGTCCTTCTCGGCATACTGCAACGTCTCTTGTAGCTCGCGCACCCTGGTGTACCTGTGCGCTTTGCCAGCCCCATTTTGAAATGCCTGCTTGGCCCACTGCGCCCATTCGATGCCAGCAAACTTGCGTATGGCCTCCGTCACGCGATTCACCTTGTCCAGGGCTTGGTCTATCCTGTCTAGGAAGTCAGGCTCATAAAACCTGTCGTGCAGACTGTGGAGCTGGAGTCGATCTTCATAATCAAGCAGCGGCCCAACCCAGTCAGTACGTACAACTCGCGCGAAGAAACCCTGAAGGTCCCGACTGAGTTGCGCGAACAACCGCTGCTCCTTGGCCAGACCTTGGTCAAGACTGCCCAGGCTGTTGACGTAGTGTCCGTGCTGGCCGTAAATGTCTGGCAATAGTCTTGCGGGAAAACGGTTCGCATCTGCTTCCTCCATTATGCGCTGGAGGGCCGTGTGCATTCGTGTGTATGTGGAGCGTAGATGCCGACACCATTTGCCATACTGCTGGTAGGCGCTCAACCGCTTCGGTCTCGGTGGTACGACTGCCTGCACTCGCTTCCATACCCATTGGTCTGGGCCAGCTCGGCCGTGATAGAGTCCCCGCTGCGTCATGTCCATTATGTCATTGCGGTTGAGGATCTCATGCTCCATCGTAGCAATAACCCCATCCCACGCCGCGGCCAAGGTCACACCATCTGAAGCTTGATCGATTAGCTGCTTCACGCGTGCCCATTGCCGTCTGGGCGGGAACCTGGCACAACCCACCTTCGGCACCGTCGGGAGAGGTCGAGGTATAACAGGAACGCGTGCCCATTGCTCATGTGCGCAGTATTGGAACCCCAAATGCACAGGCTGATGCGGAAACGTCGCTGCCACTCCGACTTCACATCCTCGAATCCAATCGACCAGGGCCGCAGAGACGCAGAAGTAATCCCTGGTAGTGCCAGGTTGCGTGGCATTGCATGTGGGTTGGGCTGGGACCTGCTGAACTCCGTGTACCGAATGCATCCAGTCCAGTGTGCTCGATGGGTCCATGTTCCAGTCGCCTGCCACAATCCATGGCTGCCCCAAACCATTGAGCGCCTCCAGGTATTGTGCCAACGTGGTAAGCAGATCCATATTCTCTTGATTGAGCCCCACCGAGTCGACCAAGTAGATGGAGACCAGCACTGTGCCTCCCCGTGGACCCCAGCTGGCGTGCCCCACCGTGATTCGGCCTGGCGCGAGAGTCGGTGTGGCCAGCAGTGGCCCCATCCCAAGCCGCACATGCTTCGGTGCAAGAATAGCGCATCCTCCGCAAGTGCCGCCTCGGCCCGCGGGTGCGGCCGCAGTCCATACACCATGAAACCCGTGATGGCGCGCTGTATTCTGTAGCTCAGGGAGTCGCTGGTCATCGCCATGATGCTCCTGCAGGCAGACAATAGACTTGTGGCTGCGGGGCGCACTCAAGACTCCAGCCATGGCTCCATGCGACGTAAGGTTGGAGGTGAGGACCTGGTTCACGTTGGAGCCACTGGCATGCACCCCTTCGACCGAGCACACGACCAGGGCGATAAAAAAACCCCGATAACGGTCGAGGCGGTATCGACGAGAGCGGCCCCATGTTACGGGACCGCCCGCACGTTCCTGCAGCGTACACGGCGAAGCAGGAGTAGCAGCACTTCGTGAGCTTGTGCGACGGCTAGCGGCAGAGGTGCTGGGTCCCGTTGGCTCCCGAGGCGCGGACCTTGGGGAAGGTCTGACGACATTAAAGCCCGCATCCGCGCGGCTACCAAGGGAGCCCGTCGACAGCACTTGCCCTAGCCGCCCGCTGTGGAACCCTATCCTCAGCAGGATGTCGTAGATGAGGTTGATGTCCGTCCAAAACTTCACCAACCAGAAGACTAACATGAACTTTACCAGGTAGGCGAGGCCGAAAGCCGCTTTGTCCTGCACCACATTTGTTGTGTCATGAACTTCAGGCTTGACCCGTGCGCTGCCGTTTGGCCTGAAGTGTCCCCATCGCATTGGCCATTCGCTTGATGGCCTCCCTGACCTGCGCCTCCTCCTGCGGAGGGTCCTCGCCCGTGGCATTGCGCAGAAACTCCCGCAACTCGTCCAGGTCGTCTGTGTCCATGGGGACAGGCCTGGCTTGCGCCTCCTGCTGCTGTCCCGCCGACGGCATGTCTGCGGGTCCACTAGGCGCAGCTGCGCTGGAGCTGCCTCCTTCAGGTTGCCCTGGTGCTGGCGATGCGTCCGACTCTGCTGCAGCTGCCTTGTCCGCGAGCGCGCGCAGCTGGCTGAAGACCGTGGCCACCGACTGCGCGAGCTGGTCGTCCGCGCCCAGGCCCTGGAGCATCTCGCCCATCTTCTCGACCGAAATGTCGACTGCGGGCACGAGCGCGCGCAGGGAGCACTCGCCAGGTGCAGCCGTGGGTGCCTTGGCCGAGACTTTCCAGCGCAGCGCCTCAAGCTCCTGCACCTCGGCCGTGATCTCAGCGATCTGGCCCTCTGTCTCGGTGATCCTGTCATCCAGGCGCTTGCGCTGCTCCTGCAGGTCCTGCAGCGCGGCCTGGCGCTTGTCCTTCGCCTGCACGAGCGCGTCGATGCGGGTGGTATAGTGGTGGAGCTGGCCCGCGAATGGCTTCGCCTCAACGATGCGCAGCTTGATGGCCTCCCGTTCTTTGGACAGGGCCTCCCGCGCGCCCATGATGGCTGGGTCGGTGCTTGAGCCCAAGGCACGGAGGAGCGAAGCAATCTCTGCAAGCCGTCCCTGGGGGTCTTCAGCATCGCTGGCTCCCTCGCCCACGGCAGGGGCGCTGGCCGCCTTGAGCTGTGCCTTGAGCTGCGCGATCTCGCGGTCCTTGGCCGCCACATCTGACCAAGGCGGCACACTGTCCCCTTTGCGCCGCACATTGGTCGAGGCTGGCCTCTGTGTGGGTGGGCCGTCGGTGGGCTTGGGGCCTCCGAAGCTGGCCCCCTTAGCAACTCGACAGCTGGTACATTGCTGGCAATCTCCCCGATTCCACCACTTGGCCCCTGTGCGCGGGTGCGTACACCAGCGGCAGAGCCATGGGGCGGCCCAGGACCTGCGATCCGAGACAGCTGCGGACTTGTTCGCGGCAGCGGCATGCGAAGAGGAACCATTAGCCATGGAACGCGGGAAGAGGTGTGAGCAATACAGCGGTACTGTCTCGAGGATGTGTCGAGGATATGTGCCTTGCAACAGGCGAAAGCAGTTGGGGGCCGTGGATCCCCCCACGCCACACGTCAAGCCCTGAGCCTCACGCTTGAGCCAAAATGGCTACGGAGAGGAGGATGAGGAGGAAGAGGAGGAGGAGGAGGAAGGAGGAGGAGGAGGAGGAAGGAGGAGGGAGGAGGAGGAGGAGGAGGAGAAGGAGGAAAAGGGGAGGAGGAGGAGGAGGAGAAAGAGAGGAGGAAGGAAGAGGGTAGCGAGGAATAAGGAGAGAAGTTGGTGGTGGAAGAGAGGCCAAAGGCCCTCCAAGCTGCGGGGAGATGACTCGTAGGACAGGGGGGAGGAGTGGTGAGCAAGATGAGCAGCTCCCCCAGGCCTCCTCGGCCTCCTCCTCTCCTCCTCTTTCCTCCTCCTCTCCTGCTGCTGGTTCTCCACTGCTGCTCGTTCATCTGAGTCTTCTGCACGTCGTCCTTCTGCTCCTGGGTCTGCTTTTCCACTGCAGCATATTATGTCCCTGCCACTGTAGCAGATTATGATGCGACTATACTCCTCAGCGTCCGCTGTGCCCTTGCTCCTGCTTCTGCTGCTCCTGAGCAGCATATTCTTCTCCTTCTGGGAAGCATGTTCTGTCACTGCCGCCGTAGCCATGGGGCGCACTCAGGCCCAATGAGCAGTTGTGTGAGGCATGGGAGCAGCCCGCGGTCCCCGTGCGTGCCCAGGTGACGCTGCGAAGAAGCCCTGCGGGTAACGCGCCCCCCGGCGAAACGGGACTCAGGTCGTGCCCCTGCGCTGGCACCTGCTCTGCATTTTCGTTCGCGGAGCGGGGCGCAATCCCACGACACGCCCAGTCAAGCTCGCGCCTCGGAGGCGACAGACACACCTGGAGCGGCGAAAAGGCCGACCTGAGACAGGCGAGCTTCGAGGCCAGCATCAGACATGAAGACGACGCGACGAGCCCCTGATTGATGCTCCCGCTCCTGCTGATGCTACTCCTCCTGCCACTGCTGCTTTCCATCCCCGGGAAGACAGCAGAGTTCCCCTTGTCGGGCGCACGCTAGCATGGACTATGGATCCGCAGATCTGGCGCATGGGCGCCAGATCCACGTATGTGGCAGCCCCCCCCCCCCCCCGAAAAACGAGGCCCGCGCCGCCTGACCTGGCGACGGAGTACGCCGACATTGTAGAGAAGCGGGACACGTCGCTGATCCACGCGACTTCATCCATGTCTGCGCTTCCTCGGCCTTGAGGCCCCCCCGAGGCCACCGAGAGCCTCCCCCTCGGCTCTCCCTGCCGTTGAGCCCCGTGGCCTCTGAGGCCGCCATCCTTTCGGGGGGGGGGCCACGAAAACTCCCGGGCCCCGTCCCCACGAGACTGGTCCTTCACCGCGGGCTTTGCGCTTTGCGGCAAGAAACGACACGGCGGCACGGGGGAGGGGGAGTGAGGCGAGGTCGAGAAGAAGCTGGCCGTCGCATTTTCCTCGAACCGCATGAAGCCTGGCAGCACTAAAGATTCCCTCCCCCCTCCTCACCGCCCTCCTCCTCCTCCTCCTCCTCCTGCTCCTCCTCCTCCTTTTCTTCTTCTTCACGTTAGACCAACCTGAGCAAGAAGCTGTGGCGTCTAAAATATCAGAAAAAGAAAAATGCAACAACGAATCGGGTCCTCCTCCCCCTCCTCGGCCTCCTCTTTCTCCCCCTCGCCCCCCTCGCTTTCGACCCCCCCTCCTCCTCCTCCTCCCCTCCTCCTTCTCCTCCTCCTCCTCCTCCTCCTCCTCCTCCTACTCCTCCTCCTCCTCCTCCTCCTCCTACTCCTACTCCTACTCCTCCTCCTCCTCCTCCTCCTCCTTCTTCTCCTCCTCCTCCTTCTCCTCCCCCTCCTCGGCCTCCTCCTCGGCCTCCTCCTCCTCCTCCTCCTCCTCCTCCTCCGCCTCCTCCGCCTCTCCTCCTTCTCCTCTCTCTCCTCCGCCTCCTCCTCCTCCTGAACTCCTCCTCCCCCTCGCCCCCCTTCGCTTTCGACCCCCCATTTCGCCCCCCCTCCTTTTTTGCGCCCCCATTCGCCCCCCCCTCCCTTCGACATCTCCCGAGAGAGGGATGAGCCTCTGGGAGTACTCCGTGTGGAGCTGCACCCTCGATGCCTCGAACTCCAGCACCACCGCGTCCCTCTCCCGGTGGAACTGCGCCTGTGCGTCCTGCGGCTCGGCGAGGAAACGACGATGGAGGAGCGAGGAGGCAGGGAGGAGGGAGGCAGGACTGGGGCGAAGGTTGTCGGGAAACCAAGACGCATCGATACCGCTACTCCCTGGACCCCTCCCGGGGCGCGCTGACCGGAGCTTCAAAGCGCATCCAGCCGTGGCGACGAGGGCCGCCCAAGGGGTCCCCAAAGCGGAAAACCTGTGTGTGTATGTGTGTGTGTTGTGTGTGGTATCGGTACTTTTTCGTCCTCGGAGGCAGCGACGGGGGAGGCAGGGACGGGGGGATGGCTGGTTGAGCGCAGCCTCGAGGCGCAAGGACCGATGCTGTCTGAGCAGTCCCGCAACGTGTCCGCCCCGCGCGCAACGGTCGCAAGCCGTCCCCCCACCTACAGGAGGAGGTCTGCACTCACCTGGCCAAGCGGGCGACGACAAGGGGGAGGGGGAACACGCACCGGGGGTTGCTGAAGGTGCCCCTGGCCCAAGGTGCTCCCAGCTTTTCGTTCAATTTTGGAGCCAATTTGGCCGTCTGGGCCTCGTGATGGGCTGCTATGGAGGCCGTGGGGGTCTCCTTGGAAATCCTGGAGACACCTTGGGCCAGGGGCACTTCTAGCAACACCCGAAAATAATTCCAAACCATCTGCCAACCTACGGGTGCTCGCTTTGGGAACTGCCGTCGCTCAGCGGTTCATTGGGGGGAGGCACAAGGGAGAAAATAGGGAGGGAGGAAAAAGGAAGGAGGAATGAGTGGAGAAGAACTCGCCGGTCCAACGGGCCAAAAACGTGGTAGAACCTCTGGCGCGAACTTCTATAATAATTGTATATTCTACATCGCCGTGACGAAAGTTTCTTTCCATTTGCTTTTTGGAATGACGCGCTCGTGCGGAGTCGTCCGGAGTAGTTTTGCTAAAACTACTCCGCGCGCAATCGCACCCCGCTCGATAATTTATATGGTCTGGCGCGGAGTAGTTTCCGATCCCGGTTTGGGGTAACAGAGTTATTAACGTCTCCGGGATCGGAAACTACTCCGCCGAATGATCCCAGCATCATGTCACGTTAGGAATCTCGAGAGGGATGGGGGAGATCTTATCATCACAAATTGGAGAAACTTTTGTCACGGCTGTGTAGTTCACGGGCTGGTCCCCCCAGACGTCTCAAGGAAGCCTGAAGTCGGCACACCTCGGCACATACTTTGCTGATCATCGAGCCACAATTCCTCGGTCAGCCTGTCCAAAACGGCTTAAGGAAGCCTCAACGCGGCACACCGCTCACGCACTTCGTACCCCATGAGTCTCTCGAGGTCCTCAAGCGGCTCTCAAGCCTCCCGGCCCCGAAGCTCATGGCCCCAAAAGGCATTGCAGCTTGTTCGGCGTTTCGACCTTGGGCGGCAAGGGGGGGGGGGAGGGAGGAGAGGGTCTGGCTCCGGACCTCTGCTCAGTGCGACTGTTGGCAAGAGTGCTGCCTCTGGGGGAGACTCCACCCGCTCGAAACAGGCGCCTAAAACCACTCAAGATCTGCTCCATGGGGGGGGGGCAGGGGGGGGATTGAGGGCCCGCGCCGATCGGCAAGCCAATAAATAAGAAAACGATCACAAGCCCCCTCAAGGGCTTCAATGTTTCCCGAGAGCCGCGCGGAACGGTGGGGACCTCGTGGCCGCAGCACGTGCCCGACTCCTCATGAGGCTCTCGAGTCTCCCGAGGCCCAGGGTGCCTTCCTTTCACAGGGTGTTAGAAGCGGCGGGCAGACGGTTGGGAACGAGCAGGCGGCCACGCATAGCAACATTGGATTAAGGACATTTGGAAAAGGAGCGTCCTGGCATCCACGGATATGAGTGGACCATGCAAGGAGGGAAGGAACCAAATCATGAAGAACAGGCGCGGCGAGTGGGCAGTCGAAATAGCGCGGATGATGGTCGCCACCAACTGCGCCGCAACCGAACCTGCAACTCATCATACATTGTCGATGTATCTCAGCGGTCGGCCAGGCATTGTTAATATCACGGCGAGGGGCCGAACGGTTATTCACTGTCCCTGGACGCGTGGCTGAAGAGAGCTTATGCTGGTGGTGTTGGTTGTTGTTAGTTGTTATGTTTGTGTTGTTGTTGCTGCTGCTGGGATTGCTGTCTGACGGCTGCTCTTTGTATCTCAACACGTGTTCATGCAGTTCTAATGAATGCATGTCCCACTTCATGACGTGAAGTGTTGCGGCATCTGTCGTATCGCATCCCTGTCTCTCGTTCGATCTGGGTCGCGTCTCGTTGTCTGCCGCGGAAGCTCCTCCCGCCCGTTCTGGTGTTTCAGCCCTTCTCATCCTTGATATCATGGTGGCGCCGCCTCGCGACACACCCAGGATGCTGGAACGCTGGAGTAGCAGGTGGGATGACCTGAAAGAGGGGAAGGGGCATCGCACCACCACAGAGCCTCAGCTACCGCCTTGACCGTCGTCGGCGGCGGCGGTGGCGAAGTCCGGCGAAACTCACCTACCCTCTGTAAACCCAGGACAATCCGAAGCGTCCGTGAACGCGGGCCCTGAGGAGGCTCATCCCTCCCGAAACACGCCACATGCCAGAAGAGCCACGCGTCAAGAAATCCCGCCCTCCCCCAAGCCCTGCCACCTTCTCCGCCCTCGCCTCCTCCTCCTCCTCCTCCTCCTCCTCCTCCTCCTCCTCCTCCTCCTCCTCCCCCTCCCCCTCCCCCTCCTCCTCCTCCTCCTTCTGCTCCTCCTCCTCCTCCACCTCCTCCTCCTCCTGATCCTCATTTTGCTGCTTCTCCCGCTTCCAACTCCTCCCCCTCCGCCTGCTGCTTCCTCCTCCTCCTCCTCCTCCTCCTCATCCTTACGCTTCGGCGTCGTCGCCATCCTCCTCCCGCCATCCGAAGTTTCGTGGTCCGTTTTGAGTATCGGTTGGGTTTTCGGGCCCTCGCTCGGTCACCTCTCGGGCAAGCTCGATCGCTTGTCGGTTTCGGCCCCTGTCCAGGGGAGCAGGCGCTTGCTGCCAACCCACGTTCAAACAGTAGATCCTCCTCTTCCTCCTCTGCCTACTCGACTTGCCTCAGGCTCTCGGAGGTTATCTCAAGCACCCTGGCTGCAATCGAGCAAACTTCACAATCGTTTGCACCGCCTCCAAGCTGCCGACAGTCCTGGATGGTCTTGATGAGCTCCTCGGCGAGGCCGTCCACTCTCTCCTTGCGGTCCCGAAGCAATCAGAGAGCGAGCTCTCGGAGGCAGATCCCTAGAGGGGCCCCAGCTGAGCCTGCCAGAACGTGAGGCCGATGCCCCGCCACCCGAGCGCACTCCACGAGTGCCGCTCTGCGGAGATGATGTGCTGCAGGCAGGCAGAACCAAGTGCATTACACTTGCAGGAGGAGGAGGAGGAAGAGGAGGAGGAGGAGGAGGAGGAGGAGGAGGAGGAGGAGGAGGAGGGGGAAGGAGGAAGGGGATCAGGAGATGTGGGCGGAGAGGAGGAGGAGAGGAGGAGAGAGAGAGGCAGGATGGAGATGAGGAGGAGGGGGGGAGGATGAGTTTTAGGAGGACGGGGAGGAGGAGGAGGAGGAGGAGGAGGCGGATGAGGCGGATGGAGAGGCAAAGGCGATGGCGTATGTAGTGGAGAGGTTCGATTGCGCGGAGGGGCGGAGAGGGGCGGCAGAGGGGGGGATGAGAGTCGGACGCGGAGGGATAAGGAGGAGTGCGGAGGCGGAAGCTTGCGGCAGAGGAGAGGCGGCGGGATTGAGTGCTTAGGATTCGGAGGAGGCTTCAGCTAGTGTGGAGAGGAGACCCCGCCGAGGCCCCATCTCGCTCTGGAGGGGGTGGCGTCCACCACCGCCCCGTGTTCGCCCGCAGCACCCCCCGCGGGGGATCAGAAGGCCACCGGCTCGAGGCTCGGCGAGGGGACCACGAGACGCGGACGGCCACGACTCGCGACGCCACGGAGGGGCCACGCACAGCTGGCCTCCACGGGCCGCGGCGGCGTCGCGAGCTCCTCGAGCGCGCCGCGGTCGGCAATCGGGGCCACGGGGGGCCCGAGAGGCCCCGGGCGGCCCCTGGCCGTCGCGAACGGCCCGAGGGGCCACGAGAGGGGCCACGGAGCCGCGGGCGAAGGAAACGCTTGCCATCTCCCGAGCTGCACTCCTTGGAGAGGCAGCGCGGCCACGACGGTCCGCGAGGCGCCACGCTTGCCATCGCTCGGACGTCCATTTCCCGTGCATTTTTTGGTTTCGTGCGTGTTTTTCTTGCTCGATGATCCAGGATGGTCCTCGATGGCCCTCGCCGAGAAAAAGTGCACACGTCCGAGCGATGCCAAGCACGAGGCCACGGGGCTCCGCAGCGCTGGGAGGGCAACGGCAGCGTGTCAGCGCCACGCCCCCGTGGGGAACCCTTCCGCGCCCTGCCGCTGAAGAAGCACCCCGAGTCTTCGGGCTGACGGGGGCGGCGCGTCACCCATAATGGCACTACTCTTTGTTTCCTGTCGAGTCGCGACCTCCTGAGGATCTCTTTTTCGCGGTGGGGGTGGGGGCGGGGCTGGGGTTCTGGAATGGGGCGGGGGGACGGGCCTCGGTGCAGGAGTGGCGTGGGGGGGGAGGGTTTCGAAACTGGGGGTGACCCCTCCCCTTCCCGAAACTGGGGGGCGCGGTGGCTCCGCCAGGGTCCGCACGCCCGACTCCCGTCCGCCGCCGCCGCCGACGACGACGGCGACGAAAGCGACGAACGATGACGACGACGATGACGATGACGACGACGACGATGACGATGCCAATGCCGATGATGATGATGATGATGATGATGATGATGATGATGATGATGATGATGATGATGATGATGATGATGATGAGGGGGAGGATGATGATGATGCTGACGATGAAGTTGACGATGTTGGTGTTGATGGTGATTATTATTGTGATGAGTGTGCTCATGCGGAGGATGCTGATGCTGATGATGCTGATGGTGGTGGTGATGATGGTGGTGAAGATGATGGTGACGATGATGACGATGACGTTGATGATGATAATGACTATGACGATGATGATGATGGCCATGATGGTGATGATGAGAAGGATAATCCTGATGATGATGGTAGTGGTGGTGATGGTGATGAAGATGATGGTGATGATGACGATGGCGATGGCAACGATGATGATGATGACTATGGTGATGATGCTGATGGTGGTAATGATGATGATGGTCATGATGACGATGATTAGGATATAGGCGATGATGATGGTGATGATGGTACTGATGATGAAACTGATGGCGATGCTGATGATGATGATGCTGATAATGATTGTGTTGAGGATGGTGAATATGATGATGATGATGATGATGCTGATGATGATGATGATGGTGACGATGATAAGGAGGCGGATTCTGATGATGACGATGCCGATGCTGATGGTGACGATGATGATGCAGATGCCAAAGATGAATGTACCGATGGCAATGATGAGGATGTTGATGGTGATAAGGATGGTGATAATGATGACGATGATGATGATGAATCTGAGGTTGCAGATGAGACTGCTGGTGATGATCATGATGATGGTGGTGATGGTGATAAAAGAACTGATGGATGTGATGAGTTTAGTGACGATGCTGATGCTGATGCTGATGAGTATGATGGTGATGACGATGACGATGACCATGACGATGACGATGATAACGATAATGATGGTGACGATGCTGGTGTTGATGAGTATGGTGATGTTACTAATGGTGACGATGACGACAATGATGATGATGATGATGATGATGATGATGATGATGATGATGATGATGATAGTGGTAGTGATGCTGATGGTTATGATGGAGACGATGATGTTCAAAATGATTATGTGGATTTCGATGGTGGTGGTGATGATGAAGATGATGGTGATGATGATGACGATGACGATGGTGATGATGATGGTGACGAAATCGATGATGGCTGTGATGCACCTGAGAGGATGAAGATGATAATGATGATGGTGATGGTGGTGGTGGTGGTGATGACGATGATGGTGATGACGCTGATGATGATGACGATGACGACAATTAGGATGATGATAATGATGGCGGTGGTGATGATGATGATGATGATAGTGGTGGTGGTGGTGGTCGTGATGATGAAGATGATTGTGAAAATGGTGGTGATGATAATGACGATGGTGATGATGACGATGATGGTGATGATGACGATGAGGATGAGGACTAAGATGATGATGATAATAATCATGTTGATGTTGATGTTGATGCTGACGCTGAAGCTGATGATGATTATGATGCTAATGATGATGATGATGATGATGATGATGATGATGATGATGATGATGATGATGATGATGATGGTGGTGGTGGTGGTGATGATGATGATGATGATGATGATGATGTTGATGTTGATGTTGCTGTTGATGATGATGACGATGACGATGACGATGACGTTGATAATGACGACGGGAACGACGCGCACGTCAGGGTCCGCCCACCCGACCCGCCCTTCCGAGCCCCCCCGCCCGGTGGGGTCCGCCTGAACGCTTGCATCCTGCTTGGAAACCCGCCCGTGCGCTTCCATGCTCCGCCCGCCCGACCCGCCCGTTGACGTCTGCCCGCCCGGCCCGCCTGTGAGGGTCCGCCCGCTCGCTTGAATGTCCTGCCCACCCACCAGCCCCACACGCCCGTCAGGGTCCGGCCGCCCGATCGCTAGCATGCTAGCATGAAAGCGCGACAACCCGCTGATCACACCCGCATGTAAGGGTCCCGCCCGCCAAGCCCGCCCGCTTGAATATCATGCCCGCCCACCATGCCCGCCCGTTGGGGTCCGTCGTCTGCGTCGTTGTCGTCCTCGTCGTCGTCGTCGTCATCGTCGTCGTCGTCATCGTCGTCGTCGTCTTTATCGTCGCTGCCTCCATCGTTTTTCGTCAAAGTCGCCCTTGTCGTCGTCGTTGTCGTTGGTTGTCGCTGTCGTCGTCAAATCCGTCGTCGTGGTCTGCGTCGTCGTTGTTGTCGTCGTCGTTTTCGTATTATATCATCGTCGATTCTCGCAGTCGCGGTCGTTGTCGTCGCCGTCGCCGATGTCGTCGTCGTCGCAGTTGTCGGCGGTGCTGTCCTCATCGCCTTTGGCTTCGTTGTCGCTTGCTGGCGGTCTGGGGGCCCACCACCCTTGTTCCGGAACTGGGGGGTCCCCTCAGGCCCCCCGAACCGTGGGCCCGCCCCAGCACTGGGGGGCTTGGTGTCCTCACATGCCGGGGGGAGGTTTCCAGAAGTCCCCAGAGGTGCCTTGAGTGAGAGGCCTTGAATGCCCTCTCAGCACGGTGCCGCGGAAGTCCCCCCCCCCCACACCCCCCCCGGCGGCCTCCCCGAAGCTCCAGCCGAACCATCGCCGTCTGCCCATCCTCCCGCCCCTCCGTCTGCAATCCCCACCAGCGATGCCGTCGGCTCGCTGTCCTGTCCCTGTTTCTGCCTCCGCCTCCTCCCTTGCTGGGGTCGCCCTGGTGGCTTCTGCTTCCTGTGCCCATGTACGTCTGTGGTGTGCGGTCCTGCGTCCCCTTGCTGCCCTTGGCATGGTGTGCCTGCCGCCCCTGTGCTGGCCCCCAACCCAAGCACCCCCCCCAAACCCCCCCCTTCTTCGCTCTTTCGTGGCGACGAGGCCAAACTCCTACACTCCACTCTCCTCCCGAAAGCCCACGAGGCCCAGAAAAAACGACGACGCGGAGGACCGATAAGGAACGGTGCAAGCTCGGCGTGCGCTAGCCTGCGAGGAAGGGGAGGGAGAAAGGAACAGGTAGGAGGGGAGGAGGAGAGGAGGGGGAGGGTGGAGGACTGAAGAGGTGGGGAGGGAGGGGGGAGGAGGAAGGAGGAGGAGGAGGAAAAGGGAGGAGTAGGAGAAGGAGAGGAGGAGGTAGGAAGAAATCCCCAGGATGGAGTGATTGCCTCGGCCTCATTCGAGCGGTTAAGAGTGAAACACAACACACATTTGGCAGCCACGAAAACGACGCTTCGCCAAACTGACTAACTGTGCCGATGCCGTCCCGCCCAAAAAGAGAGAAGCGGGATGACGAGCAGCAGGAGGAGGAGGAGGAGGAGGAGGAGGAGGAGGCCACCCGAGAATGCAGGAGGACAGAGGCGGAGGAGGAGGAGCAGGAGGAGGAGGAGGAGGATAGACGAGGAGGGAAAGGAGAAGGAGGAGCGAGGAAGAGGCAGGGAGGAACGAGCAGATCGCGAGCAGAGAGGAGGAAGGGGGGGGATGGACGACGGGCCCAGACCCCCGACGTCGTGACTTTTTCACAACGTCGACCCCCAAAGTCTGGAGCCTTTCCCCAAGACTGGTTCTTCGTCCCGAGTCGTTTTTGGACGGTCCCGAGGCCCGGGAAGGGCCCCCGGAGGCCGAAAAGAACGACAAACCTCCCGTCGCGATTCTTCACGACGCGAGGAGGTCTGGGGCTTGGGCCCCCCCCCGATGGGCCTGTTTTCTACCACCACCACCGCCATAAGTTGGAGGGGGAGGGGGTCCTCGGTCCTCCTCCTCCTCCTCCTCCTCCTCCTCCTCCTCCTACTCCTCCTCGTCGTCCGCCACCTCCAATCCTGTGGCGGTGGTGGAAAACGAACCCATCGTTTTTTGACGGTCCCGAGGCCCGGGAAGGGCCCCCAGAGCCGGGCGCCAGGGGAGGGCCCCCCGGAAGCCGAAAAGAACCGCAAACCTCCCGCCGTGGTTTCTCCACAACGCGAGGAGGTCTGGGGCTCGGGGCCCCCCACCCCGCGGAGGCTCCAGCCGCACCACCGCCGCCTGCCCGCCCTCCGCGCCGCCCGGGCGGCCGTCCGCGGCGCCGGCCGCCGCCTCGCCGCCCGGCACCGCCCCGCGCATGCTGCGCGTGGGCGGCGGTGCCGCGCGCGGCCGGCCACGGGCCAGGGCGGCTGCGGCGGAGGACCCCTGGGGGGTCTGCAGTCAGCCCTTACAGTTGGGCAGGTCCCCCTGCAGGCAGATTCTGGAGGGAACCTGGAAAATAGTTAAACAAGAAACAGAAATGGCAAAAGACACCCAACTTGCAAAACATGGAAAGAAAAACATAACAAAAAACCCAACTCGTCGCTAATTTTTAAATACCTAGGAGTATTTCTCCTGTAGAGGGACGTGCCCGACTTAAGTCAACCCGTATAAGAACCCAGACATGATCGCGTCGTCAAAAAAAACATGACGGGAAGTTTGTCGCTATTTTCGGCCCCGGGGGAGCCCTCGCCGGGCCCCGGGGCTGTCGAGAAACGACTCAGGATGAGAAACGGGTCCAGAGGAAAAAAGGGTCGGGACTTCCAAGGACGCCGTCCTGAAAAAATCAGGACGTCGCATGTCTGGGAAGGACGCACGATAAGGATGCAAGGACCTTGGAAGGCCATGTCGACACTTTGCGAGCGGGGCGCGGCCAGCGAAAGCGGCCAAGGAAGGGTCGAAGGGGAAGGATGCAGGGGTAACCTTGGAAAGGCGCTCATCCTTACCACGCGGGTTGACTCTGCTTGTTCTTCAAAGCGTTGGGTTTTTTTCGTTCTCCGTTTTCCACTTTTCGCTCTTGACTCGACCAAAACGTGTGAAAAACAGCACCCTGGAATGTGGACGTCGGGCAGGCGGCACTGTGTTACCTAAAAACGTATTTAGGGGGTTTTCAAGAACGACGCTGGAAAAAAACGGCACCCAACATGCAAAGGAAACGTAGACCTCGAAAGCGGGAGGAGCAACATAACCGCCCTTCTAGCTTGCTCGAGACCATCCAGCTAAGCCCTGGCGTCTCATTTCTCTCAGGCTGGGCACGTTGTCCCTAATTTCGGACCCAGGGCCCTCACAGATCGAGGCGGCTCGGCTCGGGTCCGGGGCTCTGGTCGTGATTTTCCACGGCATTGGAAGTTTCCATCGCTACGTTTAGGTCGGGCATGTCCCCCTACAGACGGATTTTGGGGGAAAATTAAAAGTTATCAAACAGTACTCAAACATAGCCAACAAATAATTAACCATTCGAATAGTTTAACAATCTCGGATATTCCTATTTTTGAATATTCCTCCTGTAGAGGGACAGGCCCGACTTCACGCTACGTCGGATCTCAGGGGAGGTTCCTGGGCAGTAGTGGGTCCCTGTTGGGCTGCGCCTCCCTGGGGCGCCCGTGCTTGCCACGGCGGGGTCCGCCTCGAGAGGTCCCGGCCGGTTCGCGCGCCCCAGGAAGCGCGCGAGGGTCATGCTGCCCCCATCCGTACTTCAGGACCACATCCGAGAGATAGCTTCGGGCACCCAGAAACGTGTCGAAACGGTGTCGAGCGGGTGTCGCCTCCCAGGGCCCGACACGAGAAAACCCTCGGGTTTCGGTACTATCTCCTGGTGCTCGAGACTCTTTCTGGTGCACAGGGCTACAGTGGGTTGGAACATCATAGTGCGATGGGGACTGCCCTCCCTGGGCCCAGGCACCGTCAGGTCGTGAGAGAAGGAAGTGGGCTTGGCTTAAAGCTGTTCTGAAATGGCGTTGCCTTGCTGTGCTGAGCGGGATTTGACTGTCCACCAACATCCAAGACTGCAGCAACAAACTATCACAACAACACGTTTGCTTGCACAATCTTCCGATGTCAAAAGCACAGCACCAAGCCAAACAAATGACCGGAAGCGCGACACATGCCATGACATTTGCACATCAGATGGTTGGCGCTATTCCACCGTCTGTGGGAGCCTGGTCGAGTAGCGATCGTGGCCACAAAGAGAATGGGAAGCGGTGGAAAGAGGGAGGGAAGGATTAGATGGTGAGGGATCGATGGAACAATCCTCGATGAGGTGGATATGGAAAACCATGGAAAGAGAGGGGAAGAGAGGTGCGGGAGGGGCGCAAGACGAAATACGTCACGCTTTTCCCCGGAAAGGGCATAGGCCCAGGGTTCTCTTTTAGTTTGTAAACCTGTCCCCGGTGCCTCAACTGAGGTGGGCCGGCGGATTCTTTCCCTGATAAATATCGAGGTCGAGGTGGGCCGGCGGATTAAAATTTGAGGATGTCTCAAGCGAAACGCTTGTTTTTGAAATCCCGATCGAAAAATCACAGGGTGCGGGCCACCCCAGCACGACCCCACCCCAGCACGACCCCACCCCAGCACGACCAAACCACAGCATGACCACACCCCAGCACGACCACACCCCAGCACGACCACACCCCAGCACGACCCCACCCCAGCACGACCCCACCCCAGCACGACCCCCCCCCAGCACGACCCCACCCCAGCAATACCCCACCCCAGCACGACCTCACCCCAGCAAGACCATCACCCAGCACGACCACACCCCAGCACGACCTCACCACAGCACGACCACACCCCAGCACGACCCTCGCCCCAGCACGACCACGCCCCAGCACGACTACGCCCCAGCACGACCACCCCCCAGCACGACTACCCCCCCAGCACGAACACCCCCCAGCACGACCACCCCCCAGCACGACCACACCCCAGCACGACCACTCCCCAGCACGACACCGCCTTGGTTGAGTGATTGCCTGTCGTCGTGGAATGTTTCGTGGGGTGTCTCGTGGACTGTTTCGCGGGGTGTCTCGTGGAATGTTTCCAGGAAAACGTTGAAAACGGTCGCCCGTGTCTCGTGGAATGTTTCGCGGGGTGTCTCGTGGAAGTGCCCGTCGCCTAATAAGGTGTCGTGAAAACGTTTCCATGCATGCGGTTCTAAATCCCTTTCCGGGTTCGTGGGTCCATCATGTTGTTCACATATCGCCGAATCCGTTTATTGCGAACTGCGCGACCACGATGCCCACAACCTCGTTATGCACACACCCTCTCACTCGTTCATAGATGTACAGATGTATACGTACCGTATAACTGCACGCTGGTTAGCTAGCTCTGGGCTCTAGGCCCCAGGGGACCGCGCTTTAGGGGGAGAGGGGTGGCGGTGCAAACCGCAAATATCAACGTCAACACACATGAATTGCAACATTCGTCGTTAGGACGTTCAACACTACACATACGAGCATGATGCACTCGAACATCGAGATCATCAGATACCGCCCCGGGACGCAAACGGCAAATTCAACGCGCCAAGGGGTCTTTCTTCCTTTTCCTCCTCCTCCTCCTCCTCCTCCTACCCCTCCTCTTCAACTCCTCCATGCTGCTCTGGCGGGCCTTTGAGCAGGAACTGGTAGCTCCTTCCGTCGGATCCGATGACCTGCAGTATGCGCGGCCGCTGCTTCGATGTCACCACCTAGCGGGGAAGGGCGCTGAGGGCGACGAGAGTACCGCCCCTCATCCTGTGCCTTGTTTCCTGATCTCCTCCTCGTCGCACCACCAGACGAGTGGGGAGGGCGGTGAGGGCGCATGGTCTGAGACCTCCTCACCTACGTACCATAGATGGCTCTCAAGCTTAAGAGTCAAATAATGAGGATTCAGAACGGGTGGGTCGCAAAATGCGGCTCTCGACTCAACGCCGCGCGTATTCGCATTGAACGCTTCAAGCTGTTACACGGAGGGCGGCTTCATTTCAAAATGTAGCTCTCACCTGGGAACCGAACAGACTCGCTCGAAACGTTACCAACAGCTACACAAAATGGGGATTGCCCATTTATTTGTTGCCAATGGAGCAGCGATTACACGGATGGAGATTGGCTCATCTTCAAAAGGGGCTCTCGACCCAATTGCCAGGCCATGGGACACTCGTTTTCAAGGGAGGGGCGTTTCCCGCGGCGAAGAGGAATGATCTGAGATTTGTGATGAGAGGACTGAGGGCAGAGGCGTGCTCTGCAACATCTTCCTCCTCCTCCTCCTCCTCGTCCTAACGCGTCGTGGAACAAATGTACTGGCGCACCCAACGTAAAGCAAGCCGCACAATCAACGGCCCAGCCCGGAACCCATGATGATATTGAGAAGACGTGCGATCCCCAATTGTATAGATTCCGACGATTGTGCTTGCACTTAGGATTGTGGATGCCACGACAATGGATACCCTAACAGTCCTAGCATTGAATGTAAAATGTGTTCAACATGTCAGGAAATGTTCTAAAAATATGTCAAACATGTTTTGTTACCATGTTTAAGACATGTTTGAAACAGTTATCTGGAAATGATTTGGCAGCATGCTTCCTCGCAGTTGATCGACTTCCACAAACTTAGGAGCTCGTCACTCAGGAGCCGGATGGGTATGCCGAGCATCCGTCGCAGTCTCGCCCGCTGCCGCCCGCGGGGGCATGCCGAGGGGGGGCGCCCCGTGCCGCACCGCCGCGCTGCCGCTCTTCTTGTCGCATGGTGCGCCAACGTCGCTGCCGCGTTGTGCACTGCGGGAGCCTGCCAAGGATTCGCCACCTCGCCGTGCGTTGCCGCCCGTGGGAATACGCCGAAGCCTCGCCACATGGCCGTCCGCTGCCGCCCCTGACATGGACGGTGCCCCACGAGGAGTTCCACGCACGGCCCCAGGGAGCAGGCTCGAAGGCGCCCCCCCGCCCAGTTCAGTGCACCCCTCACGCGGCCTGCGCCCCCCACAAGGTCATTCCGCGACGGCCCCAAAGCGGGGGTTCCCATGGCCTCTGCTCCCACATTTCGGCACACCCCTGACGCGGAACGTGCGCCGCAAGGAGCTCCACCTAAGGCACCAATGGGCAACTTCGCATGGCTTCCCCACGCAAACTTCGGCGTGCGCCTCACGCGGATCGCGCTCCACGGGTAGCTCCACCTACGGCCTCAGTAGGAGCGCCCACGTGGGGTCCACCCTCTTCACGCAGATCGCGTCCCACAAGGAATACAGCGCGCCTCTGCGCGTTCCTATCCGCACTGCCCCGCGGCGCGCAGTTTAGAAGAGAGGGTCGCGCCCTGAGCTTCACGCAGCTGCATAGCGTTGGGCCCTTCGCCTGGCGCATTGTCCCCCCCTGCTGTGTACCCAAATGCGCGCATGCGTACACCTATACCATACAACATCATACGCGCATGCATACTTACATGCGTCTGTAATACATGTGTTCAAACGTACGTGCGTGTGTACAACCATGCAGCATGTATAGATAACGTACGCAACATACAGACACATGCGTACATACGTATACATAAATAGAAATATATGCAACCAATATCTGTCCATCAGTGGTGAGCCGGCGTGACTCTCAGGGGCCTCTCGAAGCCTCTGCAGGGCAGGGCCCCTCTCGGGAGCTTCTGGGGGCCTCTTGGGCGCGTCCTTGGGAGCCTCCCAACGGGTCTTGGGGGCATGTTGGGAGTCCCCCCCCTCTCGAGGTATCTTAGGCCCCTCCTGGGGTTTCTTTGGGGGTATCTTAAGCCATCTTGAGCGCCCCCTGGACCATCTTGGGGCCTTCTTGGCCCGTCTTGGGGCCCAATTAAGCCGTCTTGCAGCCTCCTTGGGCCCGTTGTGGACGCTGTGAGGATCCAAGTAAGCGGACATGCAAAACATGCACGCTGTCCTAGAGGGGTGGTAACTTCCTGGGGCCTTCGTGGGCGGCCATTTGGAGCGTTCTTGGGGCGTCTGCGGGGCCTCCTGGCCCTTTCTGAGGCCATCTTGGGGCGTGTTGGAGCGCTCTCGGCGTGTCCTGGAAGCCTCTTGGGCTGTCTGGTGGCCATCCTAAGCGCTCCTGGAACGTTCTCGGGCCCTCGGGGGCCTGCTGGGGCCCCGGATCTCCCTCTTTCTGTATGTATATTTGTACGCGTGTATATATTTAGTTTTATATGCAGCTGCATATATACATACATATACATATATATGTATATACATATATATATATATGAGCCATACGCACCTTCTCGAAGGAGTAGGGTTCAGAGGCGCTCAATTGAAGCCGTGCGCGTTCTCTTCTGGCCGTTTCGCTAGGCTCATCCTCGGACATCTGAAAAGCGGACGCACCTCTCACACGAATCGCGCCCTCAGGGTCCAACGGCACATCGGATTCTCAGCTGTTTCGCATTACGCAATCAACAGCGATATGGTTGTCAATGATTTGGAACGCGGTTATTGGAAACATCAGTTTCGCGTCCAGCATTGAAGCCCGACGTACTTCAAATTGTCCTCACATTCTCCAGAGCATTGAGACGTCCTCCAAATCGAAAAATGTGGAAAACTATGTCGCGCCCCGCTCACTGAAAATGTGGGAACACCACCTGCGTTCGACAGCGGCCCCGCTATCCCACCTCATTCCCAACGGCCGCCACCATCATCTGGTGATCCTCGTTCTCTTTATTCGGTCCTCTTCTCTCTGTCTTCCCTTCTGCGTATTCTTCTATTTTTCCTCCCTGGACTTGACTTCGCACCCCTCTTTTTATCTATACTATGCGATGCTTACGTGTTGCTGTTCTATTTGTGTGAGCCTGGGCAAACACGTGTCACTTGTGTATATATGTGATACAGATCCCACGAGGCATTAAAACCTCGCTCAGACATGCTGGTGTCAGCGAAGCAGCCGGCATGTATGGACTCATCTTTGTGAAGTCACCACTGTATCCTGTCTCAACGAGTCTCCGGCCACGGAAATACGATCTGACATGATGCTAGCAACCCAGTCAGGTGCGTCTCCCCCCAAAAGAGAACAACAACAAATAATTGCGAGCCGTGCAGAGGCTCGAGGTTCGTTCGAGGGTGCGTGTCTTGAGCCATCGCGCCAGTCGCGCGTGGCAGCAAGCAAGCGTGCACTTGCAAGGCGGGCGAGGAGGGGGCACAAGGATGTTACGTCTACGACTGTACACATCCCACGGGACATTGAAATCTCGTCCGGACATGCGAATCTCTGCGAAGAAAAAGATCTGTCTGGATCCATGTTTGCACAATCGCCACAGACAAAATAGTCCGGTCTCAACGAGTCTCTGGCCACGGACAGTTCGAGCTGAGGCGATTGTTTCAGCACCCCAGTCAGGCGCGTCTTGCCCAGATCCTATATCGTTTGCTGGTGACATGGCTCGGGCGGAGCTCCGAAATGGCGCGGACGAGCGCTTGCGGCGATCATTTGGCGCGAAGGGCGGACTGCTTCTGCTTCGACTCTGGAATTTTGCGCAGCTGTTGCCGGAAGGGGGCGCCTGTCTCATGCCTGGCCACCGACGCGGTCGTTGCCCAGCGGCCGGGCTTCTGAATCTCTTTCAAGGACTCCTCTTACGCGCCCTGTCGTTGGACGCGCCCGAGTGGCGAACCGCGCGCGGGCATGCTCCGAGCTCGTCGTGGCCGGGCCGCTCGGCGCTCTTCCTGGCCTCGCGCTCGTACTCGGCGAGGCTTAGGTTGAAGACCTTCATGGGGTCCAGCGACATCCGCTCGCGGAGCAGCCGCGTCGCCGCGGCGAGGTGCGAATAGGCCGCGTCGGCGATCAGGCGGCAGTCGTCCTGACCACGTGCCTTGGTGACCTCGCGCCACCCTTAGGGTCGGATGACGACGACGTAGCTCTCGCCGAGCTTGGCGGCCGGGCGGGCGGCCCGATCCGGCCCTGCCTGAACTCCACCGCCTCGGGCGGCCCGATGGAAATGTCGAGCTCAATCGCTACTTCGGCGTCCGGGCGCGGGCGCGACGTCCCCGGCGACGACGTCGGTCGGGGGGCGGCCGGCGCGCGCGGCCGGGCGGCCGCGTGGCCTGGCCCCGTCAGCGAGGCAAACGCCGTCGGCAAGTCCACCTTGCCGGTCCTCTCGAGCCTCAGCAGGCGGCGGCCGCGGGAGGCGCCGCGGCCCCCCGCGCCCCGAAGCCGTCGTCGCAAAGGTCCGCGAAGTACTGCGAGAGGCAGCTGTCCAGCGCGGCCATCGGCAGCGGCGCGACATTCTCGGCCTTGGCGCGCGCGTCGAACTCCGGGGCGGCCGCGCCGCGCCACTCGAGGGCCCGGTCTGTCGCGGTCGCCATCGGCAGGGGGCCCCCGCCTCTGGGCGCGCGCGGGCCCCGCGCGCCTCGGCCTCGGCGCCGCGACCTGGCGGCAATTGCCCCTGCCTGGGGACTGCGGCCTGCCTGTCCGGGCGGGGGCGCCATCGCGCGGGAGCCCTGTCCTGGCCGAAGAGGACGAGCTGGTCGTTGCCGAGGAAGTCGTCGGCGGCCCGACTCTGTGGCTCCGGGGCCTGCTCAGCAGCTCCGCGCGCGCGGCGTCCGCGGGCGCCCTGGCCGCGCTGCGCCCCTCCCCCCGGGCCCAGGCGGCGACCCGCGGCCCGCGACGCCCCGGAGGCCATCGCGGAGGTCCCGCGCGTCGAACGCCGAGGGTTTTTTTTGTGGGGGGGCGCCCCCCCGATGGGGGCGCGGTGGCCAAGGGCCCGCCCGACGAGAGCCGAATGGTGGCGGATATGCTGCAGCCCGCACAATGAGGCGTTTTTTTGGAATTGGCGATGCCCCGGGTTGTCGGGGGGGGAAGAGGGGGCCGGCCGATAACCTAACCTTCGCGCTGTGGGCAACCCTGCATACGCCCGCGCCCCCTTCCCGGACCTGCAGAACCAGCCAGGTTAGGGGATCCTGGGGGAGCTCCCCCAGGATCCCCGGGTTATCGCCAAACCCTAAACAAAAACAGCCTCCAATGAGGCGGTCGCGGAACCTGGCCGAATGCATGCGCGCGACGCGAGGTCGGTCTCCGAGAGCCTCCGTGGACCCCCCCGCAGAACAAAAAGGTTTGGGCCCGAGCGGGCTGCCGATCTGATGCGCCCCGCATGCCCACGGCGAAATTCATCCTCGATGGCGTCTGCGAGGTCCCCGAAGTCTACCTGCAGGCTCGAAGTTCCCAACTCTTGAGGTCCGGGATTGGGCAGCCCCGACGACGTCGCACGCGACATGCCGCGGCAGCGAATGCGGCGAACTCGGCCCCCTGGCGTTCACGAGATCGCCCGCGCACGCGGTTCTTGATGTTGCGGCGCGCGATGCTCCGCGATTCACACGGATGGCCTGCGTCGCGAGGGGGGCGAAGCCGCCGATGGAGGAGTCGCAGCAGAAGACCTGGGCGAAGCAAGTGGCCCCGAGGTCCGCCTCCATCAGGGGGCGGATGTTCATGGCGCAGCAGATTTCGGACTTGACAGACGGCCGCGCTCGCTTCGGGGCCTCGGCCGCCTCGATCAATCGGTGGCGCGAGTTCGCGGCAGACGCGGCCTCGGGGCAGAGCTCGCTGAGGTCCGCGACGTAGCCCAGCCAGCGCTGCGTCGCATTCGCCATCGGGGTGGTCCAAGATAGCAGCGGCGCCCAGCGCGGTGCCCAATGTGCCCCCCAAGCGGTGCCCCAAGATCCATGGGATGTTTTCGCGCGCGGTGTTTCGCGATTGCCCCCGCGGTTTGCCCGATGCCCTCGCTGCCCCTTCCCTTGTCGGTCCGATGCCTCCATGGCGCTATACTTTTGTTTGCCCGATATACTCTCAAGGCCCCTCTCCGGGCCCCTTGGGCTCCGTCTTCGCGACGCGGTGTCATCGCAGCGCGCCGCAGCGCTGCGCCGACGCGGGACTCTTGCTATCTAACGTTCGGATGTCTGGGCGCGTGCCCAGAGTGGGCCCCTGCGCGCGAGATGCGGGGCCCGTGCGGCGCCTGGAATGGATGCCTGACACGGCTGGCCGCGCGCCCGAATAAATATGCATCAAACAACCGCGTTGCGGCCGAGGGAAACAAGGTCGGTGCCCGAAATTGCGCCCCGAATTGAAGCGGGCACGCGGCGCGAAGCATCCTCGCATCCGAACCGACATTATGCGCACAACAAGCCCTAAAACCTTTTTGGGCACCCCTTTGGGTGCCATTTTAGCGCGGCGCAAACGTGCCCGGGCGCCCTGGAACCCGCGTCTTCGGGCGGCGGCCGCGTCGGGAAGGGCGCCCGCGAGCTCGATCGGGCATGGGCGCAAGGCCCCGAGCCCATAGACGTGATTCGCCCCACCCACGACGCAGGCCCCGAGGGCCAACGACGCGCGCCCGCGGGGACAGCATCGCGGGCCCCCAGGGTCGCGGCGGAGACCCCGGAGGCAACGACGCAGCCGATCGCTGCTGTTTTCCAACATCACAGCTGCGCGCGGCGTCTGAAACACCAGGGCACGCGCCGCGCGTCGGGCAATCTCTTCGCGCGCGCACATGGCTCGCGTCGCGACGCGAGGGGCAATGAGGCGCAAGCGATTTTGGGGCGCGCCCATCTGGGGCACTGGGCCCTGCCCACTACGACCGCATGGCCCAGCGGCGCGCGCCAGCGCGAGAGGGCTCGGCCGGCGAGGCATGTCCGCTAGTCTCGTCGCGCCATCTCGGCAGTGGCGCGCCTGGTCGAGTGTCTGCATCCCGTCGCCGCCACTCAGCTCCGCGTCGACAAGAGTGATCCTCGCATGAACCGAACTCAATTTTTTCATCCGATCGACGGCATCGGCCTCGCAACCTCCGATCGCCTGCACGTTGGCAGCGTGCCCCCCTGACGCGCACTTGCCGGGTCGCTGCGATGAGGCAGGCTGCGTTTCTCGCATCGCCTAAGGCGCGTCGTCAGGACGCGCCTCCTGGGCGCGATGGGCGACGGCGTCGCTGGCGCAGCAGACGGCTCGGGAGCCGCCCATGCAGGCCGCGGCCATGCTCGGGGCGGACAGCTTGCCGTCCTCGACATGGGTCCCCGCCCACTCGGCGTCGCCCCAAGTGGCGGCGGGGCGGTTGCCCGCGCCCTCGGCGGCGTCGACGCGACCCTCGGAGCCGAACTGGCTGGCGAGCTCGGGGGGGTCGTGGAATTCGTGGGCATTCCCCAATGACGCCCCCCCATGCCAGTCGGTCTCGCCGAGCTGGAGTCGACCCCCCCTCCCCCCCCGATGCCTGATGCCGCCAGGCGGGGGTCTGAAATGTCCAAGTCGGCCATGCAGCGCGACAAAAAAAACAAGCCAGGTGGCGGCGGGAAGCCGGCGCTCCCGATTCGCCGCCTGAACGTCGATAGTCAATATCCTTGGACCTTCTTTCTTCTTGACCACGAAGATGCTCGCGCGCCCCATCCATCCGTCTCCGCCGCGTCAGGGGGCCGCGTTCGCCGAGGCGCACGATCAGCAGCTATGGAAGGTCTCGCGGGCACAGCAACCGAGGACCCCAATTGGGGGGGGAACGCCTTCGCCCGCAGTTCGGTCGCCCTCGAGCCCCGCCCCCCCCCCCCCCCCCGACGAGGTCGGTCGGATGCCGGCCGAGAGCGGCCAGAAGCAGCTCCTGACAATGGGGGCGGACGTGGGCCTTCCCGTGCAAGATCATGGTTTCTCGCAGTCCAAGCTGGCCAAAATCTTGGGCCCCGACCTGCAAGGGTCTCGGGGGCGAAGGCCCGACAACAGGGATGACTCATCAGTGAGGTCTCGCACGCAGTCTTTGCAGCCCGGGACCAGTCGGGCGACTTTCTGGGGCATCCGACGCTGCGCGGCGGCGGGCCGAATGTGCCCCGCAAGTGACCGATGGCGCCCCTGGACATGTCCCGAATTCAAGTTCGCGGCGGCGAGCTGGCGCAGGGCCCGAACCGCCTGGGAAATTCGCCGTAGTCGCTCAGGTTGGCACGCAGCGCCGAAGGCACCAAGGTCTCGCGGCAATCGGAAAACGTCACCGCGCTGTCGGTCGCGCGCCCCTTGGCTGCCCCTTGGCGAGGGGGCGGCGGGCCAGCGTAAGTGGCGACCCCGGGGAAGGCGCTTCGGAGCCCAAGCTGACGGCCCTGGCCCCCCCGCAGCCTGCTGAAGCCCCCCTGCGCCGGCACCTCCAACTTGTGTCTTCTTGGGTCTCCTGGCGGGGCCTGGGCCGCATTCGTCGCCGCCGTCGCCCTCGCCCTTGCGGTTCTGATCCTGCTCCTCGCGGTCGAGACGCTCCTGCTTCCAGATCGAGGCTCTCGCCTTGAGCCTGTTCGTGATTCACGTGTTCAGTTTCGTCGTCAGAGCTCGCCTGGCAGCGCTGATGGGGGCTGATATCACGCACGGCCATCTCAGCCGCCGCTAGCATGGACAAGTCGACCTGGTCCTTGGAGCGCATCAGCTTCAATATCCTACACAGATCGCGATGGACGTGCTTCACTACCCATCCTTCTCCGACTCCGTCGAGCCTTTCCCGCTCTGCCCGGTAGGGCGCCACATTGCCAGGCCCCGAGATGACAGCTCGCAGAAAATCTTTAGCACTCTTGACGCCCGTCGGTTGGGGGCCAGCCTGGGCCGCACTCTTTATCAACGCTACCCGTTCTGAGAGGCGAAGATGACACTGCCCGGCCTCGTCGACGTGATCACCCGGGGACCGCAAAACTCCCAGATCAGCCAGTTGCTCATCCTTGAAGTCGCTGAGCTTGCTGGCCGCGACCTTTGGCAGTAAAGCCTCTTCGCCTTCAATCAAGGTCGCACCACTCGAAGGGCAGGCCGCGGTTGTCATCGTCCATCACCTTTGCCACGACCACCTCGCCAAACTGGGATGCTTGGCCTCCGAGACCACCCACGCCATCCGCTCAACGACGTCGACCGCCCCGACCCCCAGAAACTGTCCCTGGAGCTTGGCACGACCCCGTTGTGGGTAACGATGCATAATTCGCGCCCTCTCGCGGCAATACCAAGGGAACTACATGTAATAGATGGGGTGGTAAGAAAGACGCAAACAATAGACAGTGTGGGCCCGCTCCTGCTCCTACTCCTTGCCCATTGGGGGAAAGGGTCCGTTCAAGTAAGCCAATGTCAAGTCGTACGCGTGTTGAGCGTTTCGCGGCGAAAGGGTATCAGTGCCCTCATTATCATATGATATGGTCCTTCTTCTTCCAACGGCGATGAGCTCAGCGCAACCCCTGGGTGACGCTTGCGGGCCCGAAGAATGTGACCCGAGGGCGCGGTGCCCCCCGAACGAACGACAGGTTCTGCGCGGCTGATGTGCACTATTGCTCCAGTCCTCTGCTGAACAATTGTTTCTCCAATTGCAACGAGACGGTGGATACCGCACGAAACGTGATATGGTCTTGGATGTTGCCACGCTGAAGCCAAAGAGAAACGAGGGGGAGGGGAAATGTCAGGAGCGAAATTCGGGAACAAGAGCACAATCAAACGGTACGGTGCAGCCGTACACTCGCGCGTGCGCAAACCAGCCAAGTTAAACAGTACCCGCACAGAGGGCCTTCGCGAGCACAGGCGTACACCAAAACGAAGGAGGTACATATGAATATATACATATACATATAGATGAAGAGATTTAGGGGAAAGAGAGAGAAAGATATAACAAAGAGACCGGTAAGTAGAGAAAGAGAGAGAAAGAGAGAGAGAGAGAGAGAGAAAGAGAGAGAAAGAGAGTCGGGGAACACGAAGCGAGAAGAGAAGACGCGGCAACGTCCGCAGGAAGACTCAATGCTGGAGCCGAGGCGCCGAAACCGGACGGCCGACGAAACCACACCACTGGCAGCCCTGCGCTCCCCAAGCTTTGGACGCCCGAAATGGGTACGGAAAAATTGCTACAATGCCGAACAACACATTTTGTCCAAAACCGACAGCGGCCGCTGTTGGGCAGGAGGCTTTCTGTCTTCAAAGAAAAATGCCCGCGGCGGCGCGGACAGCGAGTCATGTTCAAAATAAACCGGAAATGCTGTTGGCCGTTGTACTCATTGTTTCCGTACCCATGTCGTTTGTGCCGACAGGAGCTGCAAAGACCAAGGGCTCTCTCTCTCTCTCTCTTTTTCGTTCTTTCTTCTTTGTGTTGGTTTCCTCTCTCTCTCTCCATATATATATATACACGTGTGTATACACATAATCGTTCATATTTATATATACACACACACCAACGGGGCGCGCCGTGCCCCTGCTGCCCGCCTCCGGGACGGGGCCCACGGTGCCGTGATCCCTCGGGGGGGCGAGAGAGAACGCGCGGCCAGGCTCGCCAGGCCCGGCGGTGGCACCGGGCCTGTCGGAGCCCGAGCATCGGAGCAGCCCCCTCACGCCTGCCTCCGCATGTGCGGGCGCTGTGGGTATGCCCCTCGCCTCTCCTCCGTCCTCCGTATCCCTCATCTCACCTCTTCCATTCTCTCTCTCTCTCTCTCTCCCTCTCCCCCCCTCTTCCTCCTCTCCTGCTTCCTTGCTCCCCCCTCCTCTCATCGTCCTCCTTCGTGCTCCCTGGTCCCTTCTCATCTCCTCACCCTCGAATCGGACCCCCGCCCTCGTTTTTTTTTTCGTGCCCAGACAGAACACCTGGGCGACACAACCCGAAGGGAGGTGCCCAAGGTGCCTGCATGAATTCACATGCAGTCGGACCTCGCAACACGAACGGCGGCACGGACCGCCCCCGGCGTTATCCGCGCCGCCGTTGCGAGGTGCCTCGAGATGCCACCCCGAGACACGGCCACCGGCACCACCCCCACTTGGCCGCCGGCCTCAAGCAGCGGAGGCCCCGCTGCCCAAGGACTTAAGTTCCCGCGCCCCCCACGTCGGGGGACCCCTTCGAGTAACCCCATCGGGCCTCTCAGGGGTGGTACGGCGGGCCCGCACCTACTGTGGCTGGCCAACCACAGGGCAAGAGTCTCTCCCACAGCCCCGCCGAGCTGTGGAGACGATCGGGCTGCCAACCCGCCTGTTTTCCTGGGACGCCACAAAGGCACCCAGCGGCACAGGTGCCAGACCCCCGCCCTCGTCATCGACCTTGTCCTCGTTGCCGTTGCCGTCGTCGCCATCGCTCTCCTGCTCCTCCCCATCTCTTCTCCGTGATAAACTTTGGGCCCGTCTTTCGTTGAGAGGCGGGCTCGTCCTTGGCGCTGCGAGGCGGCCACCGCGGGGACCGCCTTCGGTGCGGCTGCCCGCCCGGCAGTCTTCGAGCCGAATCTGGCCTAGCCTTATTAAGTCGGGCGTGTCCCTCTACAGGAGGATTGCCGGACATATTCAAAAAAAAATATGGGGACGATTCGTCGAATATGTTGTGGTTTCTTCCTACTTGTTCGTCCAAAGTCCGCCTGCAGGGGGACACGCCCGACCTGAGCCTAGCCACGGCGAACCGCGAGAGCCCCGAGGCAGAGAGGAAGAAGCACCTCGGACGTCGCCCCCGGACACGGGCAGGTGTCTCGCCCCCGCCACCCTCGTCACCCCCCAGACCTCTTGCACCGCGGTGTTCGTGCAAGGACGTGTGCACGCAGCTGTCTTCGCGCTCCCCTTCCTTAAGTCGGGCCTGCCCCTCTACAGGAAAAAAGTTATAAAAAACAGCCTGGGGCGATTTGTTGATCATTTTTTAAACATTTGAATATCTTCATTTTTCGTCAAAGATCCCCCTGTAGGGGGACACGCCCGACTTAACCCTTCCCGGGACCCGCTTTCCGTCGCGGGCCGCTGCCCTTGAGCGTCCCCCGGTGCCCAAAGCCGGCCTCCCGAGGCCCCCAGAGCCAGAGCATCGGCCGTCGTGGCTCTTTCTTCGAGGCGGCGGGAGGTGTGCGGCCCCGCCCCCTGGCCGTGCCCGTCGCGGCCTCGATGGAGGGCGAGAAGCTCTCGATGGTGATGACGTCGCCCCCGCGCTCGGGGGCGTAGGTGCCGGGCACGGCCAGGTCGAGGCCGCGGGCGTGGAGCAGCTTGGGCGACACGCTCTGCATGTCGAGGTGGCTGAGGGCCTGGACCTGGCAGGGGCGGAAAATGCGAGCACGGGGGCGAGGGAGGGTGCACGGTCTCACCTGGGGCCGAGGCGACCCGAGGAGGAGGAGGAGGAGGAGGAGGAGGAGGAGGTGGTGGAGGAGGAGGTGGAGGAGGGGGCGGGGTAGGAGGAGATGGAGAAGGAGGAGGAGGAGGAGGAGAGGAGGAGGAGGAGGAGGAGGAGGAGGAGGAGGAGGGGGAGGAGGAGGAGGAGGAGGAGGAAGGAGGAGGAGGGAGGGAGGAGGAGGAGGAGGAGGAGGAGGATGAGGAGGAGGAGGAGGGAGGAGGAGGAGGAGGAGGAGGAGGAGGGAGGAGGAGGGAGGAGGAGGAGGAGGAGGAGGGAGGAGGAGGAGGAGGAGGAGGAGGAGGAGGAGGAGGTTCAGCCCTTCGCCCTCCAAGGGAGGGGGAGGGACCAAAGGGGAAAGCAATCTGACGGGGAGGGCCACCGTCGCCTCGGTCGGGGCCAGGACACTCTCCAGCCACCCACGTCAAATGCACACGTCTGGACTCGCCTCCCAGCCACCCCGGCCAGGACACTCTCCAGGGGAGGCCGGGGGGTCGACTGTGGGGGAAGGGAGCCACGAGGAGCACCAGAAAGCTGGACAAATGCACACGTCTGGACTGCGTGCAAGACTCATATCCATATCCAGTGCCTCTTGGACTTGTTTGGGAAGCGGCGCCACAAGGCCGAGGCGCACTGGATATGGATAAAAATCGAGCCTCTAGGGGTCAAATTTATCCATATCCAGTGCGCCTCGGGTTTCTTGGGAAGGGAGCCCGAAACTCCATACTGCAGTGGATATAGACAGCCCGCATAGACGGTCACATAAGACGGAACCAGGACAATGATAAACTAGGGTGAGGACGAATCGCGAATCTCTGAGATCTGGTCTGAAAAATGTCTTGGGCGCCGCGGCCTTCTCAGAGCGTTCCAGAACGCTCTGAGCGCGTTCAGGAACACCCTGGGACGGATTTATCCTCACCCCCGCAGGGAACATGCGGAGGCCAGGCGCTGGGCGCACATGCAGTGGGCCCGTGTATCCAGCCACACAAAAGGCCGAGTGCCGGAAGGACACGCGGTCACACATGAATCTGGCGATCGTCCATGTGAACCCAGCTTCCAAGCAGCGAGAGGGATTGATCGGGAAGAGGAGAGGGCGAGGCTGGGTGCTCGCCAACGACTTGCAGGCCCCGCGAGAGCTCGGGCGCGCACTCACCCAACCTTCGACGCGGGTGGTCCCTGCACGAGTGTTCCGCGCGAGCTGCGCAGAAGGAGGAGGAGGAGGAGGAGGAGGAGGAGAAGGAGAAGGGAAGGAAGGTGGAGAGGGAGAGGAGGAGGAGATGGGGAGACGGACTGGAAGGGATGCCGAGGATGTAGAGGACGGTAAAGGCAAGAAGACCAGCAGGGACGAGGAGACTGGGAGTTGGGAAAAGACATGGGGGAATGCCTGGCATGCAGAGGCTCTGGACGAGCACTGGAAGGAGTTGCGGACGCGTGGATGATACGGGTGCAGAGACTCCTCCTCACCTTCCTCTTCGCCATCGCCAGCTATGCCTTCTCTGACTAAGCCTCTTCCACCACCTCTTCGTCCTCCATCTGCCAACCCTTCTCTCACTCATCCTGTCTATGTAGGTCGTGTATACACACCGCTGCTATCCAGCACGTCCTCCTACCCGCCACCGCATTCGCCAAGGCGACCCAAGCCCTGGTGCCTGCTTGCGGATCTTCTGGAAGACCCTGTAGTACGACTGCCAGGCCTGGCCCATGGGCTCAGCACCCTCACACGTTGCGAGATCCTGCCACTTCCTCCTCCCACATTTCTCAAGAACCCATCTGCCAAGAACATCTAAGTCCTGCAGGAGCTCCACCCAAAACATTGGAGACTCCCCACCCTCCTCCGTCTTCTACCGCCATCGTCGTCGCCGCTGCTGTCGTCGTCATCGTTGTCGTAGTCATCACTTTCTTCGTTGGCCTCTATCTCCACCTCGTCGGCTCAGCGCATCTGCGCGGCACACAGCGAGTGTTCCACAGCCACAGACTCATGCTCTTCCGCCACCTGCTCTTCCTCCTCCTCCTCCTCCGAATGGCCAGCCTGAAGCTGGCATTGCACGACCACGCGCCACGAGCGAGAGCCACGCGCACAGCCGCACAGACACAGACGAGATGGCACGAAACGACACGAGACCTTTCTCCTCCTCCTCGTCTTCTTCGCCTACGCTTCCTCCTCCTTCTCCTCCTCTTCCTCCTCCTCCTCTTACTCCTCTGTAGGACAGACTAGCAAACCAGCGCGAGCCCCCCTTCCCTGCATCATCATCATCATCATCATCATCATCATCATCATCATCATCAGCAGCATCAGCAGAAGCAGCAACAGCAGCATCAACATCATCATCAACATTACCAACATCAACATCATCATCAGTAGCATCATTACCGTCATCATCACCATCATCATAAACACCACCGTCGTCATCATCATCACCATCATCGTCATCATCACCACCAGCATCATCAGCATCATCAGCATCCACATCATCATCATGATCATCAACATCATCAGCATGATTACCATCTGAACATAACCATCATCATCATCACCATCATCATCATGCGCATCGTCATCAGCAGCATCAGCATCAGCATCAGCATCAGCATCATCAACATCGCCACCATCACCACCACTATCACCACCATCAACAAAGCCACCATTTCTCCTCCTCATCATCAACAGCATCATCATGGCCATCCTGATCCTGATCATTATAATCAGCATCCACATCATCAGCGTCCACCTCATCATCATCATGATCATCATCATCATCATCCTCATCCTCATCCCTGTCATCATCATCAGCATCCACCTCATCAGCGTCCACATCATCATCATCATCATCATCATCATCATCAGCAGCAGCAGCATCATCATCGGCATCATCAGCATAAGCATCACCACCATCCTCGACATCAGCATCATCATCAACATCATCAGCATCATCATCAGCATCATCATCATCAGCATCATCATCATCGTCATCATCCTCATCACCTGTGCGTTCTGAGCTTCTTCCTCATCATTGTCCTCCTCATGGCCGAAGCGACGACGCCGTCACGTGGAACCCCGCAGCAGGGCCTGCAGTCTTCCAGACGCACCAGAAAAGCGCTGCAGCGGACGTGCTCAGGGGCTCCAGCCAATCTCCCGCTCCGCCCGCACTGTTGCTGCGCACGAGCTCTGGGCCACGCGGCCCGCGGCGTCTCCAGCCGCGCTCCCAGTGCCGCAGCACCACGGGTGCCGTCCGAGCGCCTGCCGAGACGCCGCCTGCGTCTCGGGGCGCCGTCGCCGCTGCTGCTGCTGCACGCCTGACCGCCGCCTGCGCATGCTGCGTGCCGCAGCCATCGCTGTCACTGCCACCACGCTGCCCCCTCGCAAGCGACAGCAGTGCACCCTGACAACACGCCCCGCGCTCCCTCCCTAGACGACATCGGCCAGATAGAAAACTGGGGATGCCTGAGGACCAGCGGGCTCGGAGACCGTATCCGGGCCCGCGGCGGTTCCGGAGCGCTCTGGAACGCCCTGAAGGCGTCCTGGAACGCCTGCCTCGGCCAAGGACGGAGATCAATCGGCCGCCTCGGCCTGGGATTTTTCACCAGTGGCAAGTGCATACCCAGGCTCACACATAAAACAATGCGGGTTCGCCGATGTTGCTTCTGCTTGCGACTAGAAGAAATGTTGAGACACACCCTGGCATGAAACAACAAAAAAGCAGTGGCCTGAGCAAAGTTGGATAACCACATTAGGAACCAAAGGAATCGCAGAACTCTCAATTAGTTGGTGCAAGACAACACTTAACTCCGTCAAGGTCTGCTAGACAGGTCTCCTTATACTGTGCTGAAGAACTGCGCAGGAAACAATTCAACTAGCAATGGTTTGTCACAGTTACGTGGAATAGCTTTGAAACCTACGTCGTGCTTGAAGGCTTTATGTTCGCATGTTGAGAATCTTATGTATTGACACTGACGTCACGATCTGAGTGAGGGGTGCGTACGAAATTCCGAATATTCAGATTGTCCCGAGCGAAACGGCCAAACAAATCGTGGACGACACAATCACCGCCTCTACTCCCTCGGAAAAGTGCATATGATAATATTCACACTGGGCCCACCTCGGCTATGGCGTCCTGGCCTCATCGTATGCCTGCCTCCTTCCCGCATCTCCGACCTTGTGTTCGTGTACACAACGTGACTCCCGGAAATTTGCACCCCTCACCGGGGACCGGCTTTCTATCCTGAATCGTTTCCTGACGGCCCGTGGACCAAGATAGATCGGCGGTGGACAAACCTCCCTTTAGTAAACCTCCCCTTAGTGAAAACGGCCTGGGACCGAAACCGACGGGCCTGGACCCGCAAAAATGACGGCCGCGACGAACTCTCGCGAACCGAAAACGGCCAATTCCTTAATCGACGTGTCATGGTAGGTAGGAGGTACATCCACCTCCGAATAGAGCCCCAGATGCCAAACATAGCGAACAACATTCCGTCGCGAGTGGGCCTGAGCTGTCGACCCCCATGCTCCTCCAGGGGAACAATCTGGCCAGAACATCGAGGCGGGTCCAGCGATGGCGACGATGAGCCTCCAGGAGACCACAAAAACAAAACAAAAACATCGAATACCAGTGTCCCCTGGCCTCCGGCCGAGGGCTTGGCCAAGGGCCCCTCTCCGCCCTCGGCCTTGTCGGTCTCCGCCTTGGCAACCGCGGCAGGTGTGCCCGGCGGCAGCTCCTGGTAGCGCTGAATGCACTTCCAGGCCTCGTGGAGCTCGCGGCTGAACGCCTGCGCCGGGTGGCCCGGCCCCAGGTGCGGGGGGGTGAGGAGAAGATCGGTCCAGGCGACTGCCGACGTCCTATGACCCCGGGACGTGGCGGATATGCAATCCTCGTGCTGCAGCAGGGAACGCTGAAGAAGGAACATGGGAGCCTCTCTGGCCACTGCGAGCCTCGGTCACGAAGAGGCTCCCCGACCGCAGGCTGAGGAGTGGCTCGAAAATCAGAGCCCCTCGCCGGCCCTGAGTGGTCCTTGTTTCAGCGTGTTGACAGCATGGGTATTGGGCCCCCCAGGGGGGGGCCAAAAATATCCGCACACACTGCCTCACGGGGCACTGGGACATCGGCTCCCCGGGCAGGAAAGCCCAGAATCGAATCGATAAGTCGGATCGGCGATCGACATGAATCGGATCGGCAGAAATCGGCAGCCAAGTCGGGAAAAGTCGAATCGGCGGACACCGGCAGGCTAGTATGCTTCAATGCGAAATCGGAGCCCACATCGGAATTCCAAGTCGAACCGAATCGGAATCGAGAGCCATCGAAGTCGAATCGAATCGAACCGGAGGAATCGAAACGAGCCCTGCCCAGGTGGTGGCCTCCTTGCAGACTCCCTCCTCGGGCCAGGGCCTGCAGCCAAGGCGTGGCCTCGAGGAGCGCGGATCAAGAGAGCTCGACGCCCTTCGCCGAAGGCCCACGGCCCCGTGGAGGTTCCCTCGAGTGAGGAGCGCTCCAAGGCGGAGGGCCCAGGCACGAATAACATAATGGTGCCCTTCCAAGCGAGGGCCGTTCTTGTGCAACCCCGTGCCAGCTGTACGCCTCCCTCTCTCTCTCTCTCTCGCTCCTCCTCGGGAACGACGACGACGACGACGACGACGACGACGACGACGACGACGACGACGACGACGACGACGACGACGACGACGACGACGACGACGACGACTGTCGCAGGCGTGATGGCATGCGCGCGCGCCTGGCGGGGCACGGTGGCCCAGGCGGGCGCCATCGCTGGAGATCTTGCATCCTCCTGCCTCAGCCCCGCGCCAGCCAGGTCCGGTTCGGGAAAAGCGGCGGTCCACCGTCTCTCTGCGTCTCTGCGTCTCCCCCTCTGTATATATATATATATATATGAACGACGACTGCCACCGCTCCTTCGTCCTTGTTCCTCCTTCCTGAACGCACAGGCTGTCACCCGTCTCTATCTCTCTCACTCTCTCATCTGAACAGAGCTTGCACTTAGGGGTCCTCACTGCTTTTCTAAGGAATTGGGGCTGCGGGCCGCTCTGGCCGCCATGAAGCCGCCGTCGCCGCCTCGTCGCCGCCCGCCGCCTCGTCGCCGCCTGCCTTGCATTGTTTCGTACTGCTTCGCATTGCTTTGCGTTACTTTGCATTGCTCTGCATTGCGTTGCACTGCGTTGCGTGACTTTACACAATGTCGTGCCATTGGCTTGCAATCGCAATGATTTGTAATCGACTTGCACCGCACTACTTTACATTGCGTTGCATTGTTTTCCGTTGCTGCGCCGTGCTTTGCATTGACTTGCGTTACTTCGTACTGCGTTGCATCGCTCTGCGTTGAATCGCATTGCATTGCAATGCTTTTCGCTGCTGTACCGTGATTCGCATTGCGTTGTATAGCTCTGCGTTGCTTGGCATTGATTGGCATTGCGTTGCATCGCGCTGCACTGCGCTGCGCTACCTTGAATTGATGAGCGTCACTGCGCAGTGCTGTGCATTGCGATACTTTGCATTTCATCGTTTTGCATTGCGTTGCGTTGTGTTGCATTGGCCTGCCTTACCTCGCATTGCAGTACATTGAGGTGCAGTGTTTTCTTTGCGGTGCTTTGCACCGCTTTACGCTGATGTGCGTTACGCTGCATTGCATTGCGATGTCCTGATGTGTTGTACTACGTTGCGTTCATTTGCAGTGCTTGGCATTACCTCGCATCGCGCCACATCGATTCGCGTCTTTTTTTTTTAAAAGGAACTAGGTTCTACCACCCTCCCCCCCTGGACGTATCGACTGCCCGGGAACCGATGCAAAACGCATAGGATTCGAACCCAATGTCCATCCTACCTTTGAACTCATACTATCCCAGCCAGGCCGGCATCGGTGGCCCCTCGGTTCCTTGGCAGGAAAAAACTATGCGCGCACACTCGTTCATCGAAAATCAAAGGTTTCCAACAATCCTTGGCAACGAAATAAGACGAAGTGCACACGCGCGCGACGTCGCACGCGCATGCCTAAATCCTTCAAAACAACCGTCGGTTTTTTCGGCGGGCTTCGCGCGCTCCAATGACGAAATCGTTCGAACGCCCTTGCGCGCGTGCTGGTGTGGCACGATCCGTTTCAAAGAATAGCATGCGGGCCACTCTCGCGCGTCTGCCGCGCGCGCATTTGGATTTTTTCCAAAACCTTCATCACCGACGCGAAGACGCCGTCATCGTCGTCGGCGTGATCAGCATCGGCGCCGTCACTGGCTGCCCCGTCGTCGCTGTCAGCATCGTCGCCAGCATCGGTACTATCATCATCGTGTATACCCTTGTCGAGGTGGCCATGATACCGCGCCAGCCCAAGTCGCCGACTTGCACTGAAATGCCCGCTGGGACGTGCCGGGCGGTCAGCGCCACCGCGTTCGCGTCGGTCGCGCCAAACTAGCCGCTGCGCGCGCGAGCATGCGCGGGCTAGCGCGGCCGCAAAGATGCACCAGCCAGCATCCAGCATTCATCGCAATCGCTCCCGCATGGATTTTGCAAGCCAAGTTGCGGGTGGGTGGGTGGGGTGACTACGCGAGCAGTGGAGTTGACAGACTCTACCCCCCCCCTAGCGTTATCCGCCCCCCTTTCGGGTATGTAAATCATATATGATTCTGTCCACATGTCCATCCTAAATATGTATCAACACTATCCCAGGGGAGCCGGTATCGGCCCCCCCCGCCATCCTCTGCAAAAAAAACTTTGCGCGCACACTCGTTTACCAAAAATCAACAGCGTTCACGAATCCCTTGCAAAAAATTGGACGAAGTGACGCACGCGCGTCGTCGCGCGCGCCTGCCGAAATCCTTCAAAAACCTTCGGTGTCGGAAAGATTGCGCAATCGAGTTTCCAACAAACATGCAAAACACATGGTTTCGCAACACTGATTTGATAAACAAGCTTACGCGCGAGCTCTTGCGAAATCTTAATGAAACCGTGGGTTTTTTTGAAGATTTTCACAACATGCTACCAAACGGGCTTCGCGCGCGCATGTCGAAATCAGTCGAACGCCCTTGCGCGTGTGCCGTCGCGAGAATCCTCTGCAAATAATTACACGAAGTGCAGACGCGCGCGCCGTCGCGCGCGTATGCCGAAATCCTTCAAAACCCATCGGTTTCGGAAGGATTTTCAAAATCGTGCCGAAAAAACATACAAAAACACAAGATTTCGCAACACGGATTTTCAACAAAAGCGTCCGGGCGCGCTCTTGCGTCGTCGTCGCCTACGTCGTCCTCTGTCTTTCCTCGTGCTTGTCGTCGTCGTCCTCTTTGGCGTCGTGGTCGTTTCCGTCGTCGTTGTCGCCGTGGTCGTCCTTCCTCCTCCTCCCTCGTCGTCGTCGTCGTCCGTCGTCGGCGTCTCGTCGTCGTCCCTCCTATTTCGTCGCCGTCGTCGTCGTCGTCGTCGTCGTCGTCGTCCCTCCTCCCTCGTCGTTGTCGTCGTCGGCGTCGCCGTCCTTCCTCCTTCTTCGTCGTTCGCGTCGTCGCCGTCCTCCCTCCTCCCTCGTCGTTGTCGTCGTTGTCGTCGTTGTCGCCGTTGTCGCCGTCGTCGTCCGCCCTCCTCCCTCGTCGTCGTCTTCGTTGGCGACGTCGTCGTCGTCTTCGTCGTCGTCGTCGGCGTCGTCGTCGTCTTAGTCGACGTCGGCGTCGTCGTCGTCGTCGCCGCCGTCGTCGTCGTCGTCGTCGTCGGCGTCGTTGACGTCGTCGTCGCCGTCGTCGGTGTCGTCGTTGTCGTCGTTGTCGGCGTCGTCGTCATCGTCGTCGTCGTCGTTGTCATCGTCGTCGTCGTCGTCGGCGTCGGCGTCGTCGTCGGTGTCGTCGTCGTCGTCGTCGTCGTTCTTGTCGGCGTCGTCGCAGTCGTTGGAGACGTCGTCGGTGTCGTCGTAGTCGTTGTCGTTGGCGTCGTCGTCGTCGTTGTCGCTGTCGTCGTCGGCGTCGCTGTCGTTGCCAAGTGCCATTTGGTACCCACCGTCGCGGTCTTAAGAGATTTTGCGAATCAAGTTGCGGGTGGTTGGGTGGGATGTTTGCGCGAGCAGTGGAGGTGGCCAGGCGCGGTGCAGGGTAGTCAATTGTATCACATAGATTGCACAACATGGCTCGCAACACATAGCTTGCACCACATATATTGTATCACCTATGTTGGGCAACCTTGATTGCTTTCCGTAGCTTGTACCAAGTATTCTGCATTACCTAGCATGCAAGAATACACTGCGTGGGGTCCACGCTGGCTAACACATATATGTATACATATTTAGATGTATACGCAGATGCATCTCTATATAGTGATATCCCTCGCTCTCTCTCCCTCTTCCTCTCTCTCGTGCGCTCTCTCTTTTCTCTTGGGAGAGACGACCACCCTCCCCCCTTTGGGAACAACGGCCACCCTTCACGTGATGCTCTGGCCGTGGGAAAGAGGATGAGGGAGGGAGGGAAGGAGAGGAGGGACAAAAAGGCTCGAGAAGGAAAGGGGGGGAGGCAGAGGAGGGAGAGGGAAGGGTGGAGGTATGGAGTGAGATGGGGAGGGAGCTGGGATCGCTGGCGCCGCCTGCTGGAAGGCTATCTCCCTCATGGTCTGTGGCCCTTGCCCGTTCTTCGTGGTCTGCGGCCTCACTTTCATCTGCTCGTGGAGGGGCTGGAGCACCTCGCGCGGGTAAGGACCCGTCGTCACCGTCGCCGGCGCCGTCGTCCCCGTCGGCATCGTCGCCGTCGCCGCCGCCGTCGCTGTCGCCGCCGCCGCCGTCATCCCCGTCCGTCGTCGGCGGCGTCGTCGTCATCGCCGTCGTCGTTGCCGCCGCCGCCGCCGACGTCGCCGTCGTGGCCGTCGGCGTCATCGCCGTCTTCGCTGTCGCCGCCGCCGTCGCCGTCGCCGTCGTCGTCGCCATCATTGTCGTTTGCCGCCGCCTTCGCCGTCGCCGTCCTCGCCGCCGTCGCCGTCGGCGGCGTCCTCGCCGCACGCACGCAGGCAAGGGCCGTGGCCCCGCAGGGAACGGGTATCGATCCCTGGTGGCTCCGCGGGGGACGGGGAGGACTCCTCCTCCTCCTCCTCCTCCTCCTGCTGCTCGTGCTCCTGCTCCTTCTCCGCTTTCCTTGCCACCCCCTCCGGCTGTCCAGCAGGGCAATCATCTGGTGGCTTTCCAGTGGCGGGCCCCACCCCCTCGGCCCAAAGGGTCTCAAGAACCCCTCCCTGTCAGTGTTGCCCTCCGGCTCCCTTCTCGGCCTCAAGACGGGTCTCACCGTGGCCCAAAGCCACCCTGGAGGCAGGCCGCAAGACTGGCCCAAGACGGCCCCGCGACCCCCCAGAGGCTCCAAGAAATTCCCGACGAGGCCCGCCCCGCGAAGCCGGACGACGCCAGGACCTCGGCAGCTCTGGAGCGACGAGGAGGCCAGCCCCGGACGACCCCCGGGGATCTTTGATATCGGGCAGCTCTGGAGGCTGCTCCGGGCACCGAGGCCTCTCCAGAGCGCCGCGGAACGGGCCGAGAGCGTGCCGGAGCGCTCTGGAATCAGGTCGGGCATGTCCCCCTACAGGCGGATTTTGAACGAGAATCAGAAAGACTAACAACATTGCAAACAAAAACTCTAACATAGTCGAACAATCGTCCCCTGTGTATTGTTTTTTTCTATTTTTGAACAGTCCTCTCGTAGAGGGACGTGCCCGTCTGAACTCTGGAGTGAGTTATGTCCATGTCCCAGCCCCGCCCGAAGAGAGGCCCCCAGAGAGTAGAAGAAGAACAAAACAGCATAAGCATAAACTCTTGCCGCTCCGCGCGGATTTCTTGGATTCGCGCTGGACCCCCCTCCCTGGCGCGCGGAGCGCGCCAGGGGCGGCGCCGGAGGCGCCAACGGGGGGCCCAGGCGCGGATCCAAGGAAAATCCGCGCGGAGCGCCAACAGTTTACGTCGATGTCGTTCTTCCTCCTTCCTCGAGATTGAATGGGGGCCCCAGGACACACAAAGAAACACACACAAACAAAACCAGTCCCCATATGTTCCCGCATGTTCGGCGTCTCTGTCTTCCCCCCCCCACACACACACACACTTCCCATAGTTTCCCATATATTTTTGGGGGGATCGACGATTCACTGCGTCTCTGTGTGTTTTTCCCCCTCCTCCTCGAGAGGGGCCCCCCGGCGAGGCCCTCGGCAGGCCGGAGGCCTGCAGGCCGCGAGGCACCGCCCGCCGGCCCCGGGGCCCCGCCGCGCCTCGGCCCCCGGAGCGGGGCGCACGCGCGCCGGCCGTGGCCCGGCAGAGAGGCCGTGCGCGAGCACGGCGGCGTTGAGCCCCGCCCGCCGCGTCCTCGCTCTCGTTCTCGCCGTCGCCCTCGCCGTCGTCGTCGTCGTCGTCGTCGTCCTCCTCCTCCTCCTCCTCCTCCTCCTCCTCCTCCTCCTCCCCCTCCTCCTCCTCCCCCTCGTCCCCCTCCTCCTCCTCCTCCTCCCCCTCTCCTCCCTCCTCCCCCCTCCTCCACCTCCTCCTCCACCTCCTCCACCTCCTCCTCCTCCTCCTCCTCCTTCTCCTCCTCCTCCTCCCCCTCGTTCTCCTCCTCCTGCTTCTCCTCCCTTCCGTCAAGAATAACCCTGATAACTCGGAGAAGGCTTTCCGATGGCTGGCGCGGTCTGGCGCGGCCCCCCCGCAGGGGCGCAAATGACGCTGGCGGGACCGGTGGAGTGGGATGGGCACGATCCTTGTCAGCGGTAGGAGAGGACGGCCTCCTATCTGTGACAGCCTGAAGCTCTTCCCCCATCCCCATGTGGCCACATTGAGCTCTCCTCCTCAAGCACGCCAGCCGAAGGCAGATCGAGCAACGGCGCAATCGAGTCGAATGGAAGCCTCTTACTTGCGATCCCTTGCCGGGGGTACGTACCCTTGTTGGCAGGTGGGAAAGGGGCTCCTGGGGGGTCCCGGGGGGTCAAACGGGGGTCCCAAGTTGGGAAGCCCCCGCCTTGACTTCCCTTACCACGTAAGCCCAAGGCTGACATGCACCACTGTTCGGAATCCAAACCGCAATCATGCCCTGGTAGGGTCCGAAAAGCCCTTGCTGGAGCCGCCTTGGAGGTCTCTTGAGCCGTCCTGAAGGCCCTCTGGCCAGTCCAAGAAGCCAACATCGGAAACCAACGTCCCAGGTTCCATGTCATTGTAGCATTCTCGCCTTTCCGATCTTGCGATGGCCCAAGACGGCCACAATATAGCCCGTAGACGGCCCCCGAGCGTCCCAGCAGGGGCCCCAGAGGCCTCAAAGGTGGCCCCAAGAGGGCCCCCAAAAACGCACCACCGCAAAACGGCTGAAGGCCTCGCCTCGCCTCTCCTCAAGTGGCCCCTCGAGGGACCTCCAAGAGGCTTCGAGGGCCGCAACGTGCTCCCAAGTGGCCGCCGAGACACAACACCCCCAAGAGGCTCCTAATGAGCGATCAGAAGGCATCCAAAGAATGCCGTCGGCTCTGGGAAGGGCGCGGACCCTCTGCGATAAATGAAAGTAGCGTGGACCCCAAACAGTATGTTTGGACCAGTAGATGCTGTGCAATTTACGTAGGTCAATCGATGTGGCGCAATATATGTGGAGCAGTCTGCGTGGTTATGTGATATACGTTGTGGAAAAGATGTGCGGTACGATCCATTTGGTGCAATCTACGTGGTGCAATTCACTTTGCCGAACTTGAGGTTGTCAACTCCACTGCTCGCGCAATCATCGCACCCACCCACCCGCAACTTGGTTTGCAAAACCCATGCGTAAGCGATTGCGATGAGTGCTTGGTTTTGGCTGGTGCATCTTTGCGGCCGCGCTAGCCCCAGCATGCTCGCGCGCACAGCGGCCAGCTAGTTTGGCGCGACCGACACGAAAGCGGTGGCACTGACCGCTCGGCACATCCCAGCGGGCACTTCAGTGCGAATCGGCGACTTGGGCGGGCGCGGTATCATGGCAACGTCGACAATGGTAGACACGTTGATGCTAGTAGCGATGCTGGCGACGATGTTGGCATCGACGACGGGGCAGCCAGTGACGGCGCCGATGCTGATCATGCCGACGACGATGACGGCGACTTCGCGTCGGAAGGTTTTGGAAGGAATTTGAAATGCGCGCGCGGCAGACGCGCGAGAGTGTCTCGCATCATATTCATCGACAAGGATCGTGCCACCCCAGCACGCGCGCAAAAGCGTTCGAACGATTTAGACATGCGCGCACGAAGCAAGTTTGGTAGCATGTTATGAAAACGTTGAAGGACTTACGGTTTTCTTGCAGAATTCGCAAGAACGCGCGCGCACGCTGTTGGTTGAACATCCGTGT
>CAUYUJ010005180.1:117500-302500 GCA_963575745.1 Prorocentrum cordatum
CTCGGGTGGCCCCACTCAAGGAAGGAGAGAGTGCTCAGGAAGGGCGTGAGGTGCAGGATCGCATGCAACATATGGAGACAATCGTAACAGCCAAGCAGGAGTCCCATCGCGATGCCAAGCCTTACGCGCTCGTCTGGAGAAGATTTCCGTGGAGGTACAGTCCAAACGTCATAAAGTCACCGGCGCTCAGAGTCAGAGGAGCTTCAAGGACCAGCTCGGCAAGAAAGCAGAGCTCGAGCCGCTTGCGAAAGATATGGAGCAAGTTCGGGAGGCCGCAGAAGTACCCGCACGAAGGAGGCTGGGGTTGCGCACCTCCGTCAAGAAGTACACGTATTCAGATCGAGCAGGTGATGCCCCAACATGCCCCACCGCAGACGGACGTAACGGCCAACACGCAGCAGATGACAACCATGCAAGGCACCCAGCAAACCACATGCCAGGAATTGACCGCGATCTTGAAGACCTTGTAGAGGCAGGGCTTCATCCGTGATTGGGTGGACTTGGTTGTAGTAGCGCCAGGACCGACACCAGCGGCCAGCTCGACCGCGTCGTCGGCATCAGCCCCACCGACGGCACCAGCGGCTACAGTCCAGGCGGCCTTCGACACGCGGACGTCGTCAACGGGTCAAGGGCGAGTCCAATGGATGTACGGGCACCGAGGAGGAGCACACTAAGAACCACGAGCATTACATGGCCCCGCGAAGGGCCCGCCGAGTGAGGATGACCTCTGGAGGCTGGTGGCCACATTACCCAACCCGAGGCCGCGCTCCTCGAAGGCGGGCGCCGTGCGCAGCCGAAGCCGCAGCTGACCCTGCCTGTGTGGCAGGGGGGCACCCCGCGCAGTGGTTCACCGCGTCGCCAACATGTGCACATTACGGTGGCTTCGTGCGGCGCCGGCGCGCGCAAAAGTCTTTGACGCCGCGTCGATCGCTCGACCCTGCACCGATCGCAGCCCTCGAGCGTTCTAGGCTGAATGCCGTCGGCTCCTGTGGCGTCTCCGTGCCCCTCGGTGCCTCCGCGTCGCTCTATCGTGCGGAATTCACCCTTGAGCGCCTTCGCCAGCATCGCCGGGGCGCCATCGCGGCAAGAACCTGCCGTAACTGCAGCGCCCGTTGGCCTGGAACCGGCGGGGCGTGCACCATCCATTGAGCCAGGTGCGACTGATGTGTCCAGTGCACCGTTTGGATCGGCGGTGGACATATCTCCCTTTCGTGGACCTCCCCTTAGTGAAAACGGCCTGGGGCCAAAACCGACGGACCTGGACCCGCAAAAATGACGGCCGCGACGCCCTCTCGCGGACCGAAAACGGCCAATTCCTTAATCGACGTGTCAGGGTAGGAGGTTTATCCACCTCCGATTGGAGAGAGGGAGGAGAAAGCGGACGGGGAAGGCGCGACGATCATCCTGCCGACCCGCTCGTCACTCTGCCCCCCGCGGGCTTCAGGAATGGAGCATGGAGCGATACGAACCAACCCCTAGAACGAATCAACGCCAGGGTGGAGAAGCAGGGGGAGGAGGAGGAGGAGGAGAGGGAGGAGGAGGAGGGCCATCGAGCCAGGTGCGAAATACGGCGGCGACCGCTCGAGGCGGCTCAAGTCGGGCAAGGCGCCGCATCGCTGCGGAGCCGCGAGAGGCCCGCAACCGCGGAACGAGCGGCAGCCTCCGCCTCGCCAACTCCCCCCTGGGATCTCTCAGACGCCAGGCGAAGGCTGGCAAACCCGTGGCTGCTAAAACGGAGCTCCGGGAAATTGTTGCCTTCCCGGAAGCACTCCCCGTTCATTATTTAGTGCGCTGAGCGTTCTTGTTCAGGGAATTTGGGTCTCTCCTTCCGGGAAGACCGTTTCAGCAGCCACGGATTTGCCAGCCCTCGCCTTATGATGTTCCAACCTACTTTAGCCTTGATCACCAAAAAGAATTTCGAGCAACAGAAAAAACCAAACTCGAGGGTTTCCATGTGTCGGGCCCTGGCAGACACTCGTCCGACACTGTTTCGACACTGTCTCGACACTTTTCCGGGTGCTCGAAATTATTTCTGGGATGTGGTCCTTAAGTACGATGGGAGCAGCACAGCCTTAGGTCGGGCATGCCCCCCAACAAGGGGATTTTGGACGAAAAACAATAATAAAAGAAACAACTAAAAAAACATATTCCAGAATGGGCGAAACTCATCAAACAATCGCCCAGACTATGTCTTCACTACATTCGAACATTCCTCCTGTAGAAAGACAGGCCCGACTTAAACGTAGCCCTCGCCCGGCCTCCGAGTCCCGTCTCTGGGCGGCACTGCGCAGCGCTCGGGCCCAGGCTGCTCGGGCGCTGCGCGAGAGCTGCGCGTCGCGAGCGCCCCGGCGGGCTACGCCCAGCAGCCCTCCCCCAACAAAGCCCGGCGGGCGCAGGCCGGCATATGACACACACCGTTCCGCCGTGGGGGGCGGCTGGAGAGTGTATGCCCCTGCGGATAGGTCGGGCATGTCCCCCCGGCAGGCGTATCTTGGGCCAAAAATGCGAAATACTCCAAAGATGTCCCAGAGGAGCCAACCAAAAAAATCAGAAAAACATTGCCCCCAGACTGTTGTTGGACTATTTGAATGAATTTTTCTCCTGTGGAGGGACAGGCCCGACTTAACCCTACGGTGGCACGACAGGGCATAAATTACACCAGAGAAAAACCCCAACCAGTGGATGGTTTGAAAACTAGTGGTATGGATGTTGCGATCGATCGTGAGATCGATCGTGTAATCCATAGTGAGGACGATGCTAAGGTCGATCGTGAGGCCGACAGCGAAGTCGATGCAATGAGATCGATAGTGAGATCGTTCGTGAGATCGCTCGTGCGATCTATAGTGAGATCGATTGTGATATCGATGGTGAAAACGATTGTGAGACCGATAGTGCGATCGATATAGAGAAATTGGTAATGAGATCAATGGTGAGACCGATCGATAAGAAAATCTAGCAAAAACCCGAGAACCCCCGGAACCCCGCCGCCCACCGAAATCGGCCCGGAACCCGGAACCCGGAAACCGCGGAACCCAGAACGGGAAGCCCGGGAGCACGGCCGCCCACCGAGATCGGCCTGGAACTGTCGCCGAATCCGTCAATATCCGCCAGGACCCCTCCAGTGCAAGCACTGAAAGGGGGACCTTTTCAGCCGCACGGGCGCCCCAGGTAAAGGAACAGATTACTGTATACCGTTCTTCGCCCGCTAGTGGAAGGTGACGAGGGCGCGATGATAAATGGCCACTGCTGCGAAGAGGTTCCCCCAGCACACGCCAGCGTTACCTTCGATTCCCGTCCAACGCTCCACCCATTCCGACCCTGCTCCGTTGCAGGCCCACTTGTGGCCATCGTCATCTTCCTCATTTACTTCCTCTTTTTCCATATTCTTTGTTGTCCTTGCACTTTGTCTTGTCTTGCTCACTATATTGGTCCGCTGCTCCATTCCCTGTGTACTCTTCTTCTGCATCCTCCCTCCTCTCCCCGCATCCGTATCGCTCTATCCTCCATGTTCTCTCACTGACACTGGGCTGGGGTGGATACCTGCCAAATTACAGGATATGCTGCACTTCATAATGTTACATCCTGTGCTGTATAGTTATGCACTCACTCACTCACTCACTCACTCCAACGTGAAAAAGAACGCACCGGGCGGCAGAATCGATCCGCGAGGGATCTCCGCCCCGCCACCTCGCCTGCACGTCCGCTGGGTCGAACCATGTTCTCTTCTGGCGCTCCCGTACTCAGCCCTACGACACCCCTCTCTCTCACATTCCGTACTGCGCGTTCCTTCCTCCCTCAATACTCCCATCACTCGTTCATTCAGGTCATGGCGTCATGCCTCTCCTTACCACTCCCACTCCGCTCCACTTACCCCATTTCCCATTCTATCCCTCTCCCTTCTTCCTATATCTCTCCCACTGCCCGCCCCCTCTATTCCCCCCTTCTCCCTCTCACCCCCCCGCCGGTCCCCTCGCCCCCCGTTTTCACCCTTCCATGCCTTCCCCGCCCTCCCGTCGACCCCCTCTTCCTGACGCTTTCTTCGTGCTACACCCTCTCCTCCCCCCCTGCCCCACTCCCCCACTTCGGCGGCGAGCCCCCGGGGGGACGTGAGGGGGAGCGGGCCTTCTCCGAAGGCTCGGGAGTCCCCCCAGCCTTCTGAGAAGTGCTCTGTAAGCCTTCCCTGATGACACCAAACAAGCCTCTCGGAAGGCTGGAGGCCTCCTGAGAAGCCCCGCCACCTTCTGAGAGGGCCCTCCTCCTCCTCCTCCTCTTCCTCCTCCTCCCCCCCCTCCTCCTCCTCCTCCCCCTCCTCCTCCTTCTCCTCCCCTCCTCCTCCCGAAAGGCGCCGGCAACCTCCGAAAGCCGCCAGGAGGCATCCACATCCTCCTCCTCCTCCTCCTCCTCCTCCTCCTCCTCCTCCTCCCCTCCTCCTCCCCCCTCTTCTCTCCTCTTCCTCCTCCTCCTCCTCTCCTCCTCCTCCTCCACTTTTCTCCTCTCACCTCCTCCTCCTCCTCCTCCTCCTCCTCCTCCTCCTCCTCCTCCTCCTCCCCCCTCCACCTCCTCCTCCTCCTCCTCCTCGCCTCCCCCCCGCGCTCGCCGACCCCCCCCCCGTCGGCCGCCAGCGGTGGCTCGGCAGGCGGCCGCGGCCCCGCACGGCCTGGCACCACACCTCGTGCCACAGGATGGAGATGCGGATCAGCTCCTCCGCCGGCCGCCGCCGGGCCCCCTCCCTGCCCGCGAGGACGGCGCCCATGCCTAAGTCGGGCATGTCCCCCTACAGGGGGACTTTGGACGAAAAATAAGAGACGGTCAAGAAATATTCAAGAATAGCCGAACAACAGAAGAAACATCGTCCCCAGACGATTTGATTTTACTATTTTGGAATGTTCCTCCGGTAGGAGGGACAGGCCCGACTGAACCGTACCACGTCTGGGCCTCCCTGCGGGCCCCGCAAAACCCGACCCCCTGGCGCCGTGAAGAAAAACTCAAGGCGGGAGGCGTCTCGCTACGTTCGGCCTCCAGGGGGCCCCTACCAGGCCTCGGGACCGTCGAACAACGACTGAAACATCGGTCCCGGGGCGGGGGTTCAGACCTCTGGGGGTCGACGTTGCGAGCAAAATCGCGACGTCGGGGGTCAGGGACCAGCGCGGTACGGTGCATAGTGCTTCGGCTCTGAGGGGCGAACAACGATGCACTGTACCATTCCTGGGTCGAAGACTGACGACGCATCGGGAGACGCAAACACGGTACGGTGCATACTGGTCGTCAGAGGACTGCTTCCTGCTTCCTAATCCTCCTGCTCCTCCACCTGCCGCACCTCCTCTTCCTCCTCCTCCTCCTCCTCCTCCTCATCCTCCTCCTCCTCCTCCTCCCGAAAAGGCGCCGGCAACCTCCGAAAGCCGCCAGGAGGCATCCACATCCTCCTCCTCCTCCTCCTCCTCCTCCTCCTCCTCCTCCTCCTCCTCCTCCTCCTCCCCCCTCCTCCTCCTCCTCCTCCTCCTCCTCCTCCTCTTCCTCCTCCTCCTCCTATTCCTCCACCGCCTGTTCTTTCGCCAGTCAGAGTCCGGGTCCGTCGAGTGTAGGCGGTGCGAGCAGAAAGCAGACGTCAAGGTCAAAGCGCAACCGCCGTGCGCAGAGTAAACAGCGGCAGGCAGCACGAGGCGCCTTGTCGTTGGCCTCCTCCTCCTCCTCCTCCTCCTCCTCCTCCTATTCCTCTTCCTCTTCCTCGTTCTCCTCCTCCTCCTCCTCCTCCTCCTCCTCCTCCTCCTCCTCCTCCTCCTCCCCCTCCTCCTCCTCCTCCTGCCCACATGCTCTCTCCTCTGGGGCGCGCGGCCTCGGGCCAGTGCTGACCCGGGCCGGTCGGGGCCACGTCGCGAGCCCGTGCAAGCCACGACGCAGCTCCCCAGATCCAGGACAGCAGGGGGGGGTAACTCCGCGCTGCTTCAGGTCGGGCATGTACCCCTACGGGCGGACGTTGGACGAAACATAAAAAATAGCCAAGCAACATATTCAAGCATGGTCCACAAATAACCAAAACATAGTCCCAAAACTATGTTCTTGCGATGTCTGAACATTCCTCCTGTAGTAGGACAGGCCCGACAGAAGCGTTGCTCCCCGCCCATGTCCGCCAGAGGGGGCACAAGGACCCACGTTGTCGCACCTCCCCCGGCTCGTGCGCTGGAGCCTCCCTCCTCCTCGCCCTCTCGCTCCTCCCACGCAGTTGCACAGTATGCTTCATACTCTCCTCTCTCCCCCGACTTTGTCTAGAAGAGGCTGGGCCATCTCCACGTATCCGTTTTGCTTTTGCACCCATGATTTCCAGCATTGAGTTGTCGTATGGTTGTGCACAGTGTTTCAACGACATGGGCTCTCGCTGCAGCGTGGGCCTCATTTGCGGATCGGCGCCTTGCTCCCGTCGGCCAGAACGGCGCTCTCGCCCAAGCGCGGGCCACTTTTCTGGATCCGAGTGTTTTTTCATCCTTGCCTCCCACCTCGTTTCCCTCCTCCGCCTCCCTCTGGCCCTCACGATCCTTCCGCTCCTTCCACTCCAGCTCCTGTGTCTGCTGCTGTTTGCCCTCGTCATCCTCATTCCTCCTCCTCCTCCTCCTCGTCCTCGTTTTTCTCCTCCTGCTCATCCGCAACCTCCTCCTTCAATGTACGCAGCTCCCTTGTTCCCGATTGCGCATTCCACGATGGGGTCTTCTTTGGAGTTCCAGGTCCGCTGTGGCACGCGTCGGCGGATAGAGAAAAAAATAGCGCCACGGGAAGGGATAGGTGGGAGGGGTAGGATGTCAGATCTGGCGCGAGCGCACCTAGCTTGCTGTCCTCTCCCTCTCCTCCCCCTCCTCCCCCTCCTCCCGTTCCCTGCCTTCCCTCCTCCCCCCGGTCCCACCGCCCCCCCCCTCCTCCGCTCTCCCTCCTCCGCCCTCCGTCCTCCGTTCCCGCTCCGACCTTCCCGCTTCACCCTCTCCGGTCCGCGCTGACCATCTCGGACTGCTCCACCAACTTCTCGCCCCCCTCGCTGCGAATCCCCTGCAGCAGGGAGCGCGCGGAGTTCGCCACGGTGTCCGTCGTGGACTTCGCCGCCTGCCAGGGCAGACACCGCTCCCGGCCGACGCCCGCTGCCCCTGAGGCGGATCCGATCGGCGGCGGAGGAGGAGGAGGGGGAGGAGGTGGAGGAGGAGGAGGAGGAGGAGGAGGAGGAGGAGGACGGGGAAGAGGAGGATTACGTAGGAGGACTATGTACGCAGGAGGAGGAAGAAGAGGATGAGGAGAAGGAGGAGAAGGATGAGGAGGAGGAGGAGGAGGAGGAGGAGGAGGGGGTTCGGATCGGGCTGGCGTAGGTCGGCGGCGCACCGATGGGGGTGAAGCGAAAGGGGGACAGCCTTCCCAGAGGGCGGAGGGGCACTGCTGAGAAGGCCGCCTGCGGCCTCGGAGAAGGCCCGGGAGAGCGGCTCGGAAGGCTTGAGGCCCCTTCTGAGCTTTCGGAGGAGGCGCGCCCCCCTCCTCCTCCTCCTCCTCCTCCTCCTCCTCCTCCTCCTCCTCCTCTTCCTTCTTTTAAGTCTTGTTAGCATTAATATTATGTTTCTGAGTCGTATTATTGTTGTGTATTAGTGCTGGTACTATTATGGTTGTTATGAATATCGCCATTCATATAATTATGTCCATTACGAATATTAGTCAGGTTATTACTACTATTACCCTTGTTAGTATTCACGCTATTATAATTCGTCTTATTATTAGTGTTACAAATAGTACGATTAGTATCATGATTGCTAGTATGTGTTTGAGTATTAGTCTTCCTCTGTTTCTTCTTTTTCGTCGTCTTCTTGTTCGCCCTACTATTAGTATTCCTCTTACTCCTCCTCCACCTCCTCCTCCTCCTCCGCCTCCGCCTCCGCCTTCGCCTCCACCTCCGCCTCCGCCGCCGCCTCCGCCTCCGCCTCCGCCTCCGCCTCCTCCTCTTCCTCCTCCGCCTCCGCCTCCTCCTCCCCCTCCCTCTCCACCTCCCTCTCCTCCTCAATTTCCTCCTCCCTCCTCCCCTCTCCTCTCCTCCTCCTCCTCCTCCCCCTCCTCCTCCTCCTCCTCCTCCTCCTCCTCCTCCTCCTCCTCCTCCTCCTCCATCGTATTCCCACATCCCTCCTCCCCACCCCTCTGCCTTCGTTTCTTGGGGGCGCCGCCGGGATAGGCAGGCTGCGGGCGACGAGCACTCGGCGCCCGCGCGTGGCATCCGCGCAAAGCCGCCCCGCATGCACGGGGCCTCGGCCGAGGCGCTCCAGCCGCGGGGCCGTGGACACGAGCACGATCGGGCGCTTCCGCTTCGCGCGTCGCCGCGGCGGCCCCGGCGACACGCTATGCCCTGCGGGCGGAGGAGCGCGTCGCTCCGCTCCGCCAGCGCGGGAGGATCGGGAAAGCTCGGGGTGTTGACGCCCGGCGACTGGGACGTGGACAGCGCGGCGCTCCGGAGCGTGGCGGGCCAGAACGGGCGGAGCGACACGCCAAGCCAAAGTTCTCGACCGTTCGTGCTCACTTCTGCGAGGCGGGAGACGGATAACATCAGCTTGATATATACATATATATATATATATATAGGCCAGAAAGCCTCTGGCCACGGCGTCCGTCGTGGACCTCGTCGCCTGTCTGGCGAACACTGCTCCATCCGACGCCCAGTGCTCCAAGACGAGAGCAGGCGAAGGACAACATCTGGCTGAGATAACTCGGGAAGCTCTGAGCTCTCGCGACGGTGTCCGTCGTGGTCTTCGCCAACTGTTCAGGCGGACCCTGCTCTGGCCGACAGCCAGAATCCGTTGAGAAGAAAGCACGATCGAATACAAACATACTAGGGTTGCACGGTGTCCGCCGTGGTCTTCGTCATCTGTTCGGGCGGACCCTGGTCTGGCCGACGGCCAGCGTCCGTTAAGAAGAAAGCACGACCGAATACAAAGCTCTGGCCACGGTGTCCGTCGTGGCACTCCAAAGCGCTCTGGACCGAGCTAACTTCGTCCCACGCCTGCATGACGGCGTCCCTCGACTGGCAGCCGCGCCTCGTTTCGGGCCCTGGGACCCGCACGGAACGATCAGGCTCGAAGAAGCGAGCATAGGAGAGGGAGGATGAGGAGGAGGAGGAGGAGGATGCGGAGAAGGGGGAGGAGGACGGAGGATCGATCTGGCTCGAAGGGTCAGGCACGGATATTGAGTCGAGCGCACCAGTCGTGATTTTCCCCGCCATGCCCTTGCGTCGGGGGCCCAAGCTCGGGCCAGTCGAGCGGATCTAAGGTCAGTGTCCCAATCGAGCCCGCGACCTCTTCGCCGCCGTCGAGGTCGTCGCCGTCGTCGATCAAGACTGCGACCGCCGCATTGGCCTCGGACCGTAGGTCATGATAGCTATGACAGAAGCCTCCGAAATGGGGACTGCGTAGATGAGGACGGAAGATCGCGCCGCATCGCCAATACATCGGCGATGCATCGCCGATGCATTGGCGATGCATCCGCGACGTCGGCGATGCAGTGGTGTCATCGGCGTGAAGAAAGCCAGGACCCACATCGCGCCGCATCGCCGATGCATGCGGCGCGATCCTCCGACCCCATCAACTCCGACCTCACCTGGGAGGCCTAGAAATGACCACCCGGACTCGTGAACGGCGGCTACGGCGCTCCTAAGGAGGCGGCCACGGTCAGCGGGAACACGACCGCCTGCCGAGGAGGGATGCCCTCCGTGCGAGAGGCGGTCTCGGGCTCGGATGCCCCCCCCCAAAAACGCACACACACACACATATACACACACACACGCACGCACGCACGCACGCACGCACGCACGCACGCACGCACGCACGCACGCACGCACCACGCACGCACGCACGCACGCACGCACGCACGCACGCACGCACGCACGCACGCACGCAAACACACACACACACACGCACACGCACACGCACACACACACACACACAAACACACACACACACAGACACACACACACACACACACGCGCGCGCGCACGTGCACACACAACCACACACACACGCACACACACACACACTTTTTTGGCGTCGCGGCCCTGCTCACAGCGACAGGGCGACAAAATCGTAAGACAGCGAACCGCGCGCGTCTAGGCCCGCCCGAGCACTCAGAGACCACTTAGGGCCTCACAGCCGTTGGCCGCCATAACCATCCAGCCATGGATGGCGGGGAGGGGCGGTGAGTATATGAAACTACGGCCAGCTAGAAGGTGACACACACACACACAAACACCGAGGCTTACGTGCCACGATGCTCTGCACATGATCTCCACCCCTACCCTCCATCCCCCTCCTGATCCTTCTCCCCATGTGTTGTTACCCTCGTCCTCCTCATCCTCCTCCTCCTCCTCCTCCTCCCCCTTCTCCTCCTCGTCCTCCTCGTCTTCACCGTCATCTGCGTCGGCATCTGTTTCTCCCCCCCGCAGCGCTAACCACCTCAGGGGCAATTGCGCGCCTCCTCTTCCTCCGCCTTCTCCTCGCCCGAATTCTTCATCCTCCTTCTCATCCTTCGCCTCATCCTCCGCCTGGAGATCCTCTCCTGATCAGCATCATCTTGCCCGGGCGACTGCTGCGGGGCAGAATAGAGCGGGCCGCGGGGCAGACTTTGAGGTTGGGAAAGGGCCGCAAGGGCCAGCATCTGATCGCGACATCGACTCGAGATCGGGACCATCTCGGCTCGTGGAGACTCGGGGCCCGCATCGCCGAATCTTGCGACGCGTAGCCACAAAGGGCCTCATCGTGTAGAGATCGGAGCTGTCTCGATCCGGCGATCGCACCCGCAGCTGCCGCGCCGCGCCCTCGAATCGAGCGAAGCGTGGCCGCAGAGGCTGCAAGCTTGAGAGATTGGGACACCTGGGCTCATGAAGACTCGGGGCCCACGTCGGCAACATCGCAGCGCCCAGCCGTCGAATCGGGCGAAGCGTGGCCTCAAAGAGGCTGCAATATTTAGAGATCGGGATCACCTCGACTCGATTCGGGGCCCGCGTCGGCAAACTCGCCGCGCCAAGCCGTCGACCTGCATGACGCGTGGCCATGAGAGGCTCCAGGATTGCTCCGCGCAGGACCCTCAAGAGGCACGCAACCGTCCAAAGCTAGTGGGCTCTTCCTTACTCTTTGGTGTGCAAGACGGCATCTCCATGGCGCCGAGCGGCCATTAGGCCACCCAGATGGCCTCCTCCTCCTCCTGCACCCCCCTCCCTCAGAAACCGCCCCTCGAAAGCCGCCCGCCCCCTCGGAGCGAGGGCGCACGTGCGCCTGCGGGTAGGCCCTGGCCACCCGGCCGAGCAGGCTGTGGATGGTTGCGCGCAGGCGCCTCTTCGGGGACCGTAGCCGCGCGAGGATCTGGGGCACCACCTGCGCCCGCAGGCGAGGGGCGGCCATCCCCATGGCACTCCAACTCCCACTCCCGCCTCCTGCCTCCTGCCTCTTTCGGCTCCTCGTCCTCCTCCTCCTCCTCCTCCTCCTCCTCCTCCTCCTCCTCCTCCTCCTCCTCCTCCCCCTCCTCCTCCTCTCGCCTTCCCCTCCTCTCTCCTCCTCTTTCTCCTCAGCCTCCTCCTCCTCCTCCTCCTTCTCGTGCCTTCCCCTCGTGATCCTCCTCCTACTGCCTCCTGCCTCGTCGTTCTCGCCCTCGCTGATGTGTTTGCAGGATCCAAGGCACCACATGCCCCGCAGACCGGAGGGTGAGGTGTTGGAAGTTTTCCGGCAATGCTTGAAGCGTTCTGGGATCCTCCTCCTTCTTCTCCTCTTCCTCCTCCTGCTGCTCCTTTTCCTCCATCTCCTCCTCCTCCTCCTCCTCCTCCTCCTCTCCCTCATCCTCCTCATTCTTCCCGACCTCATCGTCCTTCTCGTTGTCCACTTCCTCCTCACCCTCTTGCCCATCCTCCTTTACCTCCTCCTCCTCTCCTCCTCCTCCTCCTCGTCCTCCTCCTCCTGCTCCTCCTCCTATTCCTTTCCCTCATACATAACTCCTCCTTGTCGCAACCCGAGGCTGGTCGAGAGGGCGGGCCGGGCGTTTCACCTGAGACTTCCTCACCATTCATGACCCCGTAGCTCAAAACATGGCACAGTTTCACACATGGAGGGCGGGTGGCTTTCAAAATGTGGCTCTCGCCTTTGCGCCGCGCAGACTCGCTTCAAACAATTGCAAATATTTCACGGATTGAGAGCGGGTGGTTTACACAATGTGGCTCTCGCTACAGCGCCGCGCACATTCGATTTAACAGAAAGTTTAACGGATTGAGGGCGAGTCGTTTTCAAAATGTGGTTCTCGCATGAGCGCTGTACACATGTGCCGTAAACAGTTGCAACAGTTTCACGGATTGAAGGCAGTTCCTTTTCGAAATGTGACTCTCGCCTCAATGCCGCGCACATTCGTCTTAAAACATTGCAAGACTTTTGCGAGTCCCCGTGGTTAACGTATGAAACATAATCGTTTGGAGCGGTTCACAGTTGTCAGGGCGTAACAGTTACGTCGATTCGCGGCGTTGCAGTCCCAGGAAAGGTGTTCCGACGTTCTGGGCACGATTCAGGATCGTCAAGACGCATCAATCAGGTTGATTATCGGCGTTAGAGTTCCGAGAATGGTGTCTTGGCACGCTTCAGGATCTTCAAACGAATGACTCCCAACGGGGCTCTTCTCTCAATGGAAATGAACCCTTGTAGGGGGCTGCGAAAATCGAGCTTCGAGGGGGGGGGTATTCCGGGACGGTGATCCCGCCAAAAACGACCCGAATAGTCTCTAAGTATTCCTGAGAAGCGCCCGAAGGGTCCAAGAGCGCCCTGGGACGGCCCACGAAACTCTCCAGACAGCCCAAGAAGTCCCAAAGAAGCCCCCAAATGGTTTCAAGAGGCCCTCACGAGGGCCCCCGAGATGCCCCAATCGGTGATTTTCCTTGGTTCCCCAGACAACGCTTGCACTTAAGGGTTCTTTGGGATTTCAAGAAACTAGGCTCGTGTGCCGACCCAGCCGGCCGGTCGCCGCCCTGTCGCCGCCCCGTCGCTTGAGCAGGGACCGACCGTCCCGGCATTCCTATAGTCCTACCACGAAATTTTCTTAGAATTCAATAGTGTTCTAACAACAAAAAAAGTGTTCTTAGAACATAAGCCCGATGTGGCAAAACAAGACAGACTCCGCCAGAAATGTCCTGAGAACATTTCGTGGAAACCACAGAAGGTTCTTAGAACGTTGTTTGGCAGGCCTACCGAAGCGCCAAGATGCTTCGCCACTGCTTGAGTCGCCGCTCGTCGCCACCTCGTCGTGGGCTCGTGTGCCGCCCCGGCCAGCTTGTCGGCGCCCAGTCGCCGCCCCGTCGCCACCTCGTCGCCGCTCGGCCGCCGCTCGTCGCCGACCCGTCGCCGCCTCGTCCCCGACCCGTCGCCGCCGCCTCGTCGCCGCAGTGCGCTGCAATCGCACTGCGTTGCGCTGCAATCGCAATGCATTGCGCTGCAATCGCACCACATAGATCGCACCGCATGGATTGCAACACGTGGATTGCACTACATTTCCACACCCCCTAGATTGGACCACGCAGAGTGCACCACATACTGAACCACCTAGCCCACACCACCTAGATGCTTACGTCGGCTCCACATAGCTTGCACCACATGGCGTGCCCGCCCTCAATAGCTCACACCACGTATATTGCACTGCGTAGCTGGCACCACCTGGATTGCACTACGTAGCTTACACCACGCGGATTGCAACACATAGGCTGCACGATATGGATTCTTCTTTTAAAAAAAAGACCACCACTAAACCCCCCCGGGTTTATCGATCCACGCTTTCGCGTGCCAGTTTGCATACGATTCTGCCCCGCCCATCCGAAATATGAGCTCATACCGTCCCGGCCGAGCTGGTATCGACCCCCCCCCCGCCATCCTCTGCAACAAAGTACTATGCGCGCACTCTCGTTTATCAGAAACAATGAGCTTTCACGAGGAATCCCTTGCAACAAAATGAACGAAGTGCACACGCGCGCGTCGTCGCGCGCGCCTGCCTGAATCCTTCAAACGCCTTCGGCTTCGGAAGGATTTCGACATCGACTGTCCAAACAAACATAAAAAAAACCGCATGGTTCCGCAACACGGATTTTCAACAAAAAACGTGCGCGCGCTCTTGCGAATTCTTGAGAGAACCATCGGTTTTCAACATTAACAGAAAATGCTGCCAAACGGGCCTCGCGCGCGCATGTCGAAATCGTTCGAACGCTTTTGCGCGCGTGCCGTCGCGAGTCCTTTGGACAAAAAAGCACGAAGTGCACACGCGCGCGTCGTCGGGCGCGCATGCCGAAATCCTTCAAAAACCTTGGGTTGCGTAGCGATTTCAAAACCGAACGCCCAAACAACATTCAAACACACAAGATGTCGCGTCAACATTTTTCACATGTTTATGTATATGTCTCGATGTGTATATACATATATATATATATACATATATATGTATGTGTGCGTGTGTCAAAAAACCTTGCGAGCGCGCTCTTGCAACTTTTTGGGGCAACCATCGGTTTTTCAACATCTTCATATAGTTATGCTAACCGGGCCTCTGGCGCCGCACGCCGACATCATTCGCACGCCTTTGCGCGCGTGCTGGGGGGCACGATCCGTGTCAAATACAGCCATGCGGGCCACTCTCGCGCGCCGGCCGCGCGCGCATGTCGAACTCTTTCCAGAACCTTCATCACTGACGCGAAGACGCCGTCATCGTCGTCGGCGTGATCAACATCGGCGCCCGCACTGGCCGCGCCTTCGTCGGTTCGAACAGCGTCGCCAGCATCGCCACTATCATCATCGTGTCTACCGTTGTCGGCGTTGCCATGATACCACGCCCGCCCAAGTCGCAAACTCCCAGTGAAGTGCCCGATTGGAGGCGCCCAGCGGTCAGCGCCACCGCGGCCGCGTCGGTGGCGCCAAACTAGCTGGCCGCTGCGCGCGCGTGCCAGGGTTGGCGCGGCGGCAGAGATGCACCAGCCAACGCCAAGCATGCATCGCAATCGCCACCGCATGGTTTTGCAAACCAAATTGCGGTTGGATGTTTGCAAGAGCATGGGCTGTGCCAGCTCATGGGTAGAAATCATTCGCATCCCATAGATCACACCACATCGATTGCAACACGCAGATTGCTCCACATATTTTACACCAAACAGCTCACACCACGTAGCTTTCATCACTCAGCGTGCACCACATAGCTTGCACCATGTAGATTGCATCACCTAGTATGCTAGCAACCACTGTTAGGGGTCCACGCTGACCAAGCGGGGCCCAGGGCCAAAAAGGGCCCCCCAAACGGCCCAACAGGGACCCAATTCGGCCCCGAAGTGGGCAACTTGAACTGACATGTCGCGCCCTCCGCCCCAAGATGACCCGAAACCGCCAGCAGGCCCTCATGCCTCCCACAAGAAGCCTCAGGAGGCCCCCGAGAGGCCAACACGAGGCCCCGGGAAGCCCCCAAGAGCCCCAATCCACCCCCAAAACCGACTCCAAGAGGCTTCCGAGAGGCCCCCAAAGACACACCCACGGGCATCTAAGAGGCCTCAGACCTACATTCGAAGCGCGGTGGCGGTATGGGCCGACGGCAACGATCGATAACTGTACACATATAGAATGGATATTCACAGACATGTACACATATACAAATGTGTACATACATACATACATACATTCATACATACATACATACATACTTACATACATGTGCATACGTGTACATAGACATACATCGATGCATACACATTCTTGTATACGAGTATGCATATATTTGTGTATATGTATGAGTACATAGAGAGAGGGAGAGAGCGAGACACAACAAAACACGATTCGTAAAGAGCAATCGAGAGAGAGAGAGAGGAAGAGAGAGAGAGAGAGAACGAGATAAAGAAACAACGAGTACACATACACCCGGATAGATATAACCTGACATGAGTGGGGGAGAGGGAACCAGATGGAGAGCGAGAGGGCGTGCGGGAGATAAAGGGAACGCGATGGATACATCGACAGTGTATGCAAACGTGCATGCGTGCATAAACACCGATAACTTCAGTGTTATACCTATATATATATATATGCATTTGGGTGTATATGTACGCACATCGGCGCAATGGCTGTTTATACCATATGTGCAGGCCGAGCGTTCTTGCAGTGACCCTGCGCGCGCTGCTGAGAGTCTTGTTGTTGTTGGTCGCCTCCACCCCGCGACCCACCTGCGACCCACGTCGCGCCCCACCTGCCATCCACCCCGCAATCAATCCACGACCCACCTCGCGGCGCATCTCACCACTCGCCCCAGGACTCATCCGCGACCTTCCCGCGGACCACCAACACTGGCTTTACAAGCCCGCGGCAAGTTTCTCTGCGGTTGTGCCCAGACCTCGCAATCTTGGCCAGGGCGGCGCCGCGCAGCGGCGTCGTGCACACTTGCGAGGTTGCCCCCGCGCAATGCAAAAGCGTTTGCGCACAACTGGCGCGGTCTCACGGAACGAGACACACAAAATAACGCGACACGCTGCAATCCAATTGCCCTGGCGAAGGAGGAAGGAGGACGACGGCGAAGAAGACAAGAGGCGTAGTGGAAAAGGGGGCCGGGTGAGGAGCAAAAGTGAAACAGGATCACGACGGGGAGGAGAGGATCATTCGAAGAGAAAGAAGAATAGGAAAGGAAGGATGAGGACGACAAGGGTGACGCGGCTACAACGCGAGCCGATCCTAATCGGCAAGAACTTGGATATCCCACGTAAGTTTCTCGCAAGCTACTCGTCCGGGCGCAATGGTCCATGCAACGCGCGCAACGGACAATGCACACATGCACCTGTAACGCATATACACACAACACGCACTACACATACAACACACAGGCGGGGCTCCCCCAACAGGCCAGCATCAGTGAAACGCAGCGTGGTTTTGCCATTCAAAGGAAGCGTGTCCATCTCTGGTGGATCTCTTTCCCAATCGGACGGCAACCAATAGGAAATCACAGCAAGTGCCTTGTCGACGAGCAGGCGCGACCGAGCCGACCAGGAGGATTGCGCGCGGCGTCGCCCCTGCGAGACCCGTAAAAATCACAGGCGCTCCGGCGTTCCCCACAGACCTCCCGCGGGCGCTTCCCCGCGTGGCCACGCCGCACACCGTGCCAAAGCACGCGCCCCCCTCGCGGAGGGGCGAAACGCGCTCAGCGTCGTGCGGGGCGTGGGACGCGTGCGCTTCACGGCCCCGCCGCCCGGTCAGCAGCTCCAGAGGCACCTCGAGACGCAGCTCCTGTACAAGGCGTTTCCACTCGTCCAACATCAACGGGTTCTCCTGGGCTCCCTGGCGTGCTGTGCTCTCGCGATCGCGCTCGAAGCGCTCCGCAAAAACCGAGAGGGGGCCGCCATGGGAGTATCGCAATTCTTTCCCACCTGCCCCACCAGGGCATGCGCTGCTTCTCAGGACATGTCGGCTCCCACATCTCGAGCACAATCCGCACCACCCAGGTGACACCGCGTGCCCGCGCGCGCACAATCGCATGCGCCCTTGTCGAGACGCTGGCATGTGGCCCAGGTCAGCGCGCAATCCCAGAAGGCGCACGTGCTCCCTGAAATCAGGCGGCCTCGCACCGGAAGCTCGCCCCGCCAAGATCGCCCGAGCTGGTCCGCGAGATCCACGGGCGGCCATCTTGGGCCAGGGCTCCCGCGGCCTGTTCGTGGAGCGCGGCTGCAGGAACGGCGGCGGTGACGAAGCCTACACCCTCCTGCAGTTGTCCCTGGACGCGCTGCTCGGGGTCACAGGGTCGGCCGTTCCCGCGGCCGAGGCAAACCTAGTAGGCACTACGCGGCACCATGCGTCGTCTTCTGATGACCTGTAAGAGTGACCTGTCGCCAATGAGCGGCTTTACAAAGCGGCATCATAAGAGTGCCAATCGACGCGACGGTAGAGGCATGACTTCGCACCGCCACCCGCTGCCGCTGCCAGGCTCTTTGGAGTGGCCATCGGCAGGGACCGCAAAGGTCGACGGGTCGCGGCGGTCGCCCCTAGGATCACCCCTGCGGCACCACTGCGGATTGAGGCAACGACTCGGTGACGAGTGGAAACATCGTAAAAGTCCTCTCTCTGCGTGGTTGTTGGACGGGCTCCGTGGGTGCCGGCCACTGCGGCGCTGAGGCCGTTGCGGGTTTCTGTTGATTGTCGTTCTGGGGAATTTTCCCAGCGGGGGCGGGGGGGCACCGCGTTTTCCACCCAGCGCCGTTTTCACGGGCACCTTCTTCACGGGTGTGCCGCTGGGGCTGCTACTGATCATTTTTCAACGCTGCCGCTTGATGCGGTAAACTAACACGCGGCACCGCATATGTTTCCATATGTTGAGTAGCCATTTCTTTTAGTGGGTCTACTCCAGAGCTAGGGTGTCCCACCAACCAGTGTGCAGGAACGGCGGCGGTGACGAAGCCTACACCCTCCTGAAGCTGTCCCTGGACACGCTGCTCGGGGTCACAGGGTCGGCCGTTCCCGCGGCCGAGGCAAACCTAGTAGGCACTACGTGGCACCATGCGTCGTCTTCTGATGACCTGTAAGAGTGACCTGTCGCCAATGAGCGGCTTTACAAAGCGGCATCATAAGAGTGCCAGTCGACGCGACGGTAGAGGCATGACTTCGCACCGCCACCCGCTGCCGCTGCCAGGCTCTTCGGAGTGGCCATCGGCAGGGACCGCAAAGGTCGACGGGTCGCGGCGGTCGCCCCTAGGATCACCCCTACGGCACCACTGCGGATTGAGGCAACGACTCGGTGACGAGTGGAAACATCGTAAAAGTCCTCTCTCTGCGTGGTTGTTGGACGGGCTCCGTGGGTGCCGGCCACTGCGGCGCTGAGGCCGTTGCGGGTTTCTGTTGATTGTCGTTCCGGGGAATTTTCCCAGCGGGGGCGGGGGGGCACCGCGTTTTCCACCCAGCGCCGTTTTTCACGGGCACCTTCTTCACGGGTGTGCCGCTGGGGCTGCTACTGATCCTTTTTCAACGCTGCCGCTTGATGCGGTAAACTAACACGCGGCACCGCATATGTTTCCATATGTTGAGTAGCCATTTCTTTTGGTGGGTCTACTCCAGAGTTAGGGTGTCCCACCAACCAGTGAGCAGGAACGGCGGCCTCTGCCCGTTCTGCCACGCGTGCGCCGCGGCCAGGAGGGGCCGACAGGCTGAGAAGCAGAACGGGCCCTTCTCGTGGCGCTGCCTCCGCAGGACCAAGGTCGCGGCGAGGGCGAGGGCATGCCCGGGCAGCGCCCTAGCCAGTCTCCTGGTCGGCGTGAGCTGCCGCAGAAGCGGGCGCAGAGCGAGAGGCCTTGCGCGCGAGCGCGCTCGCAATAGCTCGGGGCGCGGGGTGCCGTGCGTGCGTGTCGCGCGCTCGGCACGCGCGGCGCCGCACGCGCGTGCGCGCGCCAGTGCGCGTCTTTCGTGCGCAGCGCGAGCACAGGCCTCTGCAGGGGCTCGGCAGCGAGCCTGAGGGCACGAGACGACCCCAGACAAATCCTACCCCTGCCCACCCCTCCTCCGCATGTCGCTTCCTACAGATGCTCCCTCTTCCTTGGCCTCGACTTCGCCCTGATCGAGGCTGGAAGCAGGATGGACGCTTGCAAATCGTCGGGCTGGCGTGTGCCGACCTTGGGAACCCGATGCTTATGAGAGTCAGGCCAGAGCACGCCGGACCCACTGGCTCGGTGGAACTGCCCAGCGTGACTCCCGCTCCAGCTCCTCTTGCTAACCCTCCTTCTTCTCCTCCACTGCCGCCTCCTCCACCTCCTCCTCCTGGTCCTCCACCTCCTCCTCCTCCCCTCCTCCTCCTCCACGTCTTCCTCCTCCCCTTGCTCATTATCACCGCCATGATTGAGATCGGCAGCATCATCCTCATCCGCATCAGCCTCATCATCATCATCATCATCATCATCATCATCATCATCATCATCATCATCATCATCATCATCATCATCATCATCTCAATCATCATCATCATCATCATCATCACCATCGTCATCATCATCATCACCATCATCATCATCAGCATCATCAGCATCATCATATTTATATCCAGCGCCACCACCACCATCACCATCATCACCATCACCATCACCATCACCGTCATCAGAATTAGCATCATCATAATCATCACCAGCATCAGCATCAGCAGCATCATCATCAGCATCATCCTCAACATCATCGGCATCACCATCATCATAAGCAGCAACATCATCAGCATCACCATCATGATCAACATCATCATCGTCGCCAGCATCATCGTCGTCATCATCACCGTCACCATAATAATCGTCATTGTCCTCAGCAACAGCATCAGCACCACCACATTCCTTTATCCTTGTCCACCCTATCCTGCACCATGTCTTTCTCCCTCGGCGACGACGAAGACGACCCAGAGATCCGAGGATGTGATGTTTTCAATCCGGCGGTTCGTTCTTGGATGTCGGCCTGTGGGGCCTGCACCTCTATGTCGCGTCCGGCTTCGCGATCTCCCGGGAGGGCAGGCGGGTATGCCGCAAGTCAGTTCTCACCCGAATCCGCTCCACGCGCTTCACTGGGCGGCCCTGTGACGGGATCCACTCGACACCCCCCTTACGCACAGCTCTCGAGGCGCCGTGCTCGTCCTCCTGCCCCCTCGACCTCCACCCCTTGCCCATCCCCCCCCACTCTCCCTCGCATGCATTCCCTGCCTTTCCCCTCGTTTTCTTTTTTCGCCGCTTGCCACGTCCCCTGATACTCCTGATCCTCCTCGTTGTCACCCTCTTCCTGATTATCATCACTCTCCTCCTCCCCCTGGTTCTCGCCTAGCCCTCTCCCCTGATTCCGCCCCCATCACCCTCCCCAGTGCCTCACTCGCACCGTCAATGTTCCTCTTCCTCATCCACTCTTCAGCATCCGCCTCCTTCTCATCATGCTTCCCCCTCCCCTGACATTGTCCGCTGGCCTCTTACTCCTCCTCCTCCTCCTCTTCCTCCTCCTCAATTCCTTTTCCTTGTGCACAGCCTCTCCCTGTCGCACCCCGAGGCCAATTTTTAGGGCGGGCTGGTCGTTTCGCCCGAGACTTTCTCACCATTTAGCAACAGTTTCAACATTGGCAACAGTTTCACAGATGGAGGGCGGGTGGTTTTCAATATGTGGCTCTCGCCTTAGTGCCGCGCGCATTCGTTCTCAAAAATCAAGAGTTCCACGGATTGAGGGCGGGTGGTCTTCAATATGTGGCTCTCGCCTCAGCGTCGCGCACATTCGTTTTAAGTTTCCAAGGGCTTCAAGGATTGAGGAAAACCCGTGTTCAAAATGTGGCTCTCGCCTTAGCGCCACGCACATACGTTTCATGTGCAAGAGTTTCACGGGTTCCCATCACCAGCGTACCAGAAATGATGTTTCGGAAGGACTCTGGATTTTGCGGGTGCAGCGAGTACTTTGATTCGCTGTGTTGAGATCCCAGGAATGGCGTTCTGGCACGATCCAGGGCCGTCAAGGCGCAAGAGTCATATTGATCTGTGGCGTTGGAATCCCGAGAAGATGCGTTGGCATGCGTCAGGGTATGCAAACGGTTGTCTTCCAACGGGGCAGTTCCCCCAATGGAAATGGACCGCTCTCGGGGCTTATGAAGAGGGAGCTTGGAGGGAGGGTGTATTCCAACATCGTTGATGGCACTTGGGTTTAGACTGGTCTTCCTCCTCCTCCTCCTCCTCTTCCCCATCCCTCCACCCCCTCATCCTCCTCACCGTCATCGTCCTAATCACCCTAATCATCATCAGCATCACCACCATCTTCGCGACCATCATCACCATCAGCGTCATCATCATCATCAGCCGCCGCAGCGTCAGCATGATCGTCGTCATCAGCAGCAGCTGCATCATCGCCATCAGCATCGTCACCAACAGCACAATCACCAGCATCAGCAGCATCGTCATCATCATTATCATCGTCGTCCTCGACATCGGCGTCATCGACACAATCATCATCATCATCATCATCATCATCATCATCATCATCATCATCATCATCAACAGCATCAGCATCATCATCGCCAAGCAATAATCATCCTCGTTGTCGTTGTCGTTGCCGTCGCCGTTACTACCACCACCACCACACCCAATATCATCATCACCATAATCAGCATCGTCGTCTTCATCATCGTCCAAACCGTCCGAAGCACCCTCATCACCTTCATCATCACCAGCACCAACATCCGTACCAGCATCAACACCACCACCACCACTACTACCACCACCATCACCACCACGACCATCCGTACCAGTAACATCATCATCATCATCATCAGCAGCATCAGCATCAGCATCATCATCATCATAAACAGCATCACCATCACCATCATGATACTCATCATCGTCGCCATCATCAGCATAATCATAATCACCATCAGCATCAGCATCAGCATCGTCGTCACCATTACCGTCGTCGTCAGCAGCAGCACAAACCTCCTCCTCCTCCTCTTCATCGCCATCATCATCATCATCATCATCATCATCATCATCAGCATCAACATCGTCGTCGTCATCTTTGTCGTCGTCATCATCACCATCACCATCACCATCACAACCACCAGGCTAATCATCACCATCGTGATCATCATCATCATCATCATCATCATCATCATCATCATCATCATCATCATCATCAATCAGCATCAACATCCTCATCACCATCATCAATAGCAGCAGCATCGTACCTGTATCCATCCCTCTCCTCCTCCCCCTCCCCTTCCCCCCATTGTTTGCATCCTTCTCCCCCGTCACCCCCACCCAACCATTCCCTCTTCCCACGACCTCGCCCGCGCGCTTTCCTCCTCGTGATCCTTCTCCTCCGCCTGCTCCTCCTCGTGCCGCCGCGGCACCAGCAGCCACGCGTCAAGCGGGGTTGAGTCGATGCCCTCTCGCAGCGTCGGCTCCACCTGTCCAGACTGGCGACCCAGCAGAGAGCGGAGGGGGGGGGGCGGTGGCGAGGGAGAAGAGAAGAGGGAGGAGGAAGGAGGATGAGGGAGAACCTCCTCGACCCCCCTGCCCCATCTCCTCCTGCTCTTCCAACTCCCCCTTTTCCTCCTCTTCCTCCGCCTCCTCCACCCCTTTCCTCCTTGATAACTCCCCCCTGTTCCGCTCGTTCGCCCTCCGTGACGAGCGTTCTCGAACTTCGTCGCCCTCAGCTTGGCCGCCGGCGCCGTGCTGGAAACGTCGAGCAGCGCCGCCAGCATGCGCGGGCTCTGCAGATCCTCCAGGCAGCCCAGTGACGTGCACCAGCGGAGACCACGAAGGAGGGCCCGTCACGCCCGGCGCCCCACCTGCGGCCGGCGCGCGGAAAAGCCCCTCCAGCTGCGCGGCGAAAGAGGAGGGCCGATGCGATGTAGACCGAGCGCAAGCCTGAAGGGTGAGTGTGAGACCCGAGCCCAGCTGACCCCAGAGCTCCGACCTCTCCATGTACTTCGCCAACAACGGGGCGTCCCACGACTGCTCCTCGCGCCAGGTGCCCACAAAGAAGCCGAAGGATATGGCTGCGCTTGCAAACTGGATGCCTGGCCTGCAAGGGGCCTGGGCAGCAACAGAAACGCGAAGCGCATCGCGGCTGCAACGGAATAGACGCACCGCTATGGTCTTCTCGACGTGGAGAGCTGGGTCCGAGACTGCTTCGATGTCGAAGGAACAATGGGTGCAACCTGTTCGGTTTCCTCGTGTCTCCCTGGAACACCATGGCCAAGCCGTCGGCCCAGGCACGGGAGCGATTGGCATCCGCAGTGCGACGAGGTCGGCGCCGGGGAAGATCTGTGGCCACCGCGAAGGGCAGCGGTGACAAGTGGCAGCCTTGTCGGATGCCTCCGGTGATTCGGAGACCTGGATAACCAATCCCTTGCATCTGAATCACGCACGCGATGTCCATATAGATGACCGCGACTGCGTTGAGGAGCCACGAGGGCCGTCGCAGCTTCGCGAAGAATTTCCGTCAGAACGCGCGCGCGATCGTCGACGTCCAAGACATTCGCGAGCATGGACGGGCCAGGCGAGAAGCCGCGCCGGTCCTCGACGATGCTGCCCTCCGCCGTCGGCCCCAACACCAGCCCCACCACGCTCGCGAAGGGGTGGCTGTCGCAATTCGCGACGTTCACTGGCCGCGTGCCACTGGCAACAAAAGCCAGGACTCCGCGCTCGGCAACGCCAGTCGCCATCGTTGGCAGATGAAGAACAGGCCCCCCTTGAAGTGCGGATAATGTCCTCGGAAACGCCGCGGGCTCGTCGTCGCTGATCAGATCCTGGAAGGTCTCGAGAGGTACGACGACCACTGGGCTACCCGGGGCCCGCCATGCACAGCAGGGAATCCCATCGGGCCCAGGGGCCGACTTGTTGGATAACTTTGATGCCGTTGCGAAATGTTTCAGGGGTAGCCGCAGATACCCAAATCGTCGCGGCGAAAGCCGCGCGGAACTCGGTGTCCATCATCTACCCGAAGCCAATGTTCAAAGCGATCTGCATCGATTCCCCGCGACTTGAACGCGTCCGCCCCATGGCGGTTGAGCTCGGTCGCAATGTTGCGCCCGCTCGCGAGGAAGTGGCCGCTAGTCCCGACCACGGCGCCGATCGAAGAAGTTCGACCCCGCGCCAACTTGAAGAGACAGCGGTAACCTCGCTGCCGGCGGCGCCGCGCCGCTTGCGAGTCCCCCCGCTGGGCCTCCTTCTGGGCCTGCTGTGGCTGATGCACAGAGAAGTCCTCGGCAAGTTCAGCAGCGCGGTCCTTGAGCGGCCGCGGGCGGCGAGACAATATGCCTTGCAAGCCGCGCGGGTTAGCGACCGTCCAGCCGATTGCTGGACAGCGGTGAAAACATTGTGAAACTGCCAAGGGGGGCCCTGCCCCATGGCCCGCAGGCGCCGCATGACCGCCCCCAATTTGTCTGCGAGGCTCGCCGCCTTGGCTGGCCAGCTGACGCGCTGGCCCCCCAAAATGGCCCGACACTTCCCGAACCATTTGCTTCGTAAAAAACAGCCGTAAAAAACCGTCGGGGCGTCGGGCTGCTGTCGCAAAAGCTCCTGATCCGAAAGTTGCGCACGACACAAGAAGTTAGGACGAAGGAAGATCGACTGCGCTATCGGTCTTGGAATCTTCACCGTTCAGGCAGGCGACGAGCAGCAAGAACAGGGCGATGATCAGACTGCAAATGGCAAAACCTCAAAAGCTGCTACGTGTGTTTCGCGATCGATCCGTTCACAGAGGCATGCCGATTGAAGTGCAGCAGGACCAATCGTGAGGACGCACTCGCAGATTTGTGAGTCGCCGCCAGTGGAAGAGATCGGACAAGTCGAGCGGCCGACGCCGACGCTGACGAAAATACCTTTCCTCCGCGCCATCCTGAGACCCCGAAGCCTCCAGTGGGCGTCGCTTGACGGGGGGGCGAGAGATGGGGGAGTAGGAAGGTGCACGTTTGGGGCACTGGAGGCCCCTTCTAGGAGCCCTCAGGAGCCCCTTTTCTGCAGCCCTCGCTGCCCCCCCCAGTGATCGCCCCCCCATTACGCGAGGCCCAATTCCATGGACTGTGCGCTGCGCTGGTCCTCCTTCGTCGCGGCCCAGTCGAAGCCGCCCCCAACCGCTGCGAGGGAGGGCCTCCTCCCGTGGCCCGAGGGCGATCGCCCGACGAACGAGCAGGTGCTCGCGAGGGCGAGGAAAGCTCGCGCATCGCCCCAGCGCGCTCGCACGCACTCGCACCAGGTCTCGGCGGTGGACACGCCTCCCTTAAGTAAACCTCCCTGTCGTGAAAACGGCCTGGGACCGAAGCCGATGGACCTGGACCCGAAAAAAAATGACAGACGCGACGCCCTCTCGCGAACCGAAAACGGCCAATTCGCTGATCGACGTGTCAGGGTAGGAGGTCTATCAACCTCCGAAGGTCCACATCTGAGAGAATGCCTCCGGTGGGGAAGTATGACGCTACAAGGTCGAAGTCCCCCAAGGAGCCTCGGAACGAGAGAAGTGCGACGAGGCCAGGCCAGACGACCTTCCACCGAGGCGCCCTTCCGATACGCTTCAGGAAAATGTCGGCGACCACGATGCCCACTCCGGCGCGTCCATTGCTCGCGCCTGCAGACCACCGGGCCGATGAGCCGACGGGAAGTCCCCAAGACTTGCTGCCCCCATCCGTGCCATGCGTCTCCGTTGAAAGGACGGTGTCAGCACGGGACAAGAGCGTCTGCAGGTAGGCCGGCGTTGCTGAAAATCGAAGCTCGCCAGCAGCAAAAAATAGACCATGGGCATTGCAGGTTACCACACTCAAAGCGCCTTGAATCCAAATCGATAAGTCGGACCGGCGATCGGCATGAACGGGATCGGCGGAAATCGGCAACCGAGTTGGGATAGCTCGAATTGGCGGAAATCGGCAGGCCAATAGGCCTCCATTGACCAACCTCACGCCAGATCGGAACCCGAAGCCGAATCGAATCGGCATCGGAGGCCGCCCAAATCGAATCGAGTCGAATCGGCGGAATCGAAACGAGCCCTTCTTGAAACTGCGCCTGGCGGGAGTGGGAGGAAGCGAGGGAGGGAAGGGGGAGGCGGAGGTGCGAGGTAAGCAGGAACAGGTGGGGCCTGGGGCAGGGCGAATCCTTCGGAAAGGACGTCCGTGGCGCAAGATGGAAACCGCGACAGCGGGGGGCGCACGCAGTCAGATGAAAAAAAGCGAGATCGCTAGACGAATGAAAGCACGAAACTGAATATGAAACTGTGAACTCCGCAAATTCGATCAATTATGGTGATAGGCTGGGAAGAGGACGTTTGAAAGAGGACGTCTGCAACGATGTGTGACCCAGCACTGAACCAGCGTTACTGCGGAACGGAGGGCCCGAATGGCCAACACAATCAGTGGCAGGAGGGGGAATGTGGCAAACTGACGATCTCTGGGGAGGGTCGCACTTGCTGATGCAAGACTGGACTGGGAAGAGGGACCAAACAAACTCCAGAAGTAAGCCTGAGGCCCCTTTCAACGTCCCAGAAACGAACTAGACGTGCATGCGCGGAGTACTCGGCATTCCCGTGCGTCTCCCGGCACGCCGCGGCTGTCCTCCAGGTCGTTGGAGACCACTACGCTTTCGCGGTCGGCACCCACCTGCACAACTTGCCCATGAGGCGCAGTGTTTAAGCGTTTCACCTGTACGGCGCTCGTGACCAGGACTCGCATGCGCCCTGGAAGGGCCGACGTGTCTTGCGAGGCCATGTGGACGTACTTCCCCGGCTTCGGGTGCCGCGTGTAGTCGGCCTCCTTCAGGGACAGGCCCAGCGGCGTGGCCTCCCGCAAGATCGTGGCCCACTTCCGCACGAAGATGGGGGAGCTCCACAATTCCAAGATGCACTCCACTCCGTGCGTGCCATGCTGGACGGGAACTGGGGCAATCAGCACCATCGACAGCGGCCTGTTGACAGGGTTGGGGCGGGTCCAGAACTGCGTCAGCAGCCTCCCGAAGGCTATGGCATCCTGCGGCGTCCCGGCGGCCAGAGACAACCCTCGAGCCAATGCCCGCATCGTCTCATCAACCATTTCTGGCAGAGCTGCCAATTGCTGGGCTGCCTCGACATCCGCTGGGGCCTGCACGGCTGATCCCAGCAGGTCGGACCGCACCGCTGCGTCCAAAGGCGACCACCCGGAAGGGCAGCCTGCACCAACTGATAAGCCGTAGCCCCGAACTCATTGTGAAGAGCGAGCTGAGGAGCACGAATACGACGACGCTGCACGTTGGCCGAGGGGAGGACTTCAGAGTAGTGCTCGGCAGCATGCTTGAACTTAACAAAGAGTAACTTTCACCTGAGTCACCTCCTTCGCCTTCCAAGCCAGTGTCCAGTGTTGAGGTCATGAACGAACGGCGGCGTGCCATCGACCAACGCTAGACAATACCCAGCAATATTTCGAACCCGTTAACCGAACATCGACGTTTCTGGGCAAGAGCTCCTAAACCATTTCTATCTACCCCTCGCCACCCCTCCTCCCTCCTCCATATCCTCCTCCAACTCACTCCTCCTTCTCCTCCTTCTCCTCCTCTTCCTCCTCCTTCTCCTCCTCCTTCTCCTCCTCAATGACACTCCTTCTCCCTCCTCGTCGTCGTGCTCCTCCCTGTTCATTCCTCCTCCTTCTCCTACTCACTCTCCCTACCTTTCATCCCCCAACCTCCTTCTCCTCCTCCTCCTCCTCCTCCTCCTCCTTCCTGCTCCTCCCTCCTCCTCCCCTCCACCTCCTCCGACGTCGACGACAACGACGACCGTGACGACGAAGAGGAGGCCGCCTCGGGATCGCCAGCGTACTTGAACCACAGCGTGAGCAAGCGCAATAACCGCCCAGCACCCAGCACGCTGGGTGCGTCGAGGCAGCCGAGGAACTGTCGTCGACGACGACGGCGACGTCGTCATGGCCGTTGATGACGCCGCCATCGTCGTCATGGGGGGGCGGAAACGGAGGATGTCTTGCCATCGACGGCTTCACCTCCGCAGATCCGGCGCACTGGCAGCGGGGGACCTGCCGGCACGACTCGGGCAACACTCGCTCCGCTGCGGTGCTAGCCTGACCCCTCCGAACCCCAAGGAGCGCGGACCTGCGGGGGCGCGGCCCGAGGCGGTCCCGCCCGACGAGCAGGGCCGTCGTGGCGGCACGGGCGGCGTCGCGGCGGAGGCCCCCACGACGCGCCGTGCCCTGCAGGCGGGTGGCGGGTCGCACCGCTCCGCGGGGCGGTGGAAAGAGCTCGGAACGCTGACGCTCGGGGGCTGGGACGTGCTGAGCGTGTCGCGCCGAAGCGTGGTGCACCAGAACCGGCGGCGCGACGCTCTGAGCAAAAGTTCTCGACCGGAAGCCCAGAAAGGAGACAAGCAGACGCACCAAGAGCGCCCCGGGAGGTCAGGGGGGGACCCGAGAGGCCGCAGAGGCTAGGCGAGGCCTCGCGGCCGAGCGCGTGAGCCCTGGCTGGAGCTTGGCTTGCGCTTCGGGCCTGGCGAGCGGGGGGGCGAGGGGGGGCGGAGTGCTATCGGAGGGCGGCTGTTGTAAACGGAGGCTCGGCAGATGCGAGCCGCACGAAGCGCCAGCCTGGCGCTCGACGGCGCCACCTGGCCTCCGGGGCGCTGCTGCTGGCCCCGTGCGGCGCACTGGTGCCCGCTCTCGGGTCAGGCTGCGCCCCCGCTGCTCAGCTTGCTCCGCCCTTCCCAGGTGTGCCACACCTCTCTCGGCGGCTCTGGCCTGCGCCGCACCGACGAGGAGACGAAGCAGCAGGAGGAGGAGGAGGAGGAGGAGGAGGAGGGGGAGGAGGGGAGGAGGAGGAGGAGGAGGAGGAGGAGGAGGAGGAGGAGGAGGAGGATGAGAGGAGGAGGAGGAGGGAGGAGGAGGAGGAGGAGGAGGGGGAGGAGGAGGAGGAGGAGGAGGAGAAGGAGGGGAGAGGAGGAGAAGGAGGGGGAGGAGGAGAGAGAGGAGGAGGAGGAGGAGGAGGAGGAGGAGGAGGAGGAGGAGAGGCAGGAGGCGGAGGAGGAGGAGGAGGAGGAGGAGGAGGAGGAGGAGAGGGAGATGATGATGATGATGATGATGATGATGATGATGATGATGATGATGATGATGATGATGATGATGATGATGATGATGATGATGATGGTGATGGTGATGGTGATGGTGATGGTGATGATGCTGATGATGATGATGATGATGATGATGATACTGATGATGGTTATGATACTGATTATGACGATGATGATGCTGATGCTGATGCTGACGATGACGAGGATGACGATGACGATGATGATGATGATGATGATGATGATGATACTGATACTGATACTGATGACGATTACGATTACGATGATGATGATGATGATGATGATGATGATGATGATGATGATGATGATGATGATGATGATGATGATGATGATGATGATGATGCCGACGACGACGAGGAGGAGGAGGTGCTGGTCTCGGAGGAGGGCAGGCGTTAGTGCTTTGCCAAGCTGCGCCGTGCAAGGAGGCAGGCGGAGATGACCCCACCAGCTTCAATGTTATCGCGTTGGGCTCAAGGCTGTATGTTTTCGCGCGCATCGCTGCTTTGGCGGGGAGGAGCGCCGATGGGGGATGGGTCCGCCTATGTGGGAGCGCTGGGCCAGGTTAGGGCGGGAGAGTCAATGCGGAAGAGGGCGCGAGCCCTCCCCAGGACTGGAATCCAGCCGACCCTTCCCCCACCCTGGGGTAGGGAGATACAGGAGGCCGAGCAGCCCCCCCCCGCCCAATCTCGCCTCCTGGGAACATCCTACCCCTTCGGGCTGAGGTGGGCTAGGCCGCTGAAAAATGTCAAAGTCCTCCGAGCGAGGCGCAAGTTCGCGTTCCGTAGCCAGCGTGCTCAATACGCCAGCGTCAGGTGATAAGGCCTTCTGACCCCATGCATCCCCATTCGCGGGGTGAGATGCGCCCGACAAAGAACAGACTCCGTGAAGGGCCAAATCTTTTGCCGCGTTTTGTCTGGTCCAGGGACCGCCTGGGTGGCATCATACGGCCCGCGGGAGCAATCGGGTTCGCTCGCTGATCACTCGATCAATCGTTGCATCCCCTCTGAAGCGTCTTCGCAGTTCTCCACCTCCTCCTCCTCTTCCTCCCCCCTTTCCTGCATTATCCCCCATATCCCCCATTTCCACCTCCTCCTCCTGCTCCTGCTCATGCTCCCTCACTCTCCTCCACATCCTCCCACTCCTACTCCTACTCCTCTTCTTTCTCCTCCTCCTCCTCCTCCTCCTCCTTCTTGCCCTCCTCTATTTTCCGCATCCTCTTCCCCGCTCACCACCCCCCCTCCGCCCTCTCTCTGCCTGCTCCTCCTCCTGCTCTTCCCCCTCCTCCTCCGGGGGGGGGGGCGCGGCGGACCGCCGCGCAAAAGCGCCCGCGATGTCCTGGAGCGCCGTCTTCCGCGCGAGCACCGCGGACTTCACGAACCCGCGCACCGCGTGCGCGGCGTGGGTGGTGCGGGCACCACATCCTGAGAGGAACGCCAAGTGAGGTGCGATGCTCCTCCTCCTCCTCCTCCTCCTCCTCCTCCTCCTCCGTTTATCCCCTTATGAATAAGTCCTCCCTGTCGCACCCCGAAGTCAGTCGGAAAGGCGGGCGGGGCGCTACCTCCGTACCATTTATGATCCTGAACCTGAACAGTTGACAACAGTTTCACCAAATGGAGGGCGGGAGGGTTTCAAACTGTGGCTCTCGCATTAGCTCCGCGCGCACTCGTCTTAACAAACTGCAAGAGCTTCACGAATTAGGGCGGGTGGTGTTGAACATGCGGCTCTCGCCCTAGCGCCGCGCACACTAGTCTTAAGAGATGCAAGAGCCGAAGGGATCGAGGGCAGGTGGTTCTGAACATGTGGTTCTCGCTATAGTGCCGCGCGCACATTCGTCGCACACACTTGCAAGAGCTTCCCGGATTGAGGGCGGGCTGATGTTAAATGTGGCCCTTGGCATAGCGCCGCGCATACTCGCCTTAACGTTAGTTCCGCTAGTTGAGGGCCGTTCCCTTCCAAAATGTGAATCTCGCCCTAACACCACACACATACGACTTAAACATCTGCAGATGTTTCGCGACTTACTATGATCAGCGCACCAGAAATGGTATGCTGGAACGATACCGGATTGTCAGGGCGCAACAATTGGGTTGATTCGGGGTGTTGAGGTCCCAATTTCTGGCACGGTTCTGGATCGCCATGACGCAACAATCCAGTTGAACCGTGGCGTGAGAGTTCCGAGAACGGTGTTTCGGCACGCTTCAAGACCTTCAGTGGGAATGAATCCCTGTAGGTACCCATTAAGAGGGAGCTTGAGGGAGGGTGTACTCAAACATCGTTGGTGAGTCGTGGGTTTACACTGGTCCTCCTCCTCCAACTCCTCCTCCTTTGGTGCGCGGCCTCAGAGGGCCGCGTGCGGGCCAAGTCCAGGCGCGCCAGCCATTGCTGGGCGGACCCCCGTGGGCCCACACCAGAGGTCACTCTGGCGAAGGGCCACAAGCGCGCCCCACTACTCGCAAAGTAACTGCTCGCGAATGGCCTGGATCCGCCGCGGTAGATTTACCATCCATCATACGTCGAGGCACACCTGAGCTTATGTTCGGATGTTTGCGAGTCAGGATTTTGCGAGCAATGGCGCGCGCGCAGTGAGAAGGGTCACTCTTACGCGTAGCCGTCGAAGGTTGCTGAATGTGCCCCTGGCCTAAGGTGCCCCTCACTTCTCGCTCAACCTTGGAGCCCCTGGGGCCCTCTGGGCCTTGTGAGGCGCGCTCTGGAGGCCGCGGGGGCCACCTTGGGAACCATGGGGGCACCTTGGGCCAGGGGCACCTCTAGCAACACCCAGAGCCGATTTCATCCCGTGCGTGGTGACTGCAGCGCAGTCGGCTGGCAACGAAACGCTGCCCACTGGCCTGTGTGGCAACAGGCGCCTCGGGGACGGATGCACGGCGTGAGATCGACCAGCTCGCGAGTATCACAGCATCCAGGCGTGCAATCGACCAACACCCAGAGCCGATCACCCCCCCCCATCCCACCAGGAGTCCTCCGGGCCGGCCGCCGCCCTCCGGCGCAGGCCGGCCGGCCCCGCCGCCCGTCGACGCGGCGGCGCGCTGAAGTTCCTCGGCCTCCATGGCCTCCACCACCTGGGCGGCGAGGAGGATACACGTCCCAAATCATCATCATCATCATCATCATCATCATCATCATCATCATCATCAACACCATCAACAACAACATCATCATTATCACCACCAAAAAGTACCAGCACTACGATCATCACCATCATCATCATAATCAGCATCAGCATCATCATCATCAGCAGCATCACCACCATCACCATCACAATCCTCATCAACATAATCAACAGCATCATCATCAGCAGCAGCATCATCATCGTCATAATCAGTATCATAACCATCATCAGTATCATCGTCATCATGACCAGCATAGCCATCACAAGCATCATAATTCTCATCACCTTCACCGTCAACATCATCATCACCATCATCATCATCATCATGATCAGCATCAGCATCATCATAAGCATCATCATCGACATCATCATCATCATCAGCAGCAGCATCATCATCATCATCCTCATCATTCATCATCATCATCATCATCATCATCATCATCACTATCATCATCATTGTCATCATCATCACTATCGTCAGCCTTTTCATCCTCATGATCACGATCAACAGCATCATCATCAGCCGCATTATCAACAGCATCATCATCATCGTCGTCATCATCAGCGTCCTCAACATCAATGCCAACAGCATCAACATCAAATGACATCATCACGACCAGCCTCATCCTCATCAGCATTAGTATTATCTTCATGAGCATCATTATCATCAGCAGCATCAGCATCACCATCATCATCACCAGACGCATCATCACCATAATTAGTATAGTCATCATCAACACTATCAACTGAATCATCCAAGCGAACAAAAGCATCATGAGCAGCATCACTTAGCCTGGCGAAAGGCCCAACCATATGCAGTTGTGAATACCGCAATTGTGAATATCTTCTTTGGTGGCGCTCCCTATGAGGCCACGAAGCGCTGTATTGGGTGGGTGAAACTCAGGGAGCAAAGGCCGTGTTGGGTGGTGGCGGACGCATGCGGGCGGTGCCACTGTGACCTTCCGTGGAGCTCCCGATGGGGCCATGAACCGCTGTACTGGGTGGGTGAAACGCAGGGAGCAAAGGCTGTGCTGGGCGGTGGCGGACGCATGCGGGCGGTGCCACTGGGACTTTCGGTGGAGCCCCCTTCATGGGGCCACGAAGCCCTGTACTGGGTGGGTGACACGCAGGGAGCAAGCGCTGTGCTGGGTGGTGGCGGACGCATGTGGGCGGTGCCACTAGGACCTCCGGTGGAGCCCCCTATGGGGCCACGAAGCGCTGTACTGGGTGGGTGAAACGCAAGAGGCAAGGGCCGTGTTGGGTGGTGGCGGACGCATGCGGGCGGTGCCATTGGGACCTTCGGTAGAGCCCCTATGGGGCCACGAAGCGCTGTACTGGGTGGGTGAAACGCAGGGAGCAAGGGCTGTACTGGGTGGTGGCGGACGCATGTGGGTGGTGCCATTGTGACCTTCCGTGGAGCTCCCTATGGGGCCACGAAGCCCTGTACTGGGTGGGCGAAACGCAGGGAACAAGGGCTGTGCTGGTTGGTGGTGGACGCATGCGGGCGGTGCCACTGAAACCTTCGGTGGAGCTCCCTATGGGGCCACGAAACGTTATACTGAGTGGGCGGAACGCAGGGAGCAAGGGCTGTGCTGGGCGGTGGCGGACGCATGCGGGCGGTGCCACTGGGACCTCCGGTGGAGCCCCCATATGGGGCCACGAAACGCTGTACTGGGTGGGTGAAACACAGAGAGCAAAAGCCGTGTTGGGTGGTGGCGGACGCATGCGGGCGGTGCCACTGTGACCTTCCGTGGAGCTCCCTATGGGGCCACGAAACGCAGTAGTGGGTGGGTGAAATGCAGGGGGCAAGGGCTGTGCTGAGTGGTGGCGGACGCATGCGGGCGGTGCCACTGAGACCTTCGGTGGAGCTCCCTATGGGACCACGAAACGCTGTGATGGGTGGGTGAAACGCATGGAAGAAGGAGGAGGGAGGGGAGGAGGGGGAGGAGGGCAAGCTAGGTGCGCTCGCGTCATATCTGACGTCCTACCCCTCCCTCCCATCCCTTACCATGGCGCTGATTTTCTCTATCCGCGGACGCGTGTCGTAGCGGACCTGTGGCTCCGCGCGCGCGTGCGTAGTGATTGGTGGTGCGCGTGCGTGCGTGCGTGCGTGTGTGCGTGGTTGTGGTGGCGGTGGTGGTGGTGGTGGTGGTGGTGGTGGTGCTGGTGCTGGTGGTGGTGGTGGTGGTGGTGGTGGTGGTGCTGGTGCTGGTGGTGGTGGTGATGTGGTGGTGGTGGTGGTGGTGGTGGTGCGGCGCGGTGGTGGCGGGCGGATGGGCGCGCGATAGAGAGGCCCGCGCTGGGGCGAGAACGCCATCCTGAACGCCGGAGGCCAAACACCGATCCGAAAATGAGGCCCACGCTGCAGCGGGAGCACGATTCGGAACGATTCGGGAGCAGAAATGAGGCCGGCGCCTCAGCGAGAGCAGCATTTTGAAAAAAAACGCAGGCGAAAACCCAACTCCCGGGAAGCCTGCGTAAAAAAACAGTACGCGGGGGGGGGTCGGCTACTTTCAGGCCGCCATCGGGGGAAGAGGGAGAGTAGTATTCATATTGAGTAATTGTGGAGGAGGAGGAGGAGGAGAGGAGAGGAGAAGAGGAACGCGGGGACCGTGTCTTCAAAACGAGGACCCAACAACACAGGTTGGTTGGGAACAAAAACATTAGCATCATCAACCCCATCATCGTCACCCAGCCTCATCAGCGAGAGCACCCGCATCATGATCAGCATTATCACCATCATCATTACCATCAGTCGCATCAAAATCATCATGATCGTCATCAGCAACACAATTCTCAGCAGCATCAGCATCAGCAGCATCATCGTCAGCCTCATTGCCATCATCAGCACCATCACAACCTTCAGCATCATAATCAGCATCGTCATTATGGGCATCATCATCAGCAGCATCATCAACATCATCATCAGCCTCATCATCAGCATCAGCCTCATCACCATCAATATCATGATCATCCTCCTCGTCACCATCAGCATCATCATCCAGATTATCATCATAATCATCATTATCATCATCATTAGTCTCATCATCATCATCATCATCATCATCATCGTCAGCATCATCGTCATCAGCATCATGGTCACCCCAGCCTCATCGTCGTCATCATCGTTGCCAGTATCATCATCATCGTCATAATCATTATCATGATTGTCATTACCATCATCATCATCACCCCCGCCATCAGCAGCAGCATTAACGGTATCAGCATCATCGTCACCATCACAATCAAGTGCAGCATCCGCATCCTCAGCATCCCCGTAATCAGCAGCATCATAATGATAACCATCATCGCCATTGGCCTGATCAACATCATCGTCATCATCATCAGCTTCGTCATCGTCAGCCCCATCATCATCAGCATCATAAACATCAGCATTACCATCAGCAACATCATCATGAGAATCAACATCATCATCATCATCATCATCGTCGACCTCACCATCATCATCATCACCATCATCGGCATCATCAGCATAATTATCAGCATCACCATTACCAGCATAACCATCGACATCATCATCAGCAACACCATGATCATCATGAGCCTCATCACCATCTTCACCATCATCATCATCAGCATCATCGTTATCATCATCGACAGCATCAGCATCGCCAGCATCATCATCATCAACACCAGTCTCATTTCAGCAGTATCACCACTGTTATCATCATGCACATCATCATCATCGTCAACACCATCCTCAGACCCGTTATCATCATCATCAGCATCATCAGCATCGTGATCAGCATAATCATCACAAGCATCATCACTACCAGCAGCATCATCACAATGAACATACTCATCCGCATCAACATCCGCATCATCACAAGCATCAACACCATCATCATCATCATCATCCTCATCAGCCTCGTCAGCATCATCATCACAAGCCACATCAGCGTCAACACCGTCTTCAGAATCATCTGCATCATAATCAGCATCATCAGCAGCACCAGCCACAACATCATCATCCGCATCATCATCACCAGCATCGTAATCCACATCATCATCATAATCATACTCAGCCTGATTATCATCATCATCATCACCACCGCAATCAGCATCATCTTCAGCCTCATTGTCACCAGCATCATCATCATCAGCAGCATCATCACCATCACTGTCATCATCATCGTCAGCATCCTAATCAGTATCATCATTGTCAGCATGACCAGTATCAGGATGATCATCACCATCAGCCTCATCCTCCTCATCGAAATCAGTATCATCACCAGCGTCATCCTCATCAGCAGTATCATCAAGATCATCATCATCGTCAGCATCATCATCTTCAGCATCATCTTCCGCATCATCTCCGTCGTCACCAGCCTCATCATCATGATCATGAACGAGAACATCAGCATGATCATCATCATGATTATCACCACCATCATCATCATTATCAGCATCGTCGCTATCAGAATCGTCATCGTCATCATCATCATCATCATCATCGTAAGCATCATCTTCGTCAGCATAATGAGCATCAGCCCTTGCGTCAGCATCATCATTGGCCTCATCATCAACAACAACACCATGATGATCATGGTCATGATCGTAACCGTGATCATGATCATCTTCACCATCAGGAGAAACATCGCCTTCGTCGTCGTCGGCGTCGTGGGCATTAGCATCACTATCATCATCATGATCATCGCCATGGTTATCGACATCATCGGCAACACCATTATCATCGTCAACATAATCATCATCGTCAACAACAGCAACATCGTCATCCTCGTCGTCGGCGTCGTAGGCATCATCATCACTATCATCATCATCATCATCATCATCATCATCAGCATCATCATCATCGTCGCCATCGTCATTGGCATCATTATCAATATCATCATCGTCATTTGCATCGCCTTCATCATCACCATCACCATGGTCTCCACCACCTGGGCGGCGTGGAGAGCACGGCATCCCCTGAGATCCGATGTTGCGAAACGATTGCAGCATCGGCAAACTCACGACCGGAACCCACCCCATCTTTCTGCGGCATCCCTCGGGACGCGTCGACTTGTGATGGTCCTGGGGTCCGAAGCCGGGCGAAAACGCCCGGGGTGGAAAACTGCAGTGCCTGGACCGCAGAAAAAAGAACACGGATCCCAAATCGCAAGGACGCAGCGGCCTCGCGCGGCGGCTTACTCGCGGGCCGCCAGCGCGGCACAGCGCGCGGGAAGGAAGGAGCACTTACGCCCGACCTCTCGCGGGCGGCCTGCGCGCGCACAACCGTGCGGCCGTTGTTGTCGCCTCGCTCGCCTGGAAGTTCGCGAGGGCCCAGGCGTTCCAGGCCTTGTAGTCCCCGCTGAGCTCCACGGCCGACTCGAGCCAGCGCAGCACCTCCTGCCGCGTGCGCTCGTCCTCCACGTACGCGCACTTCCGCTCCTCCTCGTAGACCTCCCGGGTCCACAGGCCCATCTTGAGGCGGCACCGGGAGATCAGCTGGTCGCTGGCGCCGCCGGGGCCGCATGTGCGGAGGAACTCCTTCATCATGTCGAGGGCCCGGCGCTTGCCGCCCGCCGCGTGGCAGTTCTTCACGTGCGCTACCGTGACGCGCGGGTCGCGCGCCACGGCGGGGTTCCCGCGCAGCGGCTCCAGGGCCTTCACGGCCAGGTCCAGGCGCGAGGAGCGCCGGCAAAGGGCGCCGAACCGGAGCCACGTGTCGAGGTCCTCGCACGGCGGGATGACGATGGACCGGATCTGCAGCGCGGCCTGCCAGACGTCCACGCTTGGCTGGCAGCCGTCCAGCCTCTTGGCCCACATCTCGCGCATGCTCTGCCTCGTCTGCTCGCGGTCCGTCGTCTTGTACTTGATGACCTCCTCGAGCTCGGTGAGCTGCTGCACCTTCACCAGGCTGCGGTAGGCCCGCGTGTAGCTCTCGCCCACCAGGGCGGTCAGCTCCGGATCGAGGGTCTCGCGCGCCCGACTGATGAGGCGGGAGGCGCGCTGGTAGTTCTCCTGGCCGGCTGCGAGCAGCGGGGAGCGAGGAGAGGGGGGGGGGAGGATGACTGCCGCCTGCCCGCCGCTGACTTCGCCGCTGGCTTGACTGCGGCCGCATGCTCTCGCTCGCCGTGCGCTCGTTCGAGCGAACTCGGGCGCGCCCCGTCGCGGCCGCGGCGGTCGGGCGCTCCGTCGGGCCGAGGAACGCTCGTGGAGCGCGAGAGGCTGGAAGGCAGGGGGGGGTGAGACAGAGAGAGAGAGGCAAGAGCCCGTCGCCTTCCTGCGCCCTGTTCTCTCGGCCTGGAGCGCTGTAGGGGACACCTGGAGGGCGTGTGCGCCAGAGGGGCAGGGGAAAGACACGACGGGGGAGGGAGCGGGACGGGGCGACGGGGGGGAGGAGAGGAGCAGGCAGGGCGAAGAGCCTCCTCGTCGAGGTCGTCGTCGTCCTCCTCCTCCTCCTCCTCTTCCTCCTCCTCCTCTTCGTCGTCCTCCTCCTCCTCATCCTCCTCCTCCGCGTCGGGGGGAGGAGAAGGCGGGAGATACCAGGGAGGGAGGGGGACAAGAGCAACGGCGGACCAGCCTGGTCCCCATAAGGGGGAGCCCATCGTGCTGACAGTCTCCCGATGCAGAGGGTGCCGAAGCAGACAGGCCTCCAGGGCGGGGCGGAGCTCCCCTCGTTGCTGCTGGCCTGGGCAGCAACAGCAGCTCCCAGGTCAAGAGTGTCCCTGCGGCACCGCCCCCCGCGGAGGCAGCCGACAGCGGGAGCCGCAGGGGGCGTGGGCGCGGAGCCGCTCCTGGTGGATGGCGAGTATGGCGGAGTGGAAGCACCCCTCGTAGCTGCTGTTGCGGGACCCTTCCAGGACGTCGACGTACACCTGCGCGCAGGGCAAGGGGGGGGGCGGCAGGAGGAGGACGAGGAGGAGGAGGAGGAGGAGGAGGAGGAGGAGGAGGAGGAGGAGGAGGAGGAGGAGGAGGAGGAGGGGGGAAAAGGGGAAGAGGAGGGTCTTCGGAGTCTTTCCGGGAGGGTGCGAGCGGTGATCGCACCAGCACCAGCACGCATCGCGTGATCGCCCCCACGGTTGCCGCCTTCTTCATGCCGCGCCGATTGGCTGGGGCCCTGCCAGCAGGAGCGCTGCTGCATGCTTCGACTCTGGAGGCTCGGAAATTAACACCAACACCAGCATATGTGGGTGCTTCCACCAGTGAGAAATGATAATATATCATGGTGGTGGTAATATTTTCGACCACCTATGGAATCCGAATGTTACCACCTTCGCCGAGATCAGGATCATCTTCCTTTCGATGGAGGTTCACCGACGATATTGGTGCTGGTGCCAACCAAGACTCAGACGACTGTCGCCATGGCAACTTCTGTCGTGATGAGCTCGTGCTCGGGGGCGAATGACATCACGCGCCGCCGGCCGGCATGGTCCACTGGGCGGTACTCAGGTCAAGTCGACTACGCGCAAGAAGTGGCCCTGCGCGAGGGTGACCTTTGGTGCGGGGCTTCGGCGGGCCGCGGGGGGCCCAATTCCAAGCGCGCGAGCCAGTGCTCGGGGGACCACTGTGGGCTGCCAAAGCTGCCAAACTGTTGCGAGACCGTTTTCGCGCGCATGGAACAAACCTGCTTCCTCCTCTCCTCTGCGATCCTGGTGTCAGCATAGGCCCACTTGGCCCCCCCCAGCCGTGGTGTCGTCGCGCCGAGAACGACATTTGGCCCTGGCTCCCCGCTTTTCCAGAGGGAAGTGCCGTTGGACAATGTCTCCAGCGTCGGACCGCAAAGCATCCAGACCGCCGAGCAAATCGTGATCTGCGATATTCGCGTCATTCGAAAGGTCCTCGTGCGTCTCACCCCAGTGAGCTCCTCCTTCGGGCCCCAGATGGCGGTGCAATTGTCTCCTGGGGCCTCTTACTAGGTTTAATAATAGTGGTCTTCAGTTGACCGAAAGACTTAACATCCTAAGTCCTGCCATCGCATCGGAGTGAGACCACTTCTTGGCAGCGGTGCTGGAGCCAAGCAAGCCGCCAATGTCCAGAGCGACAGTGGCGCTGCTCCGTGGCCAGCAGCTGCGCTAAGGGAGCCTCCTTGAAAACAGATTCAGTGCCCCCTGGGGCCCTTTTGACAGGATGTGGTTGGTTGATGCCCTTGAACTCTGCCCAGGCGGTTCCGTGCTAGTCCTGAGCCACCGCGTCAAAAACCCCCTGGATACCGTTGTACTTGCGAGGGGGAGGACTGTTTCAATCACATCAGGCTCGAGATCGAAGTCCCCCCCATGATAGGAACAAGAGCCCGTGCCCTAAGGTATGATTACCCAAGGCTTGAGCGATGGCTGCGCTCTCGCCGTTCAGCCCAAAGCTGTCCCTCAAGTAATTGGAGTGGGTGCTGGTCACACCGAGACGCCTCAAAAGAATGAAGATGCAGAGCGCGCGGTGAGGCCAGACAACGGTGTCTGTAGGCTACCAGGCGTCCAAGCAGCCTCGGACCAACACTGCGACCCCCGAAAACATGCCTGAACCCGCGCCTTGGCCTTTTGTCCAACATGCGCGCCAGCCATTTTTTTCTTGAGCTTGGCAGCTACATCTCTGAGTCGATGACCACTCAGCCACTGTTCCTGTACGAAGAGAACGTGAGACGCTGAATAGCGAATGATGCATCTGGCCGAGCCCCAGCCCAAACCTGTCACTGCCATGATCGAGAAGCCTGGTCGGATTTGTTGTCCTTTGTCTTGTACTGGTACTTCAGTTGCCCCGTGGCTCGGGACGGCTAGTCGTTCTGTGACATCTGTGGTCTCAACTGCCTTTCGACTGCGGCTCCTGCCTCTCTGCTGGTGGTCGCCTCCGTTCCGTTGCCCGCCGCGATGCCCCGGCCGCCCCCCATGGGCCTGGCCTTGGCTCCTGGGCCCCCCACTGGCTGAAGGGCTGGCTGGGACTGCCGCGTCGGCTTGGGCTCCTGCCGCGGATGCGAGCAGCCCCGTAGCCGAAGCCGACCGACTCGCAAGTGCCCTGCGTGAGCTGGGCAGGCATGCGGGGAAACGCGCCCGCGTCGGTATTGACCTCCACGGCAGAGTCGTACTGCAGCTGTGCCGAGACCGCAAAGTAGTCCAGCACCTTGCCGCCAGACTCCGACGAGTTGGTGCGCGCGGCTGCTGCCGGGGCCAGCACAACTGCATCGAGAGCCTCTGGCCAGCCCGACGCGCCGAGGATGTCGGGCGCGATGTCCAAGCCGCCGCGCACGACTCACGGCATGTCAACCACCTTGATCACATCGCCCACGGCCTCGAGGATCTGCAATTTCCCGTCGAGTGCAGCTCGCTATCGCGCAGGCGCAGCGTGACCCACAAGAATCCACCAGGCACGACGCTCGCGGAGCACAGCGCCACGGCACGTCCCGCCACAGATCGACCGGGGCACAAGGTCAACGGGCGCAAGCCCATGCGCGTGGGGCACCATCTGCAGTGAGCCGACGCTGGCCCCCGTGCCTTGAACTCGCAGCAGGCTCCATCCTGCCGCGCCAGCCTGCTTTGCGCAGATGACTTGCTCATGTTGCACAAGTGCCTATCTGGTGATGCTCCTGCGCCGCCATAAAACACAATTGTTGAACTTACCGATGCTTGACCAACGCGTCTAGGCCGAGGGGCCCTGTGACGCTGCTGCTGGCCAGCGCGTACTTTCTAAAGTTGCTGCGCTGTGGAATCCCCGGCCCCGCCGTCGGAAGATGCTGCGAAGTCGTTACCGCGCAATTTCTTGAGGGCCTTGTTGCGAACGTTGTTGAACATCTCGGCCATGGGGTCGTGCTTGACGCCGTGCTTCTGCATGAACTGCTCGATCTCGGAAGAGCCGCCGGCCTGGGCGGGCTCCGAGTGCGCGAAGAGCTCCTTCTGAGAATGGACTGCGCGCTCGGCTTCGGCGGCAGCAGCTGCCGCGGCCGCGGCGCAGTGCATGGGCCCATCGGCGTCGACAGCCATCTGCTCGGACACGGCAGCGGCCGGCCCGCCGCCAGCGGCGCCTCCAGCGCGCTGGGGTCAAGGGCCGAGCGGTGACGGCCGCCGGCGGCACCGGCCCCGCCAGCGGCAGCAGCAGGCCCGCCGGCAGCAGCAGGCGGAGGGGGCCTCGGCGGGTACCGCCTCTGGCAGCACGGGCACGAGCTGCTCGAGCGCACCTGCGACCTGGGCCAACTTGGCGTTCTCAGCCGCGCTGGTGAGCGACTCCATGAGCTGCTTGTACTGCTCGACGGGAACAGCCTGGCCCGAGGCGGCGAGGGCCGCTGCGGCCGCGGCGGAGGCGGCGCCAGAAGCGGCCTCTGCCGCGGCAGGATCAGGCTTGCACTAGGCCACGCGCGCCACTGCCTTGCACGCAGCACCTTGAGCCCGATCGAAAGCACGCTGCGCCTTAGCGCGCTCATGCTCGAGGTGATCAAGGGGCTTTCGCAGAGGCCCGCGGCTCACGTTGAGCAGGGCCCGCTGAGCAGCAACGCGAGAGACTTGTTCGGCAAACCAGTCGCTCGAGTGCTGCTCGAAATCGGCGGCAGGCATCGTGGCGCAGATTTGGGCGGCCTCCTCTGACAAGGACGCCGCGCTACGAGGCGCACCTCTAGCCCGCTCGCCGAGATGGCGACTGGAAGTTGCAGCGCCAGGCCGACGACCAGCAGGACGAAGGCAACTGAAGCATCTCTTACGCCAGCTGCAGTTGAACTGATAGCCTCACTTCTTGTGGCCGCAAAACTGAAAGGAGAGGTCAGGCGCTCCGTTGGGGGCCACGCGTACGCCGCGATGGCGAGTGCACAAAGAGCGGGCTAACCGGCACAATGCTCGAAGCAACGAGTTGGACAGCAGGGGGGGCCGCGAAAACCCCCCGCGCCGCCGGCGCTCAAATCCCCGGATCCACAACGCTACGGACTTGAACCCACATAGCCACTGACTCCACCATCCGCTTCGCACGTGGCCGCAGCGCGCCGCGATCCGCTAGGGCCGCTCCACAGCCCACCGGGCGGTGGAGATGATTGTCCCAGCTCTGTGGTCGAGAAGCGGGCGCGACGGCGCGGCGTGGAAGTAAGTGGAGAGAACACGGCGGCAGCGGCAGGCGCGCGCCAGGGCGGGCGAGAGCGCAGGGCAACGCCAACGAGCAACTGTGGACGCGGAGGCACACGAGACAGGACCAGTGTACAACAGATTGGCTAGATGGCGCGAGACATGACGGCATTGCCAGTAGTGGGCCTGAGAGTCGGGCGCGCCGGGGCATCGGAACGCGCGCGGGGCATCGGAACGCGCGCGCGCGCCGAGGCATCGGACGTCCCTCGTCCAAACTCCCATCGGCATCTTCAGGACAGCCATCGAAAGCCAAGCGCCACGACGAGACAGCTCACCCCGAACCGAATCCCACGGGAGATCTTCGACATCCTCTAGGCTGATGGAGGTCCAGCAGGCAAGGCGAGCAGCAAAGACTTAATCCAAGCACGATGAGCGCAAGCGACGCGAGGCCTCAAGCTTCGACAATCGTTGAAGTTTGAACGCGAAAGGCTCAGGCGCATCGGCGACAGCAACGCCCTGAGAGGCAATGGCGCTGCGGGAAGCGGCCGCGACGCGGCCGCGAGACAGATGGGTGGGCGCGACGAGATGAGAGGCAGGAGGCGCGGGGGAGCAAGCATCAGCAACAGCAAGAAACTCAGCGAAGGAGGGGTGAGACCAGAACGGAGGTCGCAGACGATTCGCCACAAGATCCACGATGGGCAACTCCTTGGCGGCCGCGGCTGAAAGCATCGGCAAAATCGCGCGCCGACGAACTGTGTGGCCGCGGGCAGAAAGGACGAGCGGCAGCGGCAGCAGCTTGGATGCTCGAGACAAGGAGGCCCCCCACTGGGAGAGCTCAAGCCAACCCGTTCTCGGGATCACGCAGTGAGAAGTGCGAAATAGACGAGCCAACGCAGCTGGCTCTCGACGGGCCACTGCCAGCGGCAATGGAAAACATAGACCAACAGATCCAAGGACAGCGGCAAGTCGTGTCTCACACAATTGAGCAGTGACAGCGCGAGGGGGGCCCCGGCAAGAGAGGCTCGAGCCGCGGTCCCGCCATTTGGCGACGGGGGCTCTCCAAGAGTTGAGCTCCGCAGCGGGTCTGACCAGAGGCCTAACTAAGTATTTCGGGGCACTACAGACTTCGAAGCAGGCCCAGGCAAGCAAGTGCGCGCTCAGCCAGTCAGAGAACCTACGGGCGAGGATCTCCGAGAAGGCCGCGGCCAGCGGCGCTATCTTGCATTTCGTCGACTTCAGCTCGGGCGCGGCAACCCCCTCGATCACCGCGAAGACGCGGAAGAGAATGCGTAAGAACTTGATGTCACGCGCTGCAGCGCCCGCGTCGTCAGAGCAGCATCTGGCAACGCCCGCATCATGTCTGGTCAGTGCGGCATATGCACCATTGAAGAATCAACGTGTGGCGAGCGGGAACAGCGCCCCAGAGGCCAGGCCGGGCGGCCTTGGACTATGCCGCACAACTGGAAGAACAGGACGGGCGCGCGGGTCGCGGAGGCACCGCAGCACAAGACGAATCCGAACAGCAATACCAGACAGACTTCGGGCGGCACTGGCAGTCGCATCGCGCCCTGCGCTCGACGCAGTCAAGCGCGGCTGGGGCCGGGGAAGGCCTGGCCGAAGTCGAAGCTGGCAAGCGCCGGCAGCTTCGTTAGAGCCAGGGGCGACATGGAAAATATCGAATACCCCTCGAGCTCTACTATGTTGTCGCCGAAGCTTCGGGTCCAGCGCCTCTCTGGATACGCGCTGCTACATCTGGCATGGCCCTGTTTGACTGCAGCGGCGTGACGGCGGCGATGATTCTTTTGTCGGTGCAGATGAGGTGCAATGGGTGGAGACCTGACGCTTCGCGCGCGCATCGGATCTGCCCGCCCTCCTCCTCGCCCTTCGGAATGAACGCCATCAGCAATTCACTGCGTAGGCAGTTCACGGAGCGCCCCTGGAGTTGTCGCGAGAGAGCCCCGAACAAAATGCCGCGCGCATGAGGGCCATGGTTATATGCCATGCATGGCATTAGCTGGGGCCGAATCTGAAATGCGCTCGATCTATTCAGCCGCATCATGAAAACGAGGGAGGATGGTCAAGAAGATTGCGCTGGGAAGCGCAACGAGTAAGGTGCACCTCTCGTGCGTGCTCATCAACAGGCTTGAGGGGGAACGCGCTGCCCCAGCGCGCTGCAATTGCCCCCTTCACGTCAGGCTGGGAAATGAAAACAATATTACCTGCGCGGGCCCAAATCAGCTGCAGGCGGCGGTCGAAAGACGCCCGGGGGCGGCCGCGGCGAACAAGTCGCCTCGCGCGCTATCTGAGCTCGCTGCACTTCGACTCCGAGGCAGTCGCCTTTGTCCTCTCCGAGACAAGGCGCTGCTCTCTTTCGTTATGCTGTTGTTTGCTGTTGTCTATATATATATATGTATATTTCTTTTGTTGTCTCTCTCTCTCTCTCTCCGAGACACGGCGCTGCTCTCTTTCGTTATGCTGTTGATTGCTGTTGTCTATCTCTCTCCTCTCTCTTTTTCTTTCTTTGTCTCTCTCTCTCTCTTGTATATATGTATATATATATATATGTATCGGGTCATCCAGAAGCTGCAGTTCGTCCGGCATCTGAGAACCTCGGAGGGCGGGGGACTCCGGGATCCAAACCAGGGCGCTCCCGAGCGAGCTCGCACTGCAGTGGCCTCCCCTCCGAGGCAACAGCAGTCCTCCAAGCCGTTACGCTGATAGACCGCAGCATCAAAAGCTTCGCGATCGGGTCGTTCGGGGCGTGAGCGACAAGGGCGCCCCTGGCAAGCCTAGCTCCTCCCTTCAAAACCTCTGTGTAGAACAGGAGCTTCAGAGGGAGGAAAAGGAGGAGGAGGAGCAGGAGGAGGAGGAGGAGGAGACGGAGGAGGAGAAGGAGGAGGGAAAGGAGGAGGAGGAGGAGGAGGAGGAGGAGGAGGACAAGGAGGAGGAGGAGGAGGAGGAGGAGGAGGGCGAGGCCCGAGGCGTCGCGCCGGCCCCAGGCCTGCTGGGCGAGCTCCTCAAACTCCAGGCGCAGAGAAAAAGTGGCTTGACCATCGGCTGCCCCCTGCGTTTCTGGCGGGCCCCGATGGCGGAGGCGTGGCAAAAAAGCTGAAGGTCGGATGTGTCAGCTGCTCCACCTCCCCAATTCGTGCTTTGCGCGGCCCGCCCAGCTCTTGAACCGAAAGAGGCTCGCTCTCGACCCGCAGACCAACAAAAATGTGTTAGCTGTTCCAGGGCCCCAGCGTATGCAACAACTTTGAAGGCAATCTGCAACAGCGTCAAATACTGCCCAAGGATTCTCGTGCACATGCTGCTGATTTCTGAGGTTTGCTCCAGGACACGCTCTAGCGAGTGGGCTATGGACTTTCAGTCTCCGCCAGCGCCCCCAGGACAGGCTACCAAGGCGAAGACCGTTGCCGCCTGAAGTCCTCAAGTCCGTCTTGAAGTTCGAGCTGAGCAGGCGGAACACAAAGGTGAGGCGGCCCAGCTGCTGGGTTAAAGCCGCCAGCAAGCACCACCACGTATCTACCAGGAGTAGAGCGGGCAAGGGCTATCTTAACATCGATGTGTGCTCTTATGTGTGCTGCCTGTCCACTGCTCAGTCCAGGCTCGCGCGTGCTCTAGTGTGATCTGATTGCGTGGGAAGCTCCAGGTGGATTCGAAACAGGAACCAATGCTAGCTTACAGTGCCGGGCTCTCCCAGAGACCAAGATCTCGGACTCGCACTCGGCCATCGCGCTGAAGCCATTCGCCTCAGTCAAAGCTGGAAAGAAGGTGGCCACACCACCTCTCTCTCGACTCCGCGAACGAAGCCCTGCCCTCGAAGGAAGAGTGGGAGAAGGAGAGACAGAGAGAGAAAGCAAAGGTAGCGTTAGCCTTTAATATATTGGTGGGGTAGGAGATCTTGGAAGAGCGGGAGTGAGGATCCTGTTAAGAAACAACAAAAAGCGCGCGCTCCATGCGCCGAAAGTCAGCAGTCTTACCTGCACCAGCGTTCCACCGAGAACGCGGAACAGGTTGCTAAAAAGTCCATGTTACCGAGGCCGACGAGATGGCGAACGCCTCCACCAATCTCGGCTCAGCGCTGCGGTCGAAGTCCAGGGGCTGGATGTTGTTGGAAACGTACTCCATGGTCGGCGGGCTGTTGTCATGCTTCGGGGTGGCCTTGATAAGCGGCTTCCACTGGCCGGACACAACGCCGGTGACGCAGTCCACGAAGAAGCGCGCCTGAGGATAAAGCTCAGCACGCATTCGACGGATGGTTTTGGTGGACCTGAATCGGATTTTGCGCCCAAGGACACGAAAAGCTCCGTGAGCACATTGACAGAGGAGAAGATGTTGAAGCGACGGTTCGCACCATCAGGGAGGCGTAGGTTACCCATAGTTTGGCGAGTCTTGCGCGCGGCCCAGCCAGCAGCGCCACGGCACTTGACCACAAAACACTTGGCAGCAGGTTCGCCTTGGAGGTTGCATCCATCCGATTCCCAGTACGGGTCCTCAAGCCACGGGGTGATGACCTGAATGACCTTCCCGCGGGTGACCATGTGGGGGCAGCGGATGATGAGGATCGAAGGGGTCAATGTTTCTGTTAAAGTCACGCCGAGCGGAAACTTGTGCTGTTTCAGGAGATGCCTCTTTTGATGCTGCTTCAAGCCGCACCTTGAGCTCGGCCAGCTCGCAGCGCATGTCAGAAAGCGACTGCTAGCTGTTGTCCATGCGGGTCTCCAGCGCAGCGAAACGCTCCGAGATGGACTTGTCGATCGTGTCAAAGCTGCTGTTGACTGTGTTCGTGGGCGTGGCGAAAGATGCCTGCATAACGGCAATGGCGCACGTGAGTTCCACCTTGGTGGCATCCACGTGTTTGCGAAGGTCGCCAGCTTCATCTGCAATCATATTCCAACGAGGAGACCGATCACGAGGGCCATTTGACCTGCTGCCAAGAGTTGAAGGCGTGCTGCCATATGAGCGCGTTCTTGCAAGCTCTAATGCTTGTCTGCACGCCACACAGCTGAATAACATTCGCTGTATGCGTTAGGAAAAAGAACGAATAAGTTTTGAGAAGATTGCCCGCCCCCTCTTGCAAGGAGGTCTGCTCAAGTACGTGTGCTGCCCACTCAAGCTGAGGCGGCTTGAGCCAAAATGGCAACGTCCTCCTCCTCCTCCTCCTCCTCCTCCTCCTCCTCCTCCTCCTCCTCCTCCCCCCTCTCATCGGGCAGCCCGAGCCCCCAGGGCTGGCCCGCCTCCATCCGCTCCCAGTCGCGCAGGTGGCACTCCGCCGCGGCGGCCATCGGCGCCGCCTCCTGCCTCACGGCGTCGGCCTGGTTGCCTCCCGGGGGGGTCGCACGCGGCCGGGGTCCCGGGCAAAAGAAGCGACGGCATCAAGGGAGCATTCAGACCTCCAGACAGAGGTCCCCTCGCGTCATGAAACAGCACGGCTGGAAATCCTTTGCTGATTTCGGGCCTGTGGGAGCCCTCGCTGGACCCCGGGACCGTGATGAAAAACCGGTCCTTCGGAATGGGTCGAGACGCGGGGAGGCTTCGTGGTGAAAAATCATGACGTGGCGGGTCTGGGGACCTCCTCCTCGAAGCCCCTCCTTCATCCTGCTCGCTGCTTGCGCAAGCCTTCGCGACATCCCCACTCCGCACGCCGCCGCGCGCGCGGCGGCCGCTGCGGTCGTCCTCAATCGTGCAGGCCCGACTCGTGCGTGTTACCCGGAGACGAGGAAGTAGGGTGATGAAGCCCTGCCTCCCTCATGCTGCTGATGCTGCTGCTGCTGCTGCTGCTGCTGCTCCTCCTCCTCCTCCTCCTCCTCCTCCTCCTCCTCCGCTTACTCCTCCTCCTCCTCCTCCTCCTCCTCCTCCTCCTCCTCCTCCTCTGCACCCTGTAGCACAAATCAGGCCCGCCCCTGGCGAGTGCTGTGCGGATTGCTAGGAGGTATATCCTCTTTTCCAGGGTCTCGATCCGCTGACATGGAGCATCCAATGAAGGCCCGAGCAACACCATTCTTTACAGCCGTGCCGGGCTGCGAGAGCAAGACACCCCATCCTCCTCTTCCTCCATTACCACCTCCGCACCCTCATGTGAGGAGAACAAGTATCGTGTTGGGGTGAAGGGGTTGAGAGGATGAAGGGTATGAGCAATAGCATTCGGATGCAATGCACGATACCTTCGACCGCCTACGGGCAATGATATCCTCATTTCTCCGAGCCCCATCCTCCCAACTCGATAACTGTCTTCCTAATCATGCTAATTTGCAACCGCGATGCATGAGAATCGAAGGTCAAGGTCTTGGGACGATTGCGCCTTCCTTCCTGGGCATCCTGAGGCCCCCAGGGGCCCCTGGGGACCTAGGTGGAAGGATCCGAGGCGCACTAAAACTTACCATCTCCTCAGCGCCCTCCCTCCTCCACCCGCCCTCCTCCACGTCCTCGTCATCTGCTTTTCTTCCTCCGTCCGCCTGCTCCTCGCAGCTCGGCGGGCGCGAAGCTGCTGCCTCTAGATGACCAGGCGGTCAGCCGGACCGCCGCAAGCTTTCACTCGGGCCTTGCCCTTCCCCAGCCAGAACCCACATCGAACCACGGGGAGGAAGACGATCTGCTGGACACCCGATCAATCCACGCACGCACCCGTCGCGCTGGCATACTGAACGCCGAAGGAAGAACGGAAGTGATCTTCTTAGGTCGGGCTTGTCCCCCTAGGGGCGGCTTAAAGATTAAACATAGTCAAACATACACCAAAAACGCTGAAGCATGTGCAAAACAACTTCCTCATATTATTTTTTGAACTATTTTCGAATATTCCTCCTGTGGAGGGACAGGCCCGACTTAAGGCTTTTCTGGAGGTGCCCCCCAGCCTGGATCTGAGGACCGGCCCGACAGCCAGAGCCCGACGGCGTCTCGACTGCACGCGGAGCTCGATCTCACCGCGGCAGCTTCGGCCGGCGAGCGCGCAGCTGCCACGCGCGCTCGCGGGGAGGCTGGGGCGGCCCACCCTCAAGATCCGAGGCACACGAGCACGCTCCCGCTCCAGCTGGCTTTGGGCACGTGCCCCCGCCGACGCTGAGGGGGGACGACAGGGGGGAAGGCCAGACCAGGTGGGGGCAGCGTCGACCTGGTGCATAGCTGAGTAGATCGGCGACAGGCCCCCGAGAGCACAACCGCACGGTCCTGGGATGGGTGGGTTCTCGGGCCCCATCCGCGATGCATGGGCGACTGGGGGGTCGACGCATCCCGTTTGAGCCTAGTCCCGGCCCCGGCAAGAAGGAGGCTGGGACACCGCCGAGGGCCGAGGACAAAAACGCCCAGCACCCCCTGACGCGCTGCCCCTGCAGCGCCCCGGGCTGGCCCCCCTCGCCGCCGGAGGAGCTGGCCGCGCCATGGTGCTCGGCTCTGCGGGGGGGCGGGGCGCCGCGGCGGCGGGCGGCGGCGAGAGCGGCCTCCGCGCGCCTGCGCTGCCTGCCGCCGCGCCTCTCGGCGTGCTGCGAGATGCGCGTGCTCGGGCCGCCAGGCAGGGTGGTGGTGGACCCCTGGGCCCCCTCGCGGTGTGAGCCCAGACATGATCGCGCCGATCACAAAAAGGAGGGCGGGAGGCATTTCGCCATGTTCGGCCGGGAAAGGGTCGGGACGTCCAGGGACGCTCAAAACATATTCCTCAAATGCCCAAAAATAGTTTTAAAAAAGAATCGTCCCCTGACGATTTTTTGACTAGTTTTGAATTTTCCCCCTGTAGAGGGACAGGCCCGACTTAAGGCTACCCTTGCATCCTTGCCTCTTCGTTCCTCTCCGGTTCATCCTCGACCACGTTCGATGGCCAGCCCCGCTCGGAAAGCTTCAGCACGGGCGTCCAAGTCCCTTGCATCCCTGTCGCGTATCCTTACTGTCAGTTTTGACTCGACGCTTTGAAAAAAACACACACACATAAGCCTGTGGGGGCCCTGAGCCGTCGCGGGGTGGGCCCGCACCCTGAGATGTGGGCGCTGTAATTTCTGTCGCACTGGGCGTGTTCGCCCAGTTTCGGGCCCCGGGATCCTCACAGGCCGTCCGTCTCGAAGAGGGGCGCAGAATGGCGAGGTCTAGGGCCCAGATCGCGATTTTTTGCGATGTTAGATTTTTTTGTATGCAGCGCCGGATCTCAGGGCGCGTCTCCCGACCAACGGCAGCTGCGGGCAAAAAACATGACGGGCATTTTGTCCGCATTCTCTTCTCAGAAGGCCCGTGCACGGATCCGTGGGCCGCGAAGACAAGGGCCCAGGTGGGAGAACTGGTTGGTCCTGGGAGGGTGAAGGCTCCACGGGCCCAAACCGCTGACAAAAAGACAGTGCCGGAGGTCTGGGACAACCGAAGGACCCTGGAATCGGCGGGCAAAGCAATAAGGCCCCGATCGAACACGTAGACAGACTCTCTCTGAGCCGTTGCCTGCTGACACGGAGGAAGCTCTGGCTCTGAGCATCGCCCGAAGAGCTCGGAGGCGCCTTCACGTTCCCAGACGGCCCGCGATAGTTGTGACAGCCGGTTCCACTGGTAGCCATAGTTTCATGTTGTCCTCCTTCCACCTCTCTCTTATTGGTACCACTCTTTGCTTCGCTCGCTTGCTCGCGCGCTCTCTCCCTCTCTCTCTCTCTGTCTCACCCTCCATTTATATACATCCTCACTATCCAGCTCAGCTCCTCCTCTCCTTCCACAGATGAGCACAAGACTTACCGATGCACATGCGCCATGTGCACATGCGCACGCAAGTCTACATAAGCATGTTTATGTACGTGGGCATTTCTGTGTGAGTGTGCATGTTCATGCGCGCATGTGTACAGATACATATGTACACACGAACACGTACACACGGCATACACGTGGACGTACGTTCCCGAATGCAGATCTAATCCACCACCGCGTCCCCTGGCACGTTGAGGTGGATGCCAAGCGCTGTCTGGCAGGGTTTGTGCAAATCCTGTAAGAGCCAAGCCTCAACTCTCGACGAACTCAGGCGCCGCCCCCACCCCCCCAAGGCCCTCCACGACTCCCCAAGGCTTCCGAGCTTCCAAGACGGCCCAAGAAGGCCACCAAGGCCACCAAGACGATTCAAGAATGCCTCAAGAGGCACCCAGCAGCCCCGACAAAGATCTCAACTGGCGCCAGACGGGGCCCCAAGAGGCTTCCATGAGACTAAAGAGAAGGCCAACAGGCCCTCCAGGAAGGCCAGAGGAGCCAACGATGGCGGAACTTGCCAGAGGCAGCTGGGTGAGCATAGCGCTGCGCATGCAAACGTAGAAGTATGCAGATGCGTGCGCATGTGAATGTACATACGCATGCTCGTATGTTATTCATGCATGGTTCCTCGTACATCTATGTTACTTGATTGCTTTTGGTTTACGAATTTGGCATCGACATCTGGATTAACGCAGCTTCGAGCGTGAGTGGCAATCGAACAACAGACAACGTCGCGGTGCCATTGGACTTCGGGCGCCCCAACAGCCTCCGCCAGGTTCGATGGCATCGCAGCCGACGGACCTGCATGAGCCTCACCCTGAGATCCACGACCTCCGGCGAATGGGGTGGGTCGGTAGGTCTCACTGTCGGGAGCGAAACGCCTGATCAACCACGATGTTAGAAACAGGCGCACATGCTGCAAACCGCTAGCGGTCGAAACCGCTTGGTCAACACTTCGCAACGAAATAAAACCCTCTGCCCAGTTGCAGCATCGAAGAGGCCCGCGAGTATGCAATGGACTAGGCGACGGACGGAGAAGGAAAGGGGTCCTCCTCCTCCTCCTCCGCCTCTTTCATATCCTCCTCCTGAGCCTGCTGCACCTTCGCCTCCTCCTCCTCCTCCTCCTCCTCGCTCTCACACCCTGCTGGGAGGGAAGAGAAGGATGAGGAAGGGGAAGCGTGGCACGGCAGGGGAGGGCAGACCAGTCCACCCCTCGCACGGACGAGGAGGAGCCGGCAAAAGCAGGGGGTCCTCTCCCAGGGCGTGCAGGCACCGCATGCGGCTCTTGGTCCACTCGAGGCTGGCTGGGTCCTCCCCCATCGCAGCCAGCGGCAACGGGGTGGAGGAGCAGGGGTACATAGACGACGAGAGGCAGGAGGGAGTAGACAAGGAACGGGCAAGAGAAGGAGGCGCCGCGAAGGCGCAAGAGAAGTACGCAAACGGCGGCGGCAACGATTGCAACGCGTGAGCCCTGGTTCACGTCAAGCTGCGGAGGGAGACGTGGCCGCAGCTGAGCAGGTATCGAGATACCAGGATGAAGAGAGGAGAAGGAGGAGGAGGAGGACCAAAGACACCCAAGATGCACAAAAGATGCTGCCATACAATTTCCCGTCCCAAGGCCCCCCCCCACGTAAATCCCAGCAAGTGTTCCTTTCCACTGTGGGAAGTGCCCCCTTGACAGACGGATTCTCCTTTGGCTTGCCATTCTGACGTGGCGGTGAGCCACAAGGGCGAACAACTCAACCCGTGGCGGTGAGCCACAAGGGCGAACACATAGCTCGCCGACCCCCAGGGAGGGCGAAATACCTACTGCCGGATCCCAGTTTGTGCTCTTACCCAGAGCAACCCATTCTGAAATCACAGCGCCATCGGCTGAAGCGGTGTGATAAAAATCCCAAACTTTTTTGCACAACCGCAATCGGCAGAACACATGTGATTTCACCTCGGTTTAGCCGGCCCGATCGACAGTGTACGGGCACTACGGACGAGTTGCCACTTAAGCGCCACGTTGAGGCATCGAGGTGTGACTCAGGGCCGAGGGATATGCCAAAATGCTTGCGGGACCATGATCCACATGTGCTTGAGCCTGTCGAGTTAAGGGTCGAGGACCGAGGAGGGGACGAAGGATGTATATATGTTTTACATTGCCTCGCGGCCCAAGCCCGCGCCCGTGCCCGCGCACGGGACCATTCGGCGACCTCCTCCTCCTCCTGCTCCTGCTCCTCTCCTCCATTCTTGTTCCTTCTGCATAACTCCTCTCGGTCGCACCCCGAGACGTGTCGGTAGGGCGGGCCGGGCGCTTCGCATGAGACTTCCTCAACATGCTTGATGCGGAAGCTCAAAATTGGCAAGTGCGTCACGGATGGAGGGCGGGCCGTTTTCCAAATGCACCTCTCGCCTTCACGCAGCGCGCAGTCGTCTTCAAAGTTTGCAAACACTCCGCGGATGGAGGGCGGACGGTTTTCAAAGTGTGGCTCTCGCCTTAAACGCTTGTCTCCGAAGTTTCCAAGAGCTTCGCGGATGGAGGGCGGTTCCTTTCAAAATGGCGCTCTGGCTTTAGCTCCGCGGGCAATATGTTTAAACAATTGCAACAGTTTTGGGGGATCTTCTGGTCGACGTCCCAGAATTGGTGTTTTGGTGCGATGTAGGATTGCCAGGGCGAAATAATTACGTTGATTCGCGGAGCTAAAGACCCTGGGCCGGGGTTCTGACACGATTCAGGACCGTCAAGTCGCAACAGTAACGCTGATTCGCGGCGTTGAAGTCCAGGTTCACGATTTTGGAATGGTTGTCTTCCAACGGGGCGTCTTAGAGGGAGGGTTTATTGCAACATCGTTGATGCGTCCTGGGTTTGCGCAAGATCTCCCTCCTCCTCCTCCTCATCATCATCATCATTCCCCAATCGCGTCACTACAGCGGGCCGGGCGTTTCACCCGAGACTTCCTTACCATCTGTGACACTGAATCTTGACACTTGCAACAGCACAAAGATGGAAGGCGGGCGGTTTTCAAACTGTGGCTATGGCCTTAGCGCCGCGCACATTCGTATTCAAGGTATTCAGAAGCTTCGAAGATGGAGAGCGCGCCGTTTTCAAAATGTAGCTCTCGCCTTGGCGCCGCGCGCGTTCGTCTGCAAAGTCTGCAACCGTTTCACCGACGGAGGGCGACTCATTTCCAAAATGTGGTTCTCCCCGTAACGCCACGCACATTCGTCTTCAAACGTAGCAACAGTTTTAATGATTCATATGGTTCAGGTTCCAATAATGATGTTCTGGCACGCTTCAGAATTGTAAAGACGTGGCAGTCACCATGATTCGCCGTGTTGAAGGCCCAGGAATGGCTTTCTGGTACCTCCCCCCCCCTCCTCCTCCTCCTCCTCCTCCTCCTCCTCCTCCGACGGGGCAGTGAGTGTCCCCGGCGTGGCTCTTCCACCACGGCGATCAAAGTGTCTTTCGGAGCTGGGGAGGATCCGTGGATCCAGTGCATTCGGAAGTTGGTCGGCGCCAGATGTGCCAGAATTTTATCGATAGAGGGCCTGGCCGAGAGGATTCGGGGTCGCTGAAATTCGTCCCTGGCTCGTGTGGCCAACGGGTGGGCCCAAGTTCGGTGACCTGCCTGGCTCGTGCTGTCTGCAGAATGGGAGTGCGTGGCTCTACTTTGCGGGCTCCAGAAGACTCCCGGGGGGAGCTGATTGACCGATGAGATGCGCCACCTGCCAATCTTCTTGATACCCCTGGAAACCACCATCGAAGCGATGGCGTGGCGCCATGTCTCCATACACTGACATGGCGGCGGGGGGGTTGAACACGGCGTGTGGTTTCAGCATGTAGCAGCTTGGATCGATAATCTCGAGTCATCAACTCACCCAGCTCTGGCCGAAATGGTAAGACTAATTGCGTGCGGTGTTTACTGGACTGAAGTCAAGCGTTTTCAAACAGGTAACCGGCCTAACGATGACTGCCAATGTTGCAAGCGATCCCCCGAGTCCAGCGTTCACAGGTGCCGGGGCTGCCCATGTCATTCATTTTTGTCCCAACCATCCTGTGGTGTCGGGTCTTCGTTTTGAAGAGACGGTCCCCGCACCCCTCCTGTCTTCTTATCATCTCATCTCTTCTCTTCTTTTCTCCTCCTTTTCTCATATCGTCCTCTTCTCCTCCCTCCTCTGTGCTCTCGTCACCATCTGACGTTGGCACGCCCCTCACACGTTTCGCGGTCCACCTACACGGCCCAGTGGCGCAGTTTGCATGGCGGCGCCACCCCATGTGGGCACACCCCTCACACGTTTCGTGCCCTCATAGGGAGCTCCACTTAAGGTCCCAGTGGTGCAGTTCGCATGGCGGCGCCGCACCATTTTGGCACACCCATCACACGTCTCGTGACCCCATAGGGAGCTCCATATAAGGTCCCAGTGGCGCAGTTCGCATGGCGGCGCCGCCCCATTTTGGTACACCCCTCGCACATTTCGTGGCCCCATATGGAGTTCCACCTAAGGTCCAAATGGCGCAGTTCGCACGTCGGCGCCGCACTATTTTGGCACACCCCTCACTCGTTTCGTGGCCTCATAAGGAGCTCCATCTAAGGTCCCCTGGCGCAGCATGGCAGCGCCGCACCATTTTGGCACACCCCTTACACGCTTCGTGGTCCCATTGGGAGCTCCACCTAGGGGCCCCATGGCGCAGTTCGCATGGCGGCGCTGCCCAATTTTGGCACACCCTCACACGTTTCGTGGCCCCATAGGGAACCCCACCTAAGGCTCCAGTGGCGAACTGCGCATGGCGGCGCCGCCCCATGTGGGCACACCTTTCGCACGTTTTCATGTTCTCATAGGGAACTCCATTTAAGGTCTCAGTTGCGCAGTTCGCATGGCGGCGCCACCCCATTTTGGCACACCTCTCCTTCGCTTCGTGTCCCCTTAGGGAGCTCCACTCAAGGTCCCAGTGGTGCAGTTCGCATGGGGGCGCCGTCCCGTTTTGGTACATCCCTCACACGCTTCGTGGCACCATAGGGAACTCCATCTAGGGGCCCACTGGCGCAATTCGCATGACGGCGCCGCCCCATTTTGGCACACCCGTGGCACGCTTCGTGGCCCCATAGGGAGCCACACCTAGGTCCCAGTGGCGCAGTTCGCGTGGCGGCGCCGCCCCATTTTGTTACACCCCTCACACTTTTCCCCGGCCTCACAGGGAGCTCCACCTAAAGGCCCCAATGGCGAACTGCGCATGGAAGCGCTGCCCTATCTCGGCACACCTCTCGCATGCTTCGTGGCCCCATAGGGAGCTCCACCTAAGGTCCCAGTCGCGCAGTTCGCATGGCGGCGCTGCCCCATTTGGGCGCACCTCTCGCACGTTTCGTGGCCCCATAAGGAGCTCCATCTAAGGTCCCAGCGGCGCAGTTCGCGTGGCGGCGCCGCCCCATTCTGGCACACCTCTCGCACGTTTCGTGGCCCCATAGGGGGCTCCAGACCTTCTTTCGGTCCTGTGGACTCTCGCCTTGGGCCGTCGGCTGTCAGGCGCGCTGCCCCCTCGGCCGACGAGGTCGGGAACGGCACGAAGGAGGACGACGACTGTTGGCTGGAGCTACATGCGCCGCTCTCGCGCGCCACCCGCCACGAGGACCTCCTGCTTACGCGGGCGCCGCGCCTCGAAGTCTTCCTGGCAGGGCCGCCGGAGGGCTTGCGGAAGCAGCTGCAGCAGTTTGCGGCGCGCACGAAGCGGCGCAGGAGGGAGGCGACAGCCCTCGCCAGGGAGTTGGGCTTCACCGAGTTCATCCGCGAGGCTTGACCTGAGGAGCGGCCCGCCCGAGCCGCGCCTTCTCTCGACTGCCCAACTAATTGGCCTCGCGCCGCGGACGACCCGCGCACGTCGCTGGGGCCCTCTCGGGGCGACAAGAGCGCGTCGCGGGAATTCCGCGCGGCGCTCTGCCCAGCGCCTCGCTCGCCCGTCGTCGCTCTGCCCAGCGGTCAGATCCTTGCCCGCCATCAGCCAGCCAGCTAGCCCTCTTTGCTCCGCGCCGCGGGCGACCCGCCTGCGCGTCGCTGGGCCCCTCTCGGGGCGACCAGAGAGCGTCGCGGGAATTCCGCGCGGCGCTCTGCCCAGCGCCTCGCCCGCCCGTCGTCGGTCTGCCCGGCTGGATCCTTGCCCGCCAGCAGCCAGCCAGCTAGCTCTCTTTGCTCCGCGCAGCGGACGACCCGCGCGCGTCGCTGGGACCCCTTCGGGGCGACCAGCGCGCGTCGCGGGGACTCCGCGCTGCGCCGCGCTTGCAGCCTTGGACTCTGGAGTGCAGGAGCAAAGAAAGAGAAAAACAAGGGAAGGAAGCGGGCGCGATCCTTGTGAGGGGCGTGCCGACATGGGTGTCGCGGCGGGCGGGCGCTGCCATCGAGGTTTCCGGGTGAATTCCCTGTGGCAGCCGCGATCAGTGCCACGGGTACTCAGAGCCAGGCGTACCCAAACCGTTTACATTCATATACATTTATACTAGGTGTAGGCATGATCGCATTCATGCAAATAGATTCAATCGCACGCAAACTCATTCATAATCAGATTCACTCGCGCGCAGACCCACCCGCGCTCAGTCTCTCGTACTCAGACCTATCATCTTCGCTCGTGTTGTGTATCCCGCCACATATTTCGGCGCGCCGCTCATGCGATTCGTGGCCCCATAGGGAGCGCCACCGAAGACGATATTCACAATTGCCATACTCACAATTGCATATGGTTGGGTCCTTCGCCAGGCCAATTCCTGAATGGGCAACTTCTGTGGGTGTGAAGCCCCCCGGCCCAAATGTCGTTGCTTCAATCCACCTTGTGCATCACTATTTGGAAGAAGCCTCTCAGGCCTTATTCTTGGGTTGCGTGGCCTCATCCTTCTCCAGAGGTTGGAGGTTTCCCGCCTCGTGGGTCCAGCGAGTTAGGAGTGGCTCCGAGTCGGGGTGGCCACTCCCAGGTGAGTCTATCGGCTGACGGGTCGGGAGGCCGACGATAGCTTTTGCAACGTCGAATTGCTTGGGGGGTTATCCGCCTGGTGTGGGCCACACAACTCTCTTGGGACTCGAGCTGCACGGGGTTGATGGACAGCCCCAAGCACACGGTTCCGCGTGCTGAGTTGTTAGCCCTGGTTGAAGTGCTTAGGGCTGTCCACCGAGATGCTGCACTCACCGTTATGTCTGATCATGTGAACCATATGTGAGCCTACCTCAATGGCAGATCTCACTGTGTCAAGCTCGAGAATGCATATCTCTGATACGAGTTGTCGTCTCTAGCTGATGCTAGGTCTGCCTCTCTTTTCCTCGTTCATGTCCCATCTCATCTTGACGAGGATGGTGTACAGCTTGCCAGGTTCGATGCGTCTTTCCAGGCAGGTGCGATCTATGCCAACACCGTGGTCGACGGGCTCGCCGAGGAGCGAGCTTCCTGCGCCCAGGTGTCCAACGATTGCAAGCATGCCAGACTAAGTCATCCTCCTTCGGTATGCTTCTCTCGCGATTCCATCGGCCAACTCCCCTAAGGATCCCAACAGCGTTCTTCGTCCCGAGAAGGTTCCGAAGGTGCAGAGAAGGGCGGCCCTGGCACACCGAGTTTGGGAAGCATCCCCCCACTCCTGGACATCGCTTCCCAATGGCTGGATGCGTGAGCTCTGAGGCCGAATCCCCTGCCCAGGCCCAGGCCCAGTTGTTCTGCCGGAGATTCCCTTGCATCTGTCGTTAGCGCCTGCTCGTGTCTGTGTCCTTCGTCCGTCTAGGCCTGCATCCTTGCCACCATTCGCGGAGCAGCTTTTTCGGTTGATGCAGTGATGCTGTTTTGGCAGACTAGGGGTGGCGAAGCCACATGCTATATCAGTCCCACGTGTTGTGGCAGAAGAGCGGCTGTGCTTTCTGCAACGAGCGCGGTAGATATGCATAGGGCCCGCCCAGGCTCCTCGCCCAAGAGCGTCAGGCCATCGTGCATGGCCGACGTTCGCTCACCAGAGCTCAGTAGACGGCCCGAATGTGCAGTCTGAAGCATCTCCTACCTCGGGTAGGCGTTAGAGTGGGGCCTGCAGCCTGAGTTCTAGTTGTTCGAACATCGCTGGGCTGCCCGCCGTTTGCAGTTACTGCTCCTGCCTGTAACTCCTTGGGTGCATCGGAGGTTTGCAGGCAGCTGCTCCTGGCGGAAAACTCGTTTCCTCCTCCTCCTCCTCCTCCCTCCTCCTCCTCCCTCCTCCTCCTCCTCCTCCTCCTCCTCCTCCTCCTCCTCCTCCTCCTCCTCCCCCTCCTCCCCCTCCTCCTCCTTCTCCTCCTTCTCCTGCTCCTCCTCCTCTTTCTCCTCCTGTTCATCCTCTTCTTCTTTCTCGGCCTCCTCGTCCTCCTCTCCCAGTCCCACGCGCAGGCCCGTGCATCACAAGCTCAGCACCGCCGCAGCCGCGGCGGCGAGGAGCAGAGCCGCGCGGGCGCGGGCCACGGCGGCGCCGCTGTTCTGCACCTCGGTCTTCGCCTCCGCCTCGATGGCCTGCACCTGAGCGAAGGTCAGAAACGGAGAGGAACGGGGAGGAGGCAGAGGGAGGAGAGGGACGGAGAGGGATGGAGGAGGGGGAGGACTTGGCGCAGCTGCCCTCCGCGGCTTGGAGCCCCATTTCCCGGCGCGTGTACGTAGAGCCCTCGATGCCCGAAAGACGACGACTTGCGCAATGGCTCGCGGGATGCCTATCTAGGCGACGATCAGACATGGGTATTAGGCGAGATGGCATGGCGACCCTGCGCGGTGGCTTACGCGGGCCGCCAGCGCGGCACGCGGCACTGGAAACGAGGGCGCTCACGCGCGACCCTACGAGGGCGGCTCACGCGCCAATGTCAGCGAAGACGACCCCGCTTTTCGGCGTCGCGCACCTGCACCGCGTAGTCGAGGTCGTGCTTGGCGAGGGCAAGGTTGACCTCCTCCTGTGGGGCGCGGCCGGGAGGGGGGGGGCCTCTCCTCGAGGCTCTTCGGGACGTGCTCGTCGGACCTCCGCGGCCCCCGAGGCCTCGGGATGCCTCCCAGCGGCCGCGCCTCGCCGAGAGCGTCCCCTGGGGGGTGCCCGAGACGTCCCGAACGGCCGCCAGGAGAGCCGCGCTACGACTCGAAAGCCACGGGGGGGGGGTCGGCGCACAAGGAGGCCCGGCGAGCCGGCTGCGTGCAGCTGCTGATATATGCGGCGACTCGAGGCATGCGCCCAGCGTCTGAGCCGAAGCCGGCGGCACACAGCAGCTTTCGCCCCCGCCTCCGCCCCCTCCTGTGCCAATTACCCCCTGCCCCTTGCCGTCGCTCGGACGTCCATGTCCCGCGCATTTGTTCGGTTTCGCGCGTGTTTTTTTGCTCGATGGTTCAGGATGGTCCTCGATGGTTCTCGCCGAGAAAAAATGGACACGTCCGAGCGATGCCAAAGCCCTCGGACCGCCCGATCCTGGATGCTGGGCGTGTCCTTCTTCGCCAACGCCTGCGCAAAACTCTGCTCGTCCGCATAACCGACGCCCGACACCTCGGCCATCTCCACGGAAAAGTTAACGGCCAGGGTGCCGTTTTGGAGCACAGTCACGTTTGCATGAACCGGTGCCGGAGGCACCCCTGCCAGCGCGGCTATGGCCTCGCGCATCGCAGTTGCTGCGCTGGACGTGTTAACGAAGGACGATGCCTCGCCCCTGCCGACAGTGAACTGGATGCTGCCCACGACCTGTCCGAAGAACCCGGAGGTCCCGTTGCCGCTGGCGTTGGAGGCGTTGGAGGCGTTGGAGGCGTTGGAAGCGTTGGAGGCGTTGGAGGCGCTGCTCGTGCCCGAGCTGCTCGTGTCTGAGCTGTTCGTGCCCGAGCTGTCCGTATCGGAGCCGTTCGTGCCGGAGCTGGTCGTGTCACTTGTGCCGCTGGCGTTGCTGGCACCCTTGGGATCGGTCCCGTCGCCAGCAGGTGGGATAGCATCTTGATCGACTGAGTTGTTCGTGTCCGGCTCGGTCCCGTTGACAGCGTCGAGGGGCTTGGTGACGGATCTCGAGCTGACGGTGGTCCCGTTGCTGGCGCCTGGCTTGGCCGCGTCGGTCCCGTTGGGAGGGGCTTCTGGCGCGGACCCGTTGCCGTAGTCCACGGCCTTCACCGCGCTCACGCAGGCCTCGCTGGGGTCGCAGGCGGCTTTCTCCATGCCCCCGGTGTCCTTGTCGGGGCAGCTCAGGCCGCCGTCGGACTCCTCGGCGCGGCAGCCCGAGAGGGGGGTGTGGCGCGAGGGGGCCGCCTCTCCCGTGAGGGAAGGCGGCGGGGCGGCCTTCTAGGGGAAGGCAGGGCGGCTTCTTGGCAGGGCCCAGCGGCTGCTGAGACGCCTCCTTTGGAGCCCCTGGGACCTCCAAGAGAAGGCCCCTGCCTTCGAAGGAGCGCCGCCGCCTCCTCAGAGGCCCACCCCCCTGCGCCACCTTCTTTGGGACACCGCCAGGCTCCAGATTCATCTCGCGTGTCCGGTACTTCTTGCCGGCGCCGCAGATGCACGTCCCCCAGGGCCCCCAGTCCTGCCACGAGCAGTCCACCGCGCAGGGCGAGGTCTGGCATGCCTCCTGCTCGCTGCCTGCGCCCGTGCACGGGGCACCGCCGAACTGGCTCTCCACACGCTTCGTGCGATTCCGCGCCCGGGTCGCGCCGCCGCAGGTTGCCGTGCAGCTGCCCCAGCTGCTCCAGTCCGTCCACTCGCAGGGCACCGGGCACGGCTCCTCGTTGCAGGCCCTGTCCTCCCGTCCGAGGCCCTCGCACTGCTTGCCCTCGCGAGCGCTGACGAGCCGATCCCCATCCCCACGGGCGTGGCCTCGGCCCTGCGGGCCGACCTGCCCACCTGGGTGGGGACATCCTGCCTGTCCCTTCGGGCTGCGCGGGGCTTATCCCCGCCCAGGATGATGGGCCGGTGGGACCGAGGTGCCATGGCCCGGTGGGGACGGGGATGGGTCAGGCGATGCTGACCTCGTGTGCCGCGTGCACACTGACGTTCCGCGTGCGGCTGGCGGTGCCATTGCCGCACGGCTTGGAGCACTTGTCCCAGCCGCCCCACTCGTCCCAGGCGCAATCCACGGGGCACGGCACCTCGTTGCAAGCCTCCCGCTGCGTGTCGTTCCCTTTGCAGCTCTTGCCCGCGTACTTCTGCTCGGTCATGACCCGGCGCGTCCGCTCCCTTCTGCCGCCGGCGCAGGTCCGCGAGCAGGCGCTCCAGCCGCCCCAGCCTCCCCACATGCAGTCCACGGGGCAGCCAAAAGAGTTGCAGGGCTTGATCTCCGTGGCGTTGCCACTGCAATTGTCGCCTCCGTATCTGGCCTCCACGGACACCGACCGGGTGCGCGACTGCTGACCAAAGTCGCACTCCTTGGAGCACTTGCTCCAGTCCTCCCACTCGGTCCACTTGCAGTCAATCCGCCGGCGTGCCCCCTGGCACGCAGAGGCGTGGTGAAGTGCCAGGTGCTGGCCTGGCAGGGTTTCTGCAGCCTTCCAAGGTGCCCCCCCATGTTCTGGCGGACTGCCGCACGCATCCCAGCCCGCTCCCGAGGCCCAAGATGCCTCAGACGGCTTCCAACACGGCTCGGGCAAGCCTCCAAGGCTACCAAGACGGCCCAATATGCCCCCAAGACGGCCCAGCATATTCCAAAGACTGTCAAACATGGCCTCAGGACTTTCCAGGACGCTCTTGATACGGCCCAAGAGGGCCCGAAGAGAACCTCCAGCAGGGCAAGACGCCAGAACACACACACACACACACATACATGTACATATGTCTATCTATATATATATACACATCCCGTAGGTGTCGGATGGATTTTCGCGTTCTCACCTCTTCGAGCTTTCATGAGCTCAAGTCAGCCCATGAAGCCTCCAGAACGGCCCCACGACGGTCCAAGAGGGCATCAACATGGCGCCAGAGGCCTCCAGAACGGCCTCACGACAGCCCAGGAGTGCCCAGGACAGCCCAGGACGGACCCTCGAGGACCTCAAGCTCGCCCAAAAGACCTCCGAAGGGATTCGAGACTGCCTGAGATGAGAGCACACCTGCGCGGCCCAAGACGGCTCCAAGAGGGCCCCGGAGGAGGCGCGCGTGCGCGGCCAGCATGCTGCATGCTGCGACGTGGTGTGGGCCCATCGGCGGCGGGAGGCCCCCTCGTGGCCGTGGGCAGCAACCGCCGCCGCGCAGATCGAGGGCTCCGTCGGGCCACCTGCCGCCAGGCCGAGGTGGACGGCTGGGCGGCCAGGCTCCAGCAGCCCTGGCCCTGGTGGGGCCTCCTGTGGGCGGGGGCCTACGAGGAGCAGCAGTGGCAGCCCAGCACTGGCGGGCAGTGGCAGGAGCGCGAGAAGCGGGAGGCGGAAATCGAGACCGCCACCATGGGCTACAGCGCTGGGGACAGGGCGTGCGAGAAGGGGAAGGCGAAGCTAGAGCCCGACATCGCTAGTCACAGCACTGGGGACAGCGTGTGCGAGGAACGGAAGGTGAAAATAGAGCCCGACACCATCAGCTGCAACGCTGGAACCAGAGCGTGCGAGAAGGGACAGGCGAAGGTACAGCCCGACCTCGCTAGCCGCAGCAAAGGGGTCAGCGCGTGTGAGAAGTGGAAGGCGAAGCTAGAGCCCGACACCGACCGCTGCAGCGCTGCTGTCTGGCATGCGAGAAGGGGAAGCAAGAGCCAAGTGAAACGTGCGTGAAGTCGAAGGCGTATGAGAGGGGAGAGGCGAAGCTGGAGCCCGACAGCGCTAGCCCCAATACTTGGATCAGCGCGTGCGAGAAGTGGAAGGCGGAGATAGAGCCCGACACCATCGGCTACAGCGCTGTTATCAGGGCATGCGAGAAGGGGAAGCCGGAGCCAAGCCAAACGTGCGAGAAGTGGAAGGCGTACGAGAGGGAAGAGGCGAAGCTGGAGCCCGACATCGCTAGCCCCAACACTAGGATCAGTGCGTGCGAGAAGTGGAAGGTGACGAACGAGTCCGACACCATAAGCTACAGCGCTGAGATCAGGGCAAGCGAGAAGGGAAAGGCGAGGCTAGAGCCCGACGGCTACGGCATCGAGGAGTGGCGGCTGCAGCAAGAGATCACGAGGATCCGCGTGGCCAAGGCGGCGCAGGCGGCTGCGCTTGCGGCGCAGGCAGCGGCGGCGGCCGCTGCTGCAGCGCATGGTCGTGGTGGAGCGTCTCCTGCTGGCCGATTTGGTGTTGTTCGGAGTGAAAAGGCGTGCGAGAAGGGGAAGGCGAACGTAGAGCCCGACATCGCTAGCCCCAGCGAAGGGGACAGCGCGTGCGAGAAGTGGAAGGCGAGGATACAACCCGACACCATATGCGACAGCGCTGTTACCAGCGCATGCGAGAAGGGGAAGCCGGAGCCAAGTGGAAAGTGCGAGAAGTGGAAGGCGGAGATAGAGCCAGACATCAGTAGCCAGAGCACTGGGAACAGCGCATGCGAGGAGTGGAATGCGACGATAGAGCCCGACACCGTCAGCTACAGCGCTGGGATCAGGGCGTGCGAGAATGGGAGGGCGAAGATAGAGCCCAGCGAGAAGTGCGAGAAGTGAAGGCGACGATAGAGCCCAACACCATCAGCTACAGCGCTAGGATCAGTGCAGCGGTCAACGTGGGCGAGCTGTTACGAGACTTCGCCGCGACCACGGCGAAGATGGCCAGTTCTGCCCCTCCCGTACCCACTGCGACAAATGTTGTGGGTGCGCATTGCAAGCAGATGTAAAGTTCGCGATTTCGAGCTTCTTGGTGAATGCCTTCAAACTCACTGCCTGGGCGAGTTCTTTCGGCTACGAATCTGGAGGCTTGGAAGGCATCGGCCGCGTGGAGTACTCCGTCCGCTGAGTTGCACGGGCCTCCGATCATATTTCATGATTTCGTTATGTTCTCGTCTCGTCTTGTCTCGTCTCGCCTCCTCCGCCATATCATCATCAGCAGCAGGAGCATCAACAGCATAATCGTCATCAGCTTCATCTTCTTCTTCATCATCACCACCATCATCAGCAGCATGATCACCAGTAGCAGCATAAGCAGCCGTATCATCATAGGCGTCACCATCACCATCATCACCATCATCACCATCATCATCATCATCATCATCATCATCATCATCATCATCATCATCAGCATCAGCATCATCAGCAGCAACATCGTCATCATCCTACTCCACATCAGTATCATCAGCAGCATCACCATTACCATCATTACCACTATCATCAGCATCGTAATCCCCATCGTCATCGTCATCTTCATCGTCATCGTCGTCATCATCAGCAGCAGCATCACCATCGCCACCGTCGTCAGAATCATCACCATCAGCATCACCACCATCATCATCATCAACATCGTCACCATCATCACCACCATTATCAGCACCATCATCAACATCAGCATTCACAGTAACAGATTCATCATCATCAGCAGCATCAGCATCATCAACACCACCCGCATCATCATCAGCAGCATCATCATCACTATCATCATCATCATCATCATCATCATCATCAGCATCATCATCATCGTCATCATCATCACCATCAGCATCATCATCATAACCAACATAATCACCAACACCATCACCATCACCATCACCATCACAATCAACATCGCCATCGTGTGTTCATACCCCTCGTCCGCCACAATCCTCCTCCTGTCAGCATCATCCGCGTCTTGTCATCGTCATCGACTCGAGCAGCTGCCACCGGAGAAGCTGCGCTGGCACGGGGGCAAGCCTGGCCGAGGGCAGCTGCATCCGCCGCCCCCCGGGGCCTGCCACGGGGACGCACGGCGCGGCAAGAGCTTGGCAAGCTCGCTTACTTATTAAAAGTTCCCAAGGGGGCCCTCGGCCGATCCCGCCCGCCACCCAGAAGGCCGCCGAAATGTCAGATCCGTCGGTCTTTTCACCCAGCGGTCTCGAGACGGCCTCCAAGACGGCCAAGATGGCCCCGAGAAGGCCCAGGATGGCCGCAGGATGTCTCCAGGACGGCCCAAGACGCCCAAATAGCCTCAAGATCGCCCAAGGAAGAACAATAGGCCTCCAACACGGGCCAAGAGGCCTCCGAGAGGACCTCCAGGACGGCCGCAAGAGGCCAGAGCTACTGCAGCATAAGCAGCAGAAGCCGACTCATTGTCGCTGCTGCTGCTGCTGCTGCTGCTCATTTTCGCCCTTGCGACGGCCCAAGACGACCCCAGAGGCCACCAAGATGGCCCCTAGAGCACCGAAGAGGCTTCCGAGGTGGCCCCCCTCACGGCCCACGAGGCCCCGGAGACAGCCCCAAGAGTGCTCCAAGACGGCTCAGGACCACGCCCAAGATGGCCTCCAAGACGGCCCTGAAGCGCTCCAACAGGGCCCAGGGTCGGCCACAACACGGCTTCCGACGACGTCAGACGGGCCAGGAATGCCACCAGACGGCCAAAGAGCCTCCCCAGGAGCTTCCAAAAGCCCCAAAGAAGCCCCCAGGCGACGGTCTCGAAGAGCCCCCAGGAAGATTCCAGGAGGCCCAAGGAGTGCCCCAAGACGCTCCAAAGAGGACTCCTCCTCCTCCTCCTCCTCCTCCTCCTCCTCCTCCTCTTCTCCCCATGTGTTTCCCAAGGGGGTTCCACACCAGCTGGGGTAACACACAATCCGATAGCTTGGCCGAACTCTGGCCGCAACGTTCGGCAACATAGGCGCTTCCAAAAGGCAGGGGACGGCGGTGATTCGCCGCAGGCGTCTTCGATAGGGCAGTCGAGCACGTTGCACGCCTGGGTCTTCTTCGGCGAGCCCACGCACTCCTTGCCGCCGTCGCTGGCTCTGACGGCGACGTTGCGGGTTTTGATGCGGAGGCCTCCTCCACAAGTTTTAGTGCACGTCTCCCACTCGGACCAGTCGCCCCACTCGCAGTCGGTCTTGTCCAGGGTTTCGTTCCCAGGCGCAGGCCTCGGCGTGGGGGCAAACGTGGGACTCGGCGTAGGGGCAGGCGTGGGACGCGGCGTGGGACGCGGCGTAGGACTCGGCGTAGGGACAGGAGTAGGACGCGGCGTGGGACGCGGCGTAGGACTCGGCGTAGGGGCAGGAGTAGGACTCGGCGCCGAGCTGGAGTTGCGAAGGGCAGACGCATCACGTTGGCCATCTTCCATGCCGGGCTTCAGTTTGCTCTTCTCTTTGGGAGCCAATTGCGGAGCGCTGACCTTGGAACTGTCATTCGTCTCGTTCGTAGAGTTGGTGGCATTCGAAGAATTTCCGCCATCGGACTCTTGGGAAGCATGCGGGGACGGGGTCGGCACTGAAGAAGTCTTGTTGGAGTTGTTGGAGAGATTTGTGGCATTCGTCCTTCGCGTTGGTGCTGGCTTCGGCGTCGGAGCCTTGTCGGAGCCGTCGTCGGTCGTCGCTGCAGTCGGCTTCGGCGTAGGCTTGGGCGTTGGAGCCTTGTCGGAGTCGTCGTCGGTCGGTGCCGCCGTCGGCTTCAGCGTAGGCTTCGGCGTTGGAGCCTTGTCGGAGTCGTCGTCCGTCGGCGCCGCCGTCGGCTTCGGCGTAGGCTTCGGCGTTGGAGCCTTGTCGGAGTCGTCGTCGGTCGGTGCCGCCGTCGGCTTCGGCGTAGGCTTCGGCGTTGGCGCCGTTTCGGGTGACGCCGCCTGCTTCGGCGTAGGCTTCGGCGTCGGAGCCTTGTCGGAGTCGTCGTCGGTCGGTGCCGCCGTCGGCTTCGACGTAGGCTTCGGCGTCGGAGCCTTGTCGGAGTCGTCGTCCGTCGGCGCCGCCGTGGGCTTCGGCGTAGGCTTCGGCGTCGGAGCCTTGTCGGAATCGTCGTCGGTCGGTGCCGCCGTCGGCTTCGGCGTCGGCTTCGGCGTAGGCTTCGGCGTTGGCGCCTTGTCGGTCGGCGCCGCCGTGGGCTTCGGCGTAAGCTTCGGCGTTGGAGCCTTGTCGGAATCGGCGTCGGTCGGCGCAGCCGTCGGCTTCGGCGTAGGCTTCGGCGTCGGAGCCTTGTCGGAGTCGTCGTCGGTCGGTGCCGCCGTCGGCTTCAGCGTAGGCCTCGGCGTCGGAGCCTTGTCGGAGTCGTCGTCGGTCGGCGCCGCCGTGGGCTTCGGCGTAGGCTTCGGCGTCGGAGCCTTGTCGGAGTCGTCGTCGGTCGGCGCTGCCGTCGGCTTCGGCGTAGGCTTCGGCGTTGGAGCCTTGTCAGAGTCGTCGTCGGTCGGTGCCGCCGTCGGCTTCGGCGTAGGCTTGGGCGTTGGAGCCTTGTCGGAGTCGTCGTCCGTCGGCTTCGACGTAGGCTTCGGCGTCGGAGCCTTGTCGGAGTCGTCGTCCGTCGGCGCCGCCGTGGGCTTCGGCGTAGGCTTCGGCGTCGGAGCCTTGTCGGAATCGTCGTCGGTCGGTGCCGCCGTCGGCTTCGGCGTCGGCTTCGGCGTAGGCTTCGGCGTAGGCTTGGGCGTTGGAGCCTTGTCGGAGTCGTCGTCCGTCGGCTTCGACGTAGGCTTCGGCGTCGGAGCCTTGTCGGAATCGTCGTCGGTCGGTGCCGCCGTCGGCTTCGGCGTAGGCTTGGGCGTTGGAGCCTTGTCGGAGTCGTCGTCCGTCGGCTTCGACGTAGGCTTCGGCGTCGGAGCCTTGTCGGAATCGTCGTCGGTCGGTGCCGCCGTCGGCATTGGCGTAGGCTTCGGCGTCGGAGCCTTGTCGGAGTCGTCGTCGGTCGGCGCCGCCGTTGGCTTCGGCGTAGGCCTCGACGTTGGAGCCTTGTCGGAGTCGTCGTCGGTCGGTGCAGCCGTCGGCTTCGGCGTAGGCTTCGGCGTCGGAGCCTTGTCGGAGTCGTCATTGCTCGGCGCCGCCGTCGGCTTCGGCGTAGGCTTCGGCGTCGGAGCCTCGTCGGAGTCGTCGTCGGAGTTCGCGGCGCCCTTGAGTGGGTCCTCGGTCGGCGCTGGCGTCGGCGTCTGCGCGGCCGTTACACCGCGTCGTTGGCCTTGCGCGGGCTCTGCCCGCATGAGCCTCCTCGACTCGCCTGCGCTGGGTGAACTCAGCACAGCCCCAGTTGCGTCCACTATCGCGGAGCGATCGCTTTTGAGGAAGCGCCCAGTCACGCTGCTCTCGCCAGGCGGCGCCTGGCCAGCGCCCACCCTCAGCAGGAGAGCGGCGACCGCCGCCACGAGTGAGCCACACGTGGATGCTCGCGGGCGCGCCATGGGCAACTGCCTGGCGCTCAGAGCGCGTTACTTTGTGAAAATTCGGGCGTTCGTCCCCGTTTGAGCCATCATGGCTTCGGAGGACGCGTTCCAGCTGAAGACTCCTACTACGGCTGGGTCCGGCTCTCGTAGAATCATATCAGGGCTGGGCCCAGGTCTGATGGGATTCTACAGAAATCAACATTGATGCAACATGTGTACGATCTTTGATCCGGCTCTGGGCTCGGTCCACCTTTGACAGAATCCTACGGGGGCTGGATTCAGCTCTACTGAAATTCCACGAGGGCTCGACCTGATGTGAACGACATCCGACGCGGGCTCGACACAGCTTTCATCGCATCCCACTCAAGCTCGATAGTCGTCGTCGTCGGAGCCATCGTTGTCGTAGGCGTCCTCGTCGTCGCCGTCGTTGTCGTTGTCGTTCTCGTCATCGTCGTCGGCGGCGGCTGCGTCGGCGTCGGCGTCGTCGTGGTCTTTGTGGCGTCGTGCGTGGACATCGTTGCGGGGGGCCTCGAGACCCACTGAATTAGTTTCCCAAGGAGGGAAGGGGGGGGGGCGGGGATTCTGGTTTGGAGTCTCGAAACGGTGCGGTGACAGACCGTGCGGTGACCTCGAAATCCCCCAAGACCTCACCACACGGCCCGTCAACGCACGGTTTTGGGACCTCGGACGCCCCAGTCGCCCGAGACGTCCTCGGAGAACGACCCGAGTCCCAAAACCGTGCAGTGACCCCGAATCCCCACACAGTGTGGTCACCACCCCGTTTGGGGGCCCCCGACCTGGGCCCCCCGAATAATTGTCCCGGGGGGGGGGGTCTGGAACCCCGGCTTTGGACGGGTTTGAACCCCCCCCCCTGCCAGCAGCGGCAGAATGCGCTCTCTTTCATGCGAAGAACGGGCGGGGGGCTCCCCACATGCACGCGACTTGAGATGGGGAGGGAGAAGGGAAAAGCGAGGGGGGATGGCGAAGGGAGAAAAGAAAGTGGAGGAGGACGAGGAGGAGGTTGTCCACGGGTACCATCGGAAGGTTTGTGGAGTCGAGGAGAGGTGTCCAGAGGGCTCCTGGGGCGGTGAGGACGTGGGGAAAGCTCAGGAAGAAGGGAGAAGAGACAGGTGACGAAGGAAGGATGGAGGAGGGGAGGAGGAAAGGAGGTTGAAGTCCAAAGAGGGAAGGGAAAAGGAAGGCGGGGCGAGGAGAGAAGGAAGGAGGGGAGTCTCTAGGAGGGGAAGACGAACAGGAAGAGCAGAAACAGGAAGAGGAGGAGGAGGAGGAGGAGGAGGAGGAACAGAAACAGGAGGAGGAGGAGGAGCCTCTGGGAGGAACAGGAGGAGGAGCAGAAGGATGAAGTGGAGGAGCAGGAGGAGGAGGAGCAGGAAGAGCAGGATATTCTGGAAATGTTGAAGACCCCCTGGCAGTCCAGCGGGTGCCCTGGCCCGCCAGAGCACTCTCAGGGACCAATCTCGGCCAACTTCGGCACTTCTGATTCTCCGCGGCCGTCTCGGAGCCCCCGGAGGCCCAGCCCAAGAGGCCCAAACCGGTTGCACCCGACAGGTCCCGCATGACCTCAGAATTCTCACCGCATCGTTCCCAAGATCGTCCGAGGCGGCCCAGGGGGCCCCCAAGACCGGCCCAGGGTCGGACCGGGACGCTGGACGAGGGACCTATGCTCCCAAGCCCGCCCCCGAGAGGGGGCCCAAAAGCTCGCCACCGTCGTACCACTGGAAGCCAACCCCTCGGGGCCAGGATCAAAGGAATGCTGGCGCGCTTTGCCCTTCGTGGGGCCTCCCTCTAGAGGTGGCCCTCGTCGCCCACAGCCAGGTCCGCCTCGGGATCCTGGTCCCGATGCGATGCAGGACACGTCCGAGGTCGACTTTGAGGGAGGGGGAAGCCGCGAGGACGGTTCGGGACGATTTCGGGGAGTGCAGTGGCTTCTAAGCCCCCCCCCTCCCTGAAATATCGAACGCCCCTCCTCCTCCTGATCCTCCTCCTTCTGCTTCTCATCCTCCTTCACCGCTTCCTCATATACTCTCTGCTCGTTGTGCTGCAGTCCTTCCCCGTCCTGCCTATACCCTGGTGCTTCTTGCGTGTCAAATCCGCAGCGTTGTGTCGCGAGCCCTTGCCTGCACTTCCGAATAGGTCCGGCGGGCCATTTCCCAACAGGCCTTCGGACTAAAGGTCACCGCTAAGAGCCGCCCACCTCGGCGCGATGGTCTGTACGACGAGCGAGGCCGTTGCGCCGCATGCCGCTTCGCACGGGTTGAATCGGGCTGCCGGTGCTGTCAAACTTCGGCGAAGCCTCAAGCAAGTTCCCCCCACCCACACACAAACATACACACATACACACGCAAACACAGCACACACACAAGCACAAGCACACATACACACACTAACACACGAATGAATTCGTACACACGAACACACACGAACACACAACACACAAAACAACGAGTTGACGATGCGGCCACACGCGCGGCGGCGCGGCGTAAAACACACACTCATTCACACACATACACACACACGCACACACACACACACACTCACGCTCACAAGTTCACACAGACGCACACGCACACATGCACACACACACACACACGCGCGCGCACACACACAAACACACACACACACACACTTCTCGGTCCTCGGCATGGCCACCCTGTGTGGTGCGCTCACCCGCCCTTTGACGCGTGTGCCCTGGCTGTAAACCACAACCGCTCGGCATGTCTCTGCCAACTGGACACCAAACGTCCCGCAAGCAGCGCTGTAGAAGGACAGAGGAACCGTAGAGAGAGGAGGAGGAGGAGGAAGAGGAGGATGATGAGGAGGAGGAGGAAGAGCAGGACGGGAGGCGATGCAGGAGTATGCAGGAGTGTCCCCCTCCTCCAGCTGCCGCATCTCGTAAGCCTCCAGGGCGTCCTCCCAGCGCTGCAGTCGCTCGTACCACGGCTCCCGCAGTTCTGCGCCGCCGCGGCGGAGCGGGGGCAGAGATCGGTGGGGGCGGCGGCAGGAAGAGGCGGGAGCGTACGCGACCACGGGGGGAGGCGGGCCAGCAGCAACAGCAGCGAGAGGAGGGAAGTCCAGGTCCTCCGCGCCGCCGTACTACCTGAGCGCTGAGCCACCCTGTGAAAGGAGGCAGGAAGAGGCGGGAGGCGGAGGAGGAGGGAACAGCGTGAGGAGGGAAGGGGAGCGAGCGCGCGGGGAGGGGGAAACGGAGAGGCGGGCGGGCGGGGAGGGGAGCGAGCGGGCGGGCCCGAGAGGGCGGGTCGGGAGAGGCGGGGAGCTCCGGCGAAGGCGGCCAGCAGGCGGGCGGGACGCAGGGAGCCAGCGGGCGGGCCCGCCAAGCAGGCGAAGGGGCGGGCCTGACGAACGGGGTGGGCGCGGACCTTCCGGGCGGACCCTTCCGAGGGAAACCTGGAGGAGGCCCCTGGTAGGCAGTGGTACCAACGGCCCCTTCGTTGGCACTTCATCGTCAGGACCTTCTGGCCCCAAGATGGCCCCGATGGAACCCCAAAGTGTTATCCAGGGGGCCTCCAGGTGGTCTCCGAACGGCCCGCAAGAGGTACGGATCCCCGGTCATCGCGAAACTTTCGGCGTCTGTCCCAGGCCCCGAAATGACGCCAACAGGAGCCAAAGAGGATCCAACAATCCTCCGACAAGATCCCAAGAACCCCCCGAGAGACCCGAAGAGGCTCCCAAGAGGCCAACCAGAGATTCCTCGTGAGGGCTTCCAGGCATGCGATCTGCTGGGTCCGCCGCCAGCCTTTTCTCCCCCACATCGCTCACTAAAGCGAGGTCAAAGGCAGCCCGACTGCGCGACGTCATGAGACCCTATCGAATGCCACCGCGACAAGACCGGACGCTGGTGGAAAGGGACCGCGATGAGATCTGACAGCGTCGGGCATCCCAGCCTCCCAAGGGTCCTCTGCGGGCGCCTTGGGGAATCGCACTGTGGCACACATGTTCCAAATCATGGGGGCGTTTGGGTCCTATGGTCACTACCGGCTCCTACGTTTACTGAGGCTGTTCAAACTGACGCTACGGTGGCTGATTCGTCGGCGCTGTGCTTCTGGCGGAAGGCGACCAGGCGATCGCATGATGCCCCGTAAATGCCCATGGGTGCCATCAAATTTGCGGCGGGGCCTCCCCTACATTCTTCCGAAGGGCCGCCACCGTCTAAAGACACTGGCGGCCTCTACGTAGGGTGTGCCTTTCCGCAATTTCTCATTCGATGGGCCTCGGATACAACGCTATGACGTCGGGATGGCCAGAGAGAGTGAGAAAGAGAGAGAGAGGGTGCATGAAGGACCCAGGAGGAGCCACATGCGGTGCCCGAAGAGCCCAGCAGCACCCCGAGACAGCTCCACGAGAGCTCCAAGAGACGGCTGTACTGCTCCAAACTGGCAGGGCTACTTCATGGCAGCTTTTTTGCCACTGGCCGCCACGGTGGCGTCAAGCAAGTCGGGAAGGGCCCTCCGAAGAACCCGAAAGGGCCCCGGTGGGGCTCCAGAGGGCCCCAAACAGACCCGCGCTTTTGACTTCGAGAGCTGATCGGACTGATCCTGGCTCGGCCTGGTAGATGCCCACCCTCTTGTTCAGTGCGTGCGCATGTGTGTATGTGCGTGCGTGCGTGCGTGCGGGCGGGCGGGCGTGCGTGCGCGCGCGCGTGCATTCGCGCGTGCGTGTATTTGTGTGTGTTTTGTGTGCGTGTGTTGTGTGTCCGTAGCCATTTTGGCTCAAGTCTCACTTGGCCCGGGGATCCCCAAATCCGTGTGGTGACAGACCGTGCGGTGACGTAGAAATCTCGAAAGACCTCAACGCACCGTCCGTCACCGCAAGTTTTTGGAATCTTGGAGACCCCAATCGCCCGAGACATCCGCGGAGAACGACCCGAGTCCCAAAACCGTGCGGCCACCCCACACCCCACGTCTCCACGGATTCACCGCACGGTGTGGTCACCACACAGTCTGGGAGCCCCCGAACGTATCTGGACCATGGATCTTCCCTGAGGCTTCCCCAGGTGGTCTGACCAGTCGGGCGGCGACTGACCCCCGCCCTGCCCCCGGCCCAAAAGGTGCTGGCGACTTCTCCCCGCCGCTCCTGGAGGATGGATGGTTTCGCCCGGGGCCGTAGGCGACCCGAGGAGGGGAGGGCGAGGAGGGGGAGGGGGAGGAGAAGGAGGAGGAGGAGGAGGAGGGAGGAGGAGGAGGAGGAGGAGGAAGGGAGGAGGAGGAGGAGGAGGAGGAGGAGGAGGAGGGAGGAGGAGGAGGAGGAGGGAGGAGGAGGAGGAGGAGGAGGAGGAGGAGACAGGAGGAGTACGGGTCGCCGAAGCCCTTCGGAGAAAGCCTCCGCTGGAGGAGCACCGCGCGGCAGGAGGCCTGCGAGGGCCCCTCCCCGGCGCCCTCGGCAGCGGCGGAACGGACCCCTCTCCGTGGGGCAGAGGGCCTCGCACTGCCGCCGCCCCGAGAGGAGCGCCGTGGCTCTGCACAAACCCCAACCCCCCACCCTTGTGGACGCCATGACGATGGGCACCCAATCCCATCCTCGAGTTAACGATGGTTGAATATATTTTGGGATATGTTCGGAACATGCTAAACACATGCTTATGTACATAAAGACAAGTTGGTTGTTCAGCACAAGGCGTAATCGAAGCATGTTTTTAGACATCTGGCAATGACTTGGCAACATGCTTCCTAGCCGCTGACCTGAGGAAACGAACTTTATACACCGATGTTTTTTTCCGGCCCCGCACTGAGATTCGAACAAGAAAACAGATCCTGGTGTGTACGGATCCTGGTGTATACATTTTTCGTTGTTTCCCCGGGACATCGGGGAAAAACGTATGCACCACACCACCCCGCCGTCGTCCCCGACCCTCAAAAAAACCCTGGGACTGAAAAGCCGCCCGCCACTGGTAATGTATATGTCCCACTTTCCGATGACCATCGTCCACGACCCCACCCCCCTTCCGCTGCCGCGGGCACCCGCGGAACAGATCAGAGCCCCCCGCAGCCCAGGTCAGAGCGCACGGTGTGGCCTTCCTCCCAGACGAGGAGGCTTTCTCACCTCCACAGAAAAATGGAGCAGGGACCGACCGTCCCGGCATTCCTATAGTCCGACCACGAAATGTTTTAAGAACCCACAACTATTTTACCAACGAAAACAATGTTCTTATAACATAAGCCCGATGTGTTAAAGCAAGACGGTCCCAGCCAGAAGTGTTCTAACAACATTTCGTGGAACAAGTTCTCAGAACATTGTTCGGTAGGCCTATAGGCGAGCCGGCGAGCCAGGACGCTTCGCCACTGCTTGAAAAAAACATCCCCCCGAAGCACGTCGACTGGATGAGCCGGCCGCTGGACATCCGAAGGACATCAATACGGCGTGGCCAACGGCCTTCGTTCCAGAAGGGCCCAGAACAGACGTAGGCCCAAGGAGGAAAAGCGAGGAGGAGGAGAAGGAGGAGGAGGAGGAGAACGGGCAAAGGCGCTGTGCGGATGTCCCCATGCAGGCCCATCGGCTGCTTGTATAGGATCCCAAAACGCACAGCGGCATTCACGAGCGAGCCAACGAACGAAATACGAGGAGGAGGGGGGGGAGGCTCGAAGGGGGAGGAGGAGGAGGAGGAGGAGGAGGAGGAGTAGCGCAGCGTAGAGGAGAGATCCATCCGACCGACCACTGCGCTCAGCTCAACAGCTGAGCACACTTCCCCAGGCTCGAGCGACTGGCTTCGCCAGCGATCAGAGCGGAGGACAGAGAAGCAGGGGCCGCGGAGGAGGAGGAGGAGGAGGAGGAGGAGGAGGAGGAGGGGGAGGAGGAGGAGGAGGAGGCTCGAAGGGGGAGGAGGCGGAGGAGGAGGAGGAGGAGGAGGAGGAGGAGGAGGAGGAGCGAACGAACCCCAGGGAGAGGCGCGTCGATCTATAACGGGCGCGCACCGCCGTGCGCGCTCGGGCCCAGCCTCAGGGCGAGGCGAGAGGCCTGCATGTAGTTCTTGCGGATGTTGTACGAGTCGTCGATGTTGCCATCGATCTTGATCGTGTGGTAAAACCTGTAGACCACGGCAAGGCGGATGAGCACGTGGTCAATCTTGTCATCGTCGGGCCCGAGCGGGTCGAAATTGATGTCGTGCAGGCCAAGCCTGGCGAGTACGCATGTGTGAAGTCGTCCACGAGGCAGTGCAGCATGGTGCCACAAGCGCTTGCAGACCAGATAGTGACTGAAGGCGTCGGGGTGAAACTTTGGGTTGCAGCCAAGAACGCAACCACGAAGTACGGGCTGTACGTGCATGCGATAAGACGTGGCCCACCCACCCGATAGTGTTTTCATCACAGGCCAAAAGCGCGATGGCGGCAACTCGGCGATCTTCGGGCGGATGCGGCTCCATGCGATCTTCATGTTGAACGGTGACTGGATGAGGGAGGTCATGTCGTTGTCGTCCGCGTATGCGTTGGTGAGGTCGTCGGTGATCATGGGAGTGGAGTCCAAGTCATTGTTCTGGAAGTCGGCGTCGAAGATCCAGCGACGTCGAGCATGATGTTCATTGGCTGCACGTTCGAACCTCTGCTGTAGTTCGGCGGTACGGGGGAGATTGAACGCAGCGGAAGTCTGGAGTCTGGATGCCGCAGTTGACTGCCATGCCTGCGTACAAATACGTTCGGCACGCCGACGGAGCTGAGCATCAGTTTGGCCACGAAATAGGACTTGAAGGCCGCCTCGACGGAGATGACGAAGAATAAAGGTTTCGCACCATGCATGCCAATCGTCGACGTCCCATTCATGTAGTGGTTGATCGAGGTAAATCGAGGGGAGCCAGTCGGAGGCCCAGTGCTGCAGGCATTCTGCGATGATCTCGAGCTCGTTGGCTGCGTTACGCATGTCATGGTCATCATCATCTGGCGTATTGGGAACATGTAGATGAAGTGGTGGGAATCGTCGGAGGCGTCCAGGGTCGGGATTGGCAGCAGACGGCACCGACGGGAGGGTGGGGAACCATGCCCGAAGGCGGGCGGCAAGGGTGGCGTCGAAGGAATCTTCGTAGAGCGAGCGCTGCAGCGTGATCATGTAAGTGGCCTGCGGAGATTTCTTTGGAGGATCATCATCAGCACGGCGAAGTTTGTCCATGACGCGTAGAGCAGCAGCACGAGCGAATTCCTGAGCTTGGCGTAGCTGACGGTGAGCCAGGTGATCGTGATGGCGGCTGCGCTTGATGATCTTGAAGATGGTGCCCTTGTGGGTGGAGTAGTTGTCGCCGAACTTGGCCGCCCGCAGGTGTTGCGCGATAGAAGTGGCGGAGGCCCAGCACGGCGCGGTCCAAAGTCCCTGGACAACACGGACGAGTGGAATATGATCGAGTGCAGCAAGATGGTGTAATTCGAGTAGCTGGGGCCAGGCGTTGATGGTGGTAGTGGCAGAGCGCCATAGCGTGGCGGCAAGCAGGACTTCGACACCAATGGGGATGGCGCAGCCTGCCCAGTTCGTCATGCCGAGGATGTCGAGCTTGGTGAATGCTGAAGGAGCAGATCTGATAACTTTATGAAGGGCATGAATTTCTTTGGAAAGAACGAGCTCTGGAGCAGGAAACAGTTGTCCGACGTAGGTGAGGCAGGTGATCGCGGAAGTGTTGTATAGCGAAACGTTCATCTGGATGGCCGCGGATGCGTCGCCCAAAATCTGGGCACTGTGGTACCACTTGGCCGCAGGAGCGGCCCATTGCGCACGATCATCAGCACAGGGACCGATGTAGACTCCGAGGCACTTGGCCTTGCCGTCGATCTTGAACTGGGCCCATGCGGGGTTGATCGTCCTGAGCGTGTCGCGCATGGTGCTGTCAACGTCTTCGATGCAGTCGGCCCATACTGGGACGAGCGCGCACTTCTGAGGTTGGAGCAACAGTCCTGCGAAAGATTGGGCCGCCTCGGTATGCGGTAGGATGCCTTGCATGTCACGCAAGTGTGCTAAGACGCAGCCAATGTCGTCGGCACAAGCACTGGCCATGCCACGGCCAATCTGATGAAAGTGGCGTTGAATTCCACGTAGGATGGGGTCGAACACCAGGGCCCAGATGGTGCCACTGAGTGGGCAGCCCTGAGCTACTCCGCTGGCTGCAACGAGTAATGGTCGACGTGTGCCTCCCAGCTCGAGGAAGGCGATGGGCGAGGCGTAGAAGGACTGGAGGAGGCGACGGACGCGGCCATCAATCCCCCATCTGCGAATCACTTCCCATAACCAAGCGTGAAGCAGGCTTGGGAAGGCAGCGGCGATGTCCATACTGAGGAAGCACGGCATGTGCTCGACGGCGTTGTCCATGGTGCTGTAGATGCGGCTGTACGTGTCGGCTTCGACTGTTGTTGAGGAATTGGCGGCCAGGTACGAAGCCTCGTTGGATACTCGACACTTGCTTGACTATCGGATGTAGCTTGCGGTTGATGGCGGAGGCAGGAATCTTGACATCGGTGTTCTTCATCGCGAGAGGGCGGAGTTGGCCTGGCGACCGATAGCATTCAGCATGCCCAGCAGGTGCATCACCTTTTGGTAGCATGGCAAGTAGAGCGTGGTTCCAATCGTGCGGGATGATGTTGTTGGCCGAGATGTTAGCCACGAGCTCTTCCAGGATCTCGAAGCTGTTGGGAGTAGAAGTCCATGCTTTGTAAGGAAGGCCGTCTGGACCTGCGGCGGAGCCATGTGCTCGTTTTGCTGCTTTTTGAAGTTCTTCAACGTTGGGGAGTTCCAGCGCAACGCGGTCACGCTGGGGGAAGACGGAGTCCAGGTAGGTGTTCATGTTGGCAGTGTTTACCGGCTTGTCTGCGAAGATCGGGCCCCAGTGCGCTAGTATGGCGTCGTGCATGTCCGACGGCGTCTTGGCGATGACGGAGGAGTCGCCTTGCGAGATTCGAATGCCAGCGAACGCCAGACGCTTGGAGAAGGGCTTCCAAAGCTCTCCCAGTCTGCGTGTAGCACTGGCCCGCTTCCGCCACCTGTCCCCTTGTTGACGCTGTGGACGTTGGTAAGCATCACGGGCACGTGCGGCAGCGAGGGCGCGACGTTCTTCAGCGACAGCAGCACGAACTTCAGCAGCGGCATCGGCGAAGGCGTTGGCGTTGCTGAGGCAGACCTTGCTCGAGGGGAAGTCGGTAGAGTTGTCGGTGATGATCTGCAAGTACTTGGAGCCCACGTGGGTGGTGTCGATGAGGAGGCGCGCAAGTTTGATGTCCTGGTACCAGACCGCGCGGGAGATGCTTCTCATGGTCATCGAGTTGACTTCCTTGGAGATCGAGAGATGGTCGCGTGCAAGGACTTCAGGCGGTAGCCGCGCAAGAGCATCTCGCGTGGATTTCGCAGCGTTCGTCATGTTGGCTTTCAGCGTGCGCCACTTGATGATGGGCGTGAGCGATTCGTACTCGGTGTCGGCGGAGAGCTTGTCGATGAAGAACTGGTAGAAATCGGAGTTGAAGAGGTAGGCGGGGATGCCTCGTTCAGCATGGGGCCGTTGAGCTCGGGGGCGAAATCGGGCATGCAGGAGTTTGTGGTCACTAGCAGGTATTCCTTTCCGTTCGAGTGGCGAGTCGTCGGCAACCATGATCGTCTCAATATGGGTGAGATTATGTGCCTGGAAGGAGGTGAAGAAGCGATCAATGCTTGACTCAGTGTTGTTCGCGCAGCAGCGGTGGGTGGTGGATGGCGTGCAGATCTCGACCAGCGGTCGGAAGAGCTGCTTCCAGAAGGCGGGCTGGAACTGGTATCGTTCTTGAGCAGGCACTTCGACAGGACGTAGTAGATTGCGGGCAGGAAGCTCAGAGATGTTGAAGTCGCCGAGCATGAAGAACAAAACGTGTTCAGGGTCGCTGCTTGCTTCATTCATTGCCACTTGCCACGTGGCCTTGATCCGCCTTCGGTCGTCAGCAGATAGATCATGGTTATGAATGTTGCGGTAGATATGGAGGTACTTCAGGCTGGGGTCACGGATTCGCAGTTCGGCGACTCGGCCAGGGATGACCGCGGAGAAGTTGATCATCGGCTTGGTGTTGTCCTGGTCGCCGCAGGGGATGAACTTTGGGATGAGGAAGGCGACGCCGCCCGCCGCGCTGGAGTCGGGGATGCCGCTGTGGTAGACGTCGTACTTTGCTCCCGTGGAGTTGATGAGGGTGTGGATCATCTGGGAGGTGCCGTGAGTTTCCTGAATGGCAATGAGCGATCGCTTGGCGAGGTAAGGCGTGAGGATGGAGAGCTTGGCGTCGCGCTTGACGATGTTTGAGCGCGCTCCAAGGAGTCCATTTGCTGTTAAATCCACGACACTGATGTGGTTGCATCCGCGAAGGCAGCGGCGAGAGCGTCGGCGCACGATGATCGCATCGCAGATGTGAGGCCGACACCTTCAGCAGCGTCAGACCATTGAATATTGGTCGCCGTCCCAGGGCGGGAGCCCACTTGGATGCGGACAATGGGCACATTGTCGATGGAGAGGTAGCCGTCGGTACGGTGGATCTTGGGGTTGAGGTCCTGCTTGGCGTTGTTGATGATCCTTGCCAGCTTCTTGAGCTGGATCTCCGGTCTGACGAGCTTGGGGCTCTTGTCTGCGCTGACGTAGCATGGGGCGCCGCCGATCGTGAAAGTACGCCATTCCCGTCCAATGCGGAGGTGATGGTGGAGAGCTTGAGCACGTGGTACGGCGACGGCGTCGGCTCCGAGTACAGTGATGGAGACGCGCTTGGCAGGCGCGGAGTTGTTGTAGCGAACCATGGACACGTCGATATTGGCTGCCAAAAACCACTCTGCGATGGCCGCCTTGGGAGATGCTCGAGTGATGTCCACGGTGGATGCGATCCAGAAGGTGCCGATGTGTGGGGCCCTGTCCCACGAGCCGATGTTGCTGACATCGAGGGAGGGAACTTGGGCTTCAGCGTGGGCGATGGCGATCTTGATCTTGTCCACCGCTTCGTTGAGGTTCTTGGACTCCACTTCAGAGGCGGAGACGCGCTGCTTGAGGGAGACGATGTCGTTCTCGACGTGGTCCTGGCGTTCGGTGAGCTTGGCTGTGATGCTGGTGATGTGCGTGATGAAGCTGGCCTGAGACGAAGCGGCCACTTTCTCTGCGGTGGCCTTGAACTGTTCAGCCGCGTCGGCAACTTGAATGGCCAGGTGCTTCTCGATCTCGGAGCGGAATTGTTCAAGCCTTTCCTTCTGTGCAGCGTCTTGCCATGGGTCTTTGTTACTCCGAGGACTTCGTTCACGTCGATCACGAATGGTGGCCAGGTCGCACGTCTCGGGCATGTTGAGAGAACGCCGCAGACCGCTGGGTCTTGATTGTCGACCGTCAATATGGAGGTGGCCGCGGCACCACAAGCGAAAAATCCCGCGTGGATATGTAAGGAGAGCAAAAAAAAACACTCCTGAGCTGGCCCTGGAACAAGGGTATGCCATGAAAGCCTCTTGGCGCTATGCCAAGCAACATTGGAACCTTGAGCCAAAATGGCTACGGAGGAGGAGGAGGAGGAGGAGGAGGAGGAGGAGGAGGAGGAGGAGGGGGGAGCGGAGGAGGAGGGGGCGCGAGCGAGCGAAAGACTCTGCGGAGACGCGCCAGCTGGCTCCGCTGGGCCCGCTCGTCGCGGCCGGAGAGGACTGCTGCAATCGCAGGCCAGCCTTCGCTTCTGGAGGGTGCCACGGCTCAAACTGGTCGAAGAGCGCGTGTGGCTTCGAGGTGCCGCAGCTCCCAGCCACCCTCCCCCGCGGCTGCCGGCCCCAACGGTTTCTTCCAAGCAGACGCGGCCGCAGGGTCAGGGCAACACCCGGGACGCGAGGGGAACAGGGAACCTGTCTGGGCCACCCACCCCAGCCAGGCGGCCGTCGGGAGGAAGAGGAGGGAGGGAGGGAGGAGACGGGTGTCAGGGATATGCTGCGTTCCAGGGGGGGCTCTAGGGCCTAGGGGGGCCTTAGAGGCGCTCTGGGTCATTCTACGCCGCCTCCTCCTTCTCCTCGTCCGTCGTCGTTGTTTCCCTTGCCGTCCGCGGTCCTACGTTCAGATTCTTCTGGGCATACGCGAGAATGCCCTGAGCCGCCTCTGTCTGCTGCAGCTGCGTGTTGATGGAAATCAGCGCCTGCAGCGCCCATCAAATATAATATATACCTCTCTCCTTGCCATCGATCGGACGTCCATTCCCCGTGCAAGCGTCGGTTTCGTGCGCTTGGTGCCCACAAGGTGACCCAAGATGCTGTCCGAGCGATGCCACGTATCCATCTTGCTCTCTCCCTCTTTTCCCTCTCTCTCTCGCTCTGTCTCGCTCCCTGATTCTCTCTCTCTCTTTCTCTTTCTCTCTCCCTCTCTCTCTGCCCCTCCTCCTCGCGTTGAGTACTGGAGCGCTGGGTGCGCAGAGCAGCCAGCTTACGCCTAATTTCTACATGTGCCGATGGAACTGAACGATTGATGATCAGTGCTCGCTTGGTGCTGAATGCGTTTCGCCATCCCTCGGCATTTGCCACTATGGCTGTAACGGGGTACAATCCCAAAAATCACAACGGTCCCAAGGGGCAGCTGCAGGGGAGCGCCAAGAGAACAGGTACCCTGTAGCGCGTTCAATTATACTGTGAGAGCGATGCTGGGGAGCCCGACAAGTTCTTTACGCCGTACGAGAAGTCGGGTGGCACTGGGCAAGCATGTGCATCCAATGTCTGTGCGAAGAGCTCTACGATTCAAACGAACCGGCGCATGTAATCCATTTGGAAATACTTGACCCAAGAGAGGTTACAGGCTCCAGCGCGCCTTGCAGTTCACCTCCGTAGGCCCTCACTTCCTTCGCTGCTACTATTTACTGCGCTACGTTCAACGCATGCATGGAACGTGCCTGCGCGCTTGGGCCATATGCTTGAGGTTCGCCTGGATCGAACGTCCCTCCTTTTGTTCGCTCAATCACAGTCTCTCGGTTTGGTCTCTAAGCGACACTGCAGTTGTATACCGATAGCAGGCCTTCTTGTTGTCGACCCTTGGTTCCTTAGATACGTTCCTGTAGCCATTCAGCTGTCAAGGCGTGCAGTGGCTGTCCGACCAAAGCAGCGAGATCTTGCAGCGAGGGCAATCATGAGGCCAACAAAGATACACCCATGTTCATAGGAAGGGGGAAGCACATAATGCAAGGGCGCCCGACGAAGACATGGGTCTTCGCAGAATGTCCTAGAAACCCCTGAACAGCCCTCGCGCTCAATAGAGCCAATTGAGAACAAGCAGCGAATAGCTACTAACAGTTTCATCCCCCCCGTTCCCGAGAAGGCCCTGTTGGAACCCGCTACACAACACGTGAATCCCTCGAGACAACCCATAAGGAACGAACGCCTGTTACGGCCTCGGTCGCCCTCAGAATGTACGAGGTGCGCCAGGGGGGTACTGGTGGGAGGACCCAAAGAGCACCTAGCCCCCTTGCCGAAACCAAAGCGGACCCCAGAACGGAGCTCAGACTCACACCTCCCTTCGGTCAAGAGCTGTGGTTCGCGTGTCTCGGCGGCGGCCCCGGCGACGCGCTGTGCCCTGCGAGCTGATCGCGTGTCGCTCCGCTTCGCGGGGCTGGAGGCCTCGAAAGGCTCGGGACGTTGATGCTCGGGGACCAGGACGTGGCTAGCGTGCCGCGCCGAAACGAGTGTGACCAGAACTGGCAGCGCGATGCGCTAAGTAAAAACTTGCAACCGCAACGAAGCAAAATCGGAGCAGGGCGAGTTGAGACAACGGCAGCTCAAAATTGGTCCGAGAAGCTGCGTCTAGGAGTGGCAACGAGAGAGAAAGAAAGAGAGAGAGAGAGAGAACAACAACCAAAAAAAAGAAAGAGAAAAACAGACAGAGAGAGAGAGAGAGAAAAAACAACAGAAAACAAACAAACAAACAAAACATTACAGCCCATGAGGTGTCAGGAGCGCCTACACCTCCGGCCTCGCGCTGGGCTGTGGAAATTGTGCTGTCCGCCTCGCGACTTCGCAACCGGGCCCCCGGGCCACGGCGCCCAGCTAAGCGCTCTCCCGCTCCACCGGCTGTCTGCGCCTCTCCCGCTCCACGGGCTGTCTGCGCAGACGGAGATATTGTCGGTCAGCGCCTTTGTCGCCTACCTTAAGTGCACGGTCCACTCCTCCACTCCGAACCAGGCGGCAAATTATTCACTGATGCGCGTAGCCCGCTTGATGGGGGACACCCAAGACTCATCCGGCAACCTTCCAACGCGCACCATTTTACGTAGCATGCTGCGTTGCGTCGTGCGAAGCTTCATCCCTTGGTCCGCGGTGAGAGTCCAAGCGCCTGCGGCAAATAGCACGCTTGGGGCGATGCACGCATGGAACAAACGCACGCGATGCCGAAGCGGCAAACGTCGCTGGCATAGAACAGCCTTCGAAAAAAAAAGAAGTTGCTGCCCACCGAGCAAAGATTCGATGCGTGAGCTCTGTCATGTGGTAACTATGCAAACTCGAAATCCTGCCCAAGTACTTATCCGCCTCCCCCTGCTGCGGAACCCGGACGTCGTGCCCAATGCATCTCACGCTCGGCGGTCGCGGTAAGGAGCTCGTGAATATCGCTGTCTCGCCAAGTGCACCTGTAAACCGTTATTTCTTTATTTTTTTCAGGTTAACAACCGTTATGGCCACGCACCTGCTGCGCGCGCGCGGCAAGAGGGCGTCATCCGCAGAGAAGAAATTCGTGAGAGGCAAGCCCGGGGGGCCCATGACGACGCCGCAGCGCGGCCCCGCGCGGCATTTGTTCAACCTCCCCCATCTCGCCTTTAGCTTCCTGAGGATGGCCCATCACGCCCACGAACAAGAAGGAGCTGATAGGGTCGCCCTGCCAGCGCACGCGCAAGATGTAAAACTGCCCGCTCCTTCCTCTGGCCACCGCTGCGACCCCTGCTTCACGTGGAGTGTCTTCGCGGGGCTGACGCATGGACGCGGGGGGCCCTGCTCATGAAATGCTGCCCGCGGCGCGTCGTGTCCCACCGCGCCGGTTGCTTTCTCGAATTCCACCTTGGCGACCCAGCGCTCCGCGTCAAAGTCCCTGCTGCCCGCGAAGAGGAGAGTCGCGCATAGCAGCTGGCCCGCAGTGCTGAAGCCCTACCCGCGCGCCGCCTGATCGACCGACTGCCCGCGAGCAATGGCCTTGCGAGCCTTCCGCAGATCGTCCAGCGGAAGAAATTGCACAAAAATGACAAAACTGCGATCGGGCGGCAGTTTGAAGGCGGCGTCGGTTCTCCTCTTGTATCATACGGAAATTCGAGAAGACAGCCGGTCCTCAGGAATCTCCTGGGACGGAATCCAGATTGCGTCGAAGGTCTCCAGCGCGAGGCCCTGCGGGACGCGACACTCGACCTTCGACATCTCTGCTCGCATGCCTGACGCTCCGTCTAGCTCGTCGGCGGTAGAACACGGCACCCTGTCGTTCCCATCTGTCTCGCATGCGCTTTTGCCCGGCCCTCGTCGTCTATCTTGGGAAGGGGCTCGTAAAACTTTGCGAAGACCTCCGGCATGAACTGTTTGTCATTTGGCGTGGCCCCGCCCTGGCCATTAATCTCGACAGTGCGTTTTTCCTTGTCCCTGCATATCACATGAGCAAGCCACTTGGCGCCGCCGATCTCGCGGAGTACACCGTCAAACTCGCTCAAGCGTAATACGGTTTGTTTTTCTCTGATCAGCTTCTGCGTTGCCCTGACAAGATTCCACGCGCTTCTTCTTCAAGTCGTGGCGTGCCAAATCAGAGAGATGCCGCGTCTCTCGTTGTTGGACAAATGATTGACCAATGACTGCACCTAGACGTCTGCGTGGGAGCGCTGATGAGGGCGAGAGCTTGCATCTGGAATGCGGCGCATATCTTTATGCGCCGCTTCCCGCATACACCATTTGAGGTGGGGCGAATTTTCAGCTGCGTCGCATGGCCCCCAGTCGCCGTCGGCTGAGGCGGCTCGCAACGCAGTGACATATGACGACCCAGGTATCAAGCAAACACGGTTTCATTTCCTCCGCCTCCTCCCAGGTCGAAGAGCGCACTGTAGTCTGACTTGTCTGTGGTCTGAACCAATGCCCCAATGTTGCTCTCCAATTTCCCTCGGGCATTTTGCGACGCGCTCGGCGAAGTTGATGAGGGAATTATGGTTGTACTCGTAGATGTTGACATCAATGTGGTCGGTCTCTGTGTTGGCGGCGAGGTGGAACTAGCTGGAGTTGAGGAGGAAGTAGAAGACGTAGAAGATGTGGAATATTTAGAAGACGCAGAGGAAGAACTCTTCGTAGACTGGGCGCTGTTCCCCCCCGGGATCGACATCGCGCGGGCAAGGGCCGGAGTCGAAAGGCGCGCGCTGCAGGAGTCTCGCAACTTCGCCCCCAGGGTCGCTCGGAGATGCCCGAGTCTGCACCACAATGCCGTGAAACTCGCGGCCGAAAGCTCGTGGGCAGGACGGGAAAGGGAATCGAGGGTGGGAGGGGGAACGTTGGTCTCGGGTTGGCCTCGGCCCTCATTTGTACATTGAGCAGTCGATCTAGTGGTGGTTGAAAGGCGCCAGGAAACATTGCGGCATGTGGCTGCCGCGCTAGACCTTCGTCCGATAGTCACTGGGACTTATGACCCTTCACCGTACCCTTGATTTTGCTGGCCTCCTTCGCCCTGTCGAGCTTTCCCTGGATGCCCTCGATGCTGTCGGAGAGCTCCTGGGCCTGCTGCAAGGGGCCCCGCTCGCGCCACTCCTTGTCCTCCCAAAGCGAATGGAATGTGTAGTCGTCCACCGCCGCCTTCGGTACCGTGACGCCGGCAACCGACAGCGCTGGGGGGGAGCAGTCCGCGTTGATCTTCGCGCGCGTCTTGTTGTACCCCCACTGCGTAAGGATCCGGCGGATGACGGATACAGCGCTCTGCTTCATTCGGGGACCGATGGGGAGGTCGGGTTTCGCCCGCGCCGCCTTTCCTGGAGAAACTTGCAGGGCCATCGCAGCTACCTGGATGGAGTTCAGGAAGTTCGCCCTGTCAAGGGCGCATGTAACCTTGATGAACACGATGCCCCTGGAATGGCTCTGGAAGTGAATGTTTTGCTCCAGGGGGAGCCGGGAGATCATGTTTACTACAGTGCGCTACCGACCCTGCTTTCGCATCGTCAAAACTGTTAGCTGTGATAACGTTGCCAACAACTGCAGTAGGTGAAGACGACGGTGACGCAGAGAAGCCTGTACTGCGAGATGACCCGCACGACGAAGTGGTCTCGAGCACGATCTTGTGGACGCCCACCGACGTGATGATCCTCTCCGGGATGTTTCTGACCTTCCCCTCCATGGCCGCCAGTCCCTTCCGAGTCTCCTTTTCCATGGCCGCCAGGCCCAAGCGCGCCTGCACCGCACACTGCTTGGCGGAGGTTGCCTCAGCCTTGGCTTCTTTGATGGCCGTCATCTCATCCTTAACTGCCTTCCTCATCTCGCCTTTCATCTTCTTTGTGTCCTTCACCATGGTTTTCATAATGTTGACGAGGTCCTCCTCTTCCTTCGTGTCCAGATGTTCCAGTCCTGATGCAGCCTCCTTTCCCACAAGCGCCTCATCATCCATGGAATTAGGAAGGGATGATGATTATACCTTACTATGTCTTCGCCTGCCCCGTAGCACGCTGAGGGGAGTGCATCACCGATACTCCATTTTTAGTTTGACATTTCGTTTGTGCGTGTTTCGCCTGCCCCGTAGCACGCTCAGGGGAGTGCATCACCGATACTCCCTTGTAAGTTTGACATTTTTTTGCGCGTGCTTTGCGGCTTGATCTCCCACGCACTCCAGACAAAGAGTATATCCACTCGTGCCCCCAACGCAACTCATGAACAGCATGCGTGGACCTATGCTGGATTCAGGGAGGCTGCACTTAACCGAGATCTCGACGACCTGGTTCACCCTGCGGTGCGACTCCGGACACTGCAAGGCAATCGCACCAGGGTTACAGCATCAGCTGTCCCGAGGAACTGGAGCCAAAACTTGAGCCAAGCCGACGAGGGGGCTCCACTGAGCCCATGGGGTCGCCCACCGTGGGCATCCGCGCCCACCGGGACCCGGCGCCTGCCGCTGGGGTCCCGTGTTCGCGCGCCGGTGCAGGGCAGACTCCGGGCCCCCCGGGCCCCCCCCCGGAGGAGCAGCGTGAGCGCGCCAGAAGGGGCTGGCCCAGGGGGGGGAGAAGCACCGAGCCGAGGTCGGCGCCACGTCGCCGACGGATCGGCGACAGGCCCCGGATAGCGGAAGCGCACGTCCCTGCGCGGGGTGGGCGGCCAGGCCCCCATGGGCGATGGCTGGGCGACCGAGGGTCCACGCGTCCCCCCCCACCCAGCCCGCCCCGCCACGGACGTGGCCCCTGACCCCCTGCCTCCGCCCATCCGCTACCGAACTCGGCGGTGGACAAACCTCCCTTTAGTAGACCTCCCCTTAGTGAAAACGGCCTGGGACCGAAACTGACGGAACCGGACCCGCAAAAATGACGGCCGCGACGCCCTCTCGCGAACCGAAAACGGCCAATTCCTTCATCGACGTGTCAGGGTAGGAGGTCTGTCCACCCCCGACGAACAGGTCCGGCCACGCTCCGGACGGACCAGTCGCGACCGAACTTCGGCCTCCAGGCGCGAAGTTCGGGTCCCGAGCGGGCCGTCGGCGGCCTCGAAACCCTCGCGGGGACCCCGACGCGCCCGTCCCTGCGTTATCAGCGCTCGGCCCCCTCCGGTCGCGACCGACAGTTGGCGCGCCCGAGATCCGTTACCGAAGCTGCTCTTGAGCAGGGACCGGCCGTCCAGGCAGTCCTGTAGGCCTACCACGACGTGTTCGTAGAACTCAACAACGTTCTAAGAACAACAACCATGTTCTTAGAACATAGACCCGATGCGTCAAAACAAGACGGTCCCAGCCAGAAGTGTTCTGAGAACACTTCGTGGAAGCCACAACAGGTTCGTAGCGTCTGGTAGGCCTACGGGCACGCCGGGACGCTTCGCCACTGCTTGCTGCTCGGCTGCGAGCGCTCTGGGGATGCCTCCCTCCCCCCCCGCCGGCCAGCGGGCCTCCGCCGGCGGACCTGCGCCGCCCTTTCTTGCGGCCGCCGCATTCGCTCCGGCAGCTCGTGCCGCAGAAGGCGAGGTGCGCCAGGGGCGAGGCCCCCCCCCCCCCCCCCCCGGGACCCGGGGGGGGGACGAGAGAGGGGGGGACAGACAGCAAAGGGTAGGGTAGAGAATCAGCTCACGTAGCTGCTTTTCGCAGCGCATCCCGGCGCCGGGAGGCGCCGGCGCCGGGAGGCGCCCACGTAGCGGGGAATTGGCCTGGCGGCGGGGCCGAAACCAGCTGCATGCAGCAGATTTCGTACCCCCCCCGTTCCCTATCCCTACATCCCCCGCTTTCGTTCGGGCCGAGGGACGTCCACGATGGGGGCAGCCAGGACGAGCCCATAAGAAGACTGGCAAGAGACCCTCCGTGCTAGCATAAGGGGACCTCCAGTTGGCATCATGGGCGGTGGTCCCGAGGGAAGCGGGCCCTTGACCCTCAAGCTTGCCCTGTGACCATCTCTTCATCCCCGAAGAGCACTGAGATGCCGAAAACATCTATATATATATATATATATATATATATATATAAAAAGAATCGCATTCCCTCAGATGCCCATCCCTCGCGTTGACTCCTGGCGATGGTTTTGACCACGCCTTCAGGCCCGCCCGGCGGTGCCGAGGACCTGCACCTCTCTCCATGAGGCGTTCGGACTCGCCTCGCTTTCAGCGTCCGCTTCCAAGGCCAGCGCCCAGACACTCCATCTCGCTACTCACCCTGTCCCCATCGTCGCCCTTCTTCTCTACCTTCCGCTCCTCCTCCTCCTCCTCCTCCTCCTGCTCCTCCTCCTCCTCCTCCTGCTCCTCCTCCTCCTCCTCCTCCTCCTCCTCCTCCTCCTCCCCGGTCCTCCTCCTCCAGCCATTCCGTCTCCGCCTCCTCTTCCTCCTTCTATCCCTCCCGCTCCACCTCCTTCTTCCACGACGCGATCGCCGAGGCAGGCAGGGCTTCTTAGAATGGCATCGATGAGACCTATGGGCTTGACTGCTGAGGGGCATCGCGCCCCCCTCTCGCACGCTACCGCGTCAGAGGCCTCCCACACAGGGTCCGAGCAGGTTGGGTCGAATGGTCGCTCCACATAGCCGATGCATCGCCGACCATGGCCGATGCGTCGGCGCTGTCGGCGATGCTTCGGCGCCGCGGGCGCCGTCGGCGTGGAGAGAATCGGCCTCCACATCGGATCGCATCGGCGATGCATCGGCGAGATCCGGCGCGACTCTTCGACCCCATCTGCTCAAACACAGCTTGAGAGGCCTGGACGCACACTGCCCGCTCCTGCTCCTGCTCCTACTCCTGCTCCTCCTCCTCCTCCTCCTCCTCCTGCTCCTGCTCCTCCTCCTCCTCCTCCTCCTCCTCCTCCTCCTGCTCCTCCTCCTCCTCCCCTCGGCGGCCACCAGAAAGGGATGCAGGGCCCCCCCCCCCAGCCTCCACGCAAGCCACCTCCGAGGTCGCGAACTCCGTCTCCTTGTAGTGGAGGGCCTGGGCACTTGGCGGGCAAAGGGGGCGCGGGGGCCACAGCGGTTGGGCTACGAGGGCCAGGGAGAAAGAGGGGAGGAGGGCGCGGAGGACGACGATGGCGGCGGCGAGGAGGAAGAGGAGGGCGAGGAGGGAGGGAGGTAGGCTGGGGAGAGGGGCGGAGCCAGGAAGAGGCGGAGAAACAGGCGGAAGGGCATGAGAAGGAGGAGGAGGAGGAGGAGGAGGAGGAGGAGAGGCGGAGGAGGAGGAGGTGCGGGAGGGCCGAAGTGATGCGGAGGGCCTCGGGAAAGGTGGGGAAGCGAGAGAGAAGGAAGATGAAGAGGAAGATGAATGGGGGCGTTAGCAGGAAAACAGATAGAGGTGAAGAGGGGGGAGGGATGAAAGGGGAGGGCGACAGAGAAAGGAGCATATGAGGGGAAGTACCAGGAGGGGGAGGAGGCGAACTCGTGGGGACGAGAACACACATAAAGAGAGAAAGAGAGAGAGAGAGAGAGCGAGAGAGCAATCAAGTGCGAGAGAGAGGGGTACATAGAAACATAAGCATTATAGAAAGATGAACTAGGACAATCAACCATACAAGAGAAAGAGAGAACAAAAACACACACACACACGAAAAACAACGGAAAGAGAGAGAGAGAGAGAGAAAGAAACAAAAAAAAGAGAGACCCACCGATGCGGACGATGTCCGAGGGGCAGCGGCAAGCGGCCTCCGGCCCGTGCCCCCTGTGGGGCCAGGCCCAGCCCACATGAAACAGGGGGCCCCCGAAACGAAGCCCCCCACCCCCTGGCGTTAGGTCGGGCGTGTCCCCCTACAGGCGGATTTTGGGCGAAAAAATAAAAATACGAAAACATACCTCATCATAGTAAAAAGGACACCACCCAGAAAATAGTCCCCTGACGACTTTTCAACTATTTTTGGCGATTCCTCCTGGAGGGGGACAGGCCCGACTGACCCCTGGCGCCGAAGCGACTGGACAGTCCGAGCGGCGTGGCGACGGGGGCGAGCCGCCCCGCGTCTCTGCGCGCGCCGCACGAGGGCCGGGCTGCCGCTCGGGGGGGGCCGCCGTTGGCCTCTGGGGGCGGCGGCGGGCAGCACCGCACGCGGGGTATAGCCCCCTACGGCAGGTCCGTGTCGTGTCGACCCCGGCGTTGGCTCCTGAGGCCGCGGGGATCGTTCCAGATTGAACGATCGGCCCTTTCAGGAAGGCGGGATCGTTCGAGGATGGGCCGATTCTGGGCCACGGGCGGCGTTCAACCTTAAACGCCCGCGCTGGGGTCGCCGCCGGTCGACACGACGCGAAACTGCCGTACATGGGCGAGCGCGGGAGCGCGGGAGCGCCTGCCAGGCGTCACGCGGGGCGCGGGGCGAGGCCGCGAGGTGGAAGGGGCCAGCCTATGGTTAGGTCGGGCATGTTCCCCTACGGGCGGTATTTGAGCGAAACATCAGAAATAACAAATACTCACAAATAGCAGGAACAGAAACTAAAAAAATCGTCCCAAAACTATCCTTTGACTATTTTGAATACTCCTCCTGTAGAGGGACAGGCCCGACTTGAGCTTATGGGCCAGCGGGAGGGCGCAGCGCCCTCGCGGTGGCCAGGTCCACTGGCGGTGGCGGCGCGGCGGGCGGCCGGCGAAGCGCCGCCGACGCCGTGGCGCGCTGCAGGCGCTGGGTGGGGAAGCCGCGGCGCTCGAGGGCGCCGTGGGGCGCAGCAGCGAGGGGGTCGCACCGGGCCCGCGGGGCCGCGGCGGGCGTGGCCGGAGAGAGGTGGTGCGTGCCGTCGCTCGTGGCCTCCGAGAGGGCGCGCGGGGCCCGCGCGCGGGGAGACGCGGGTCGCGTGGGGGCCCCCTAGGCGGGGGCATGGGGGGGGGGGGGGGGGATAAGGAGCAGGGGGTGCGCGGTGGCGGGAGGGCTCGGCGGCGGGGCCGCGGAGGCGAGCGGTGCGCGCCTGGCGGCGGTCGCGCCTGAGGTGGCCGCACAGCAGGGGGGTGCCGGCAGGGGTGGGGGGGCAGGTGCAGGAGCAGCCTGGGGCACGACGGCCGGCGCTCGACTGGAGAGAAAGCGAGAGAGAGAGAGAGACTGGTGCGCACGGGAGTCCACGCGGGCGCCTGGGCTACAGTCGGACCGAGGCCAGAACGACATCCTTCAAGAACATGAGACCCTCCGTCGGCCGAAACAGACAGAACCTCCAAGTGTCCCCTGCCCCTGCTGCACAAGAGCATCCAACACACGCGAAAAACATTGGGGCACCCTCCCCGCACCGACCTCGATCTTCTACCTCGGTCCGGCTGTACAAGCGCCCCGCGCGCTACTGCCCTTTTGGGTCAAGGCGCGGCCCAATTAGACAAGAGTCCGAGGCGCCCCTGGCGTGGGGCGGGCCAAGGACGCACGACGGAGCGTGCAGGCACGGCAGGCCGCCACGGCGCCACGCCCCGTGCGGTGGGCGTTCGCGAAAGAGAAAGAGAGAGAGAGAGAGACAAAAAAAAAACTCCTCATCACTATCAGCAGCATCATCACCACCACCATCATCAGCAGCATGCTCATCATCATCATCAGCATCAACATCACCATCACTACCATCATCATCAGCATATTCGTCAGCAGCATCACCATCATCATCAGTAGCACCATCATCAGCATCATCATCATTATCATCATCATCATCATTATCATCAGCATCATCATCATCATAATCTCCATCATCATCATCATCATCAGCATCAGCATCAGCATCATCATCATCAGCATCATCATCAGCATCATCATCTCACCATCATCGTCATCATCATGATCATCCTTGTCCTCGACATCACCATGCTCATCATCAACAGCAGCATCATCAGCACGTCATCACCATCCTTCTGAGCATCATGATCATCATGCTCAAGGTCATCCTGGTCATGATCGTGAGCATCATCCTTATTTTCGCCATTGTCATCATCATCATCATCCCCATAATCCTCGTCATCAACACCATCATCATAATCATACGCCTCAACATAGTCATCGTCATCATCGCCAGAAATATCATCACAAGTAGCGTCACCATCAGCCTCAGTATCCTCATCACCACCACCATCATCACCATCAACATCATCCCCATCATCATACTCATCCTCATCCTCACCACAATGATCAGCATCATCATCATCATCCTCATCATCAGCACCATTGCCATCAGCATCATCACCATCATCATAATCATCATCATCACATTCACTCGCCTACTCCTCCTAAGGAGGCGGTGAGAGAGGGTGGGCCAGGGCGAGAGAGGGAGAGAGAAAAAGAGAGAAAGAGAGAGAGAGAGAAAAGTGAGAGTGGGCGAAGGGTGGAAGAGGGCAGAATAAACAAACGCCCTCCGCAGATCCCCGCAGAGTCCATGGACTGTTCGTCTACGGGTCCCTCCTCGTCCCTCCGCATTCGGAAATGAAGAGAGGGAGGGGACAGGAGAAGAGCAATAGCTGATGCGAGAGGGGAGGCGGAGCAGGAGGAAGGAGAACAATCGAAGGGCAGGAGCAGGAGAGAGCCTCGCCGTGCCCGGTGCGAACAACCGCGAAGACCGCGCCGCGGCACTTGCCATGATCGGCGGGAGACCAGGCGTGGAACCGCTCGCGTCGGACGCAACTGCGATAGGCGCCTGAGCGCGCGAGGGAGATTGAGCAGAGAGCTGCATCATCGAAATGTCTTCTCAATGATCACGAATGGTCTCTAGATGCCCCTCCTCTGGGATGGGCGGAAGGCCGAAATCGCGCAAGCGAAAGTGCCCTCGCCATCCTCGGAGTCGTTCGAGGAGCTGGCGACGGTGATCCCATTCGTGCTGGCGCTGGGGGTTGTTGGCAATCTCGTTGCGGGCGATGTCCATGTTCGCATTCCGATCGAATGTGACCTCATGCCAGGCCATCCTGCAAATGTCCTCCGCAAAGCGCTGCGAAGTAGCAGAGTGCACGTCATAATCCACATTAGCAAACGTCAAGTCGAATCGATGGCGCTGCATCTGCCCAAGGACAAAGGGAATGCACCAATCAAGCCATTGCGACGAGTCGCACATCCGAGCGTCATCGCACAGGGCGCCGGGAAACCAATGCTCAGAGATGAGGCCTGCGACGTAAGACAACTGCGCAGCTGGCTTTGGGGTAGCATGGCTGTCGTGGGGAGCCTGCCGAGGGTGATGGCGCTGAAATAGCGCTGGCCAGCAGGTAATGCCAAATGGAGAGTCGCTGTTAAGAAAAGGCCCAATGCCATAATCGCCATACGTATTGCTGGAATCGGCTTCGAGTCGGTCGTTGGACGAGACGTCGGTGGTTGAGGTCGAGTCGGATGAAGGGTTGGAAAAGGACGAGGAACTCCGTGCCGAGCCAGGTGGCGTGCCAGACGCGGAGTGAAGCTGATGCAGATCACCGAAGTCAATGTCTGAGTACTTGGGGAAAAGAAAAGCTGTGCCGCCAGTGCCAGGAACCCCGCAATCATTGTGCAAAATACTGCAGTGGACGGGCATCGCTTGCAAGGCACGGCGCCACCTCAGTAGGTCGCCATGAACGTCTTCAAGAATAATGATGTACTTTTGACGCAGTAGAGGAAGCAGGGCAGCAAACTTGGCCTTGCGTAGGCGAAGCTTCGCCGTGAGCAGACCACGTGCGCTCCACGTTGCCAGCCGCAGCGTCAAGGAGCCACGAGTGCGCTGAATGCTACCCCCATGAGATGCCTCGATCCTCCGAGTAGAAGTCATGGAAGGACTTCTCGATGGTTGCAGTATCCGCTCGAAGCTCACGCGCGAGATGGAGGTCCCAGACCAGCCTGGCGTCGGCACTGGCAGTAGTACCCACCTCCAACCGCGCAAGTGGGACATTGTCACTGGCGATGCGGCCCTTCTGCTTGTAGGGGCGAAAGTTGGCGTTGGGAAGGACGTCGGGGAGGAGCCGATGAAGCCGCCTCGTCTGAATCTCACGACGAATCTGTCGAGGACTGCGATCTGCGCTGACATGGAACTGAAGTCTTTGCCCAGTGGCCGCCTGCCGCCAAGCACCGCCCTGGACTCGGAGGCCTCATGCAACGGCAACGGCACGTGGGGCAGTGATGACTGGACCACCGAGAAGCCGAACGATTAACCGCTTGGCGGGGACGTCGCCCACCAGCGTGGCGTTAGACCACTCAACTCCCGATCCAGTAAAACAAGCAGCAAGTCCCTGCTGAACGCGGGCTGGGGAAACAAGCTCGGCGCAGCCAGCAGTGAAGACCGCGGGGCCGGGCGCTCTGTCAAAGTCCGCCTCCGCCACAAGGTCAGTGATGGGTATGTGTGCTTCCGCGAGAGCGAGGGCATTCTGTATATCGGCAACGGCCTGCTTCGTCTCGTCCCGAGCCCTCTCGGATGCTGTGATACGTTGCCTAAGAGGTGCAATCTCGCCCTCAATGCCTTCGATGTGCTTGGAGGGGAGCGTCTGGGAGTGGATGGCCATGGCAACATAACAAACCGTGTCTACCTTGAACGTAGCGAGCGTGGTGTCCACGTGCGCGGTAAGCTGGTCCTGTAGGGCTGTCGTGAGCGCCTCGAGACCTCCAGCAGCAGAGGAAACTGCCGATCCAGCCGCCGCGGCGCCAGGAGGAAGCTGGCCCTCATCAGGTGGTCGATCAGCACGACATCTTTGCCGAGGATCAGCTCGAGCCATTGGATCCTCCAGTCGTTCTTGTGAAGGGACGGTAGCTGCAGCATCATGGGCGGCAGCAACATCATCTTGCGAAGGGAGCGGAAGAGGGGCAGTGGCACCGCCAGGTCGTGGAGGGGGTCGACCAGGGCGTCCAGCACCGCCACGCCGATCTTCATAGGGTTGCTGCTGAGGTCGTTGCTGTCTGCGGTCGCGGTTGTAATCTCGAAGGGGTCGGCGATGGCGTCGTCGTGCAGGCTCTTCCCGAGGGGACCCATCGGCACCCCCGCTCCTGCTGGCACTGCGCCGCGCGCCGTCCGTGTCGGAGGAGCCCTTTGATCCCGCAAGCAGCGAACAGCAGTGGCAGCACAGCGCCGCCAGGCACAGGATGCAGCCGAGTCCTCGCGGGGCGGGGGGAACACACATGTGGGCCCTGAAGGGGCGGAGGCTGGGTGGGAGCCTACCCCGCTGAGGCAGTTCGAAGGGACCATTTTGGCCTTGAGCCGAAATGGCTACGGAGGAGGAGGAGGAGGAAGAGGATCGAGGAGGAGGACCCGAGCGCAACCCTGTCGCCGTCCTACATGCTACTGGCGACTCCAGCAGCGAACGCTCCAGGAGTCGCCTGGCTCTCAGTTTGATCAGCCTCCGGCCCTTCGGGGGGAGGGCGGCGTCCGACGGACGCGTGCGTCTTTAGGCGCTCGGGCACTCGGGGCCCGAACGTACACATGCGATCCTCGCCACTGGGACGGCACGAGGTGTCTCGAGCGCCGCTCGTGTCTTGACCTACTCCTCCCCTCCATCATCCGATTATGATGTTTTGCCTGACCAGCTTGGGCATCTCTCTTTATACGGGTGAGAGGCTTGGGCCACCCACGCCCCCCAAAAGCAGAATGCATATCCTGGCGAAGGGCGCAACGATATGCAGTTGTGGGTGCCGCAATTCAAAATATTGTTTTCGGTAGAGCTCCTTACAGGGCCACGAAACATGCGACGGGTGTGCAAAGCTTGGCGGGGAGCCGCATGTGAACCCTGCAACTGGGGCCTTCTGTGGAGCTCCCTATGGGGCAACGAAATGTGTGAACGGTGTGCCGAAATGGTCGGGGAACTGCATGCCAACCTTGCCACTAAGGCCATCGGTGGAGCTCCCTATGGGGCAACGAAAAGTGCGAAGGATGTGCCTATATGAACGGGGATCTGCAAGCGAACCCTGCCATTGAGGCCTTCGGTGAAGCTTCCTATGGGGCCACAGAACTTCTGGGGGGTGCGCCGAATTGGGCGGGGAACCGCATGCGAACCCTGCCACTTGGGCCTGAAGCTCCATATGAAGCCACGAAACGTGTGAGGAGTGTGCCGACATGGGCAGGGAACCGCATGCGACCCCTGCCACTGATGCCTTTGGTGGAGCTCCCCGTGAGGCCAGGACACGTGTGAGGGGTGTGCCGACATGGGCGGGCAACCGCATGTAAACCCTGCCACTGGGGCATCCGGTGGAGCTCCTCATGGGGCCACAGAATGTGTGAGGGGTGTGCCGGAATAGGCAGGGCACCGCACGCGAATCATGCCACTCATGCCTTCGGTAGAGCTCCCTGTGGGGCCACGATACGTGTGAGGGATGTAAACCCTGCCTGTTGGGCCTTCGGTGAAGCTCCATATTGGACAACGGAAGGTTTGAGGGATGTGCGGAAATTGATGGGGAATCGCATGCGAACCCTGCCACTTGGGCCTCCAATAGAGCTCCATATGAGGGATGGGCGGGGAACCGCATGCGAACCCTGCCACTGATGCCTTTGGTGGAACTCCCTGTCGGGCCACGGAACGTGTGAGGGGCGTGCCGAAGTGCGCGGAGAACCGCATGCAAACCTTGCCACTGGGGCCTTCGGTGGAGCACTCTATGGGGCCACGAAACGTTTGGGGGGGCCGGAACGGGCGGGAACCGCATTCGCACCCTGCCACCGGGGACCTTCGGTTGAGTTCCATGTGTAGCCGCGAAGCGTGTGAGGGGCGTGCCGAAATAGTCGTGAGGAGGGCAGGGGCAGGGGTGGGAGGAGGCAAGAGCGGGAAGAGGGGGGAGTGGGCAAGGAGGAAAGAAAGAGTGACGCGGGGCGATGCCTCTTCAAGTCAAGGGCCCAGCAAACGTCCAGAAAGGTCATAGAACTCTTCCCTTATAGCGAGTAAGTACCCAAACTTGGCACATCCTGCTACCCATCCTCCTTCTCCACCTCCTCTTCCTCCTTGTCCTCGTCCTGAGCTCCTCCTCCTCCTCCTCCTCCTCCTCCTCCTCCTCCTCCTCCTCCTCCTCCTCTCCTCCTCCTCCTCCTCCTCCTCTCCTTCTCCTCCTCCTTTTCCTCTCCTCCTCCTCCTCCTCCTCCCACTCCTCCTCCTCCCTCCTTCCAATCCGCCTCCTCCTCCTCCTCCTCCTCCGCCTTCTCCTCCTCCTCCTCTTCCTCGTTGTTCTCCTCCTCTTCCTCCGCCTGCCAATCGCCTCCTCCTCTGCCCAATCCGCCTCCTCCTCCTCCTCGTCCTCCTCCACCTAGTCTTCCTCCCTCTTACTCGTCCTCCTCCTCCTCCTCCTCCTGTTGATGTTTCGCCTATTTCGCCACATGTTCTTCCACCCCCTCCTCCTTCTCCTCCTCCTCCTCCTCCTCCTCCTCCTCGTACTCCTCCTCCTCCTCCTCCTCGTACTCCTCCTCCTCCTGTTCCTCCTCTCCTCCTCCTCCTCCTCCAGATCTCTCTCGTTCTCTCGCTCTCTCTCTCTCTCTCTCTCTCTCTCTCTCTCTCTCTCTCTCTCTTCCTCACCATCATCCTCCTTCTCCTGCTTCGGCTGCTCCTCCTCCTGCTGCTCCTCCTCTTCTTCCTCCTCCTCCTACTCTCCTACTCCCCCGCCTCCTCCGCCTCCTCCGCTTCCTAACACTCGCCCTTGTCATCATCATTCTCGTACTCCGTTATTCTCGTTATCTTCGACCTTCTACTCCTCCTCCTCCTCCTCCTCCTCATCATCATCATCATCATCATCATCAGCATCATCCTCATCACCATCACCATCACCATCACCATCACCATCATCATCATCATCATCATCATCATCATCATCATCATCATCATCGTCATCATCATCAACATCATCATCATCATCATCATCATCATCATCATCATCATCGTCTTCCTCCTCCTCCGTCTCCTTCCCTTTCTGTTTCTCGTCCTCCCTCTCCTCCTCCTCCTCCTCCTCCTCCTCCTCCTCCTGCTCTTGCTGCGCCTCCTCCTCCTCCTCCTCCTCCTCCTCCATCTGCGCCTCCTTCTCCTCCCCTTCCGGCCCTTTTCCATATAAATAGCTCGTCCCTGTGGCATCACCAAACCTGTTCGTATGGCGGGTAAGGCGTCTCGCCCGCGACTTCCTCATTGTTCACCACGTATGATCCTGAAGCTTGGAAGTGGGAACACTTTCAGGGGTGGATGGCGGCTTCTAGGTAGGGCTCTCGCCTTAGCGCCGTATGCACTCGTCTGAAAAGTTTGCAACATGCTCCAGAATAGAGGGCGGCGCCTTTTCAAAATGTGGCTCTCGCCTGATCGCTACGCAGTGGTCTTAAAACTCTATCTAAATCAAGAGGGAGAGAGAGAGAGAGAGAGAGAAAAATCAATTTCAAAGATGCATAGCGTTGAAGTCCCAGGACTGATGGTCTGCTACGGTTGTATATTGCTCGGACACAACAGTCACGTTGAGGCGTTGTGCTGAGGCCCCACGAAGGGTGTTCTGGCACGATTTGGGAATGTCAGGACGCAGCGGTCACGCTGATTCGCGGTGCTGGAATCCAAGGAACTGCGCTTTGGCAACAAATCAGTGGGGCACTTTCCACAATGGATATAATATGTTACAGGATCCTGCGACTAGGGAGCTTGGATGGAGAGTGTTTTACAATATCGATGATGCGTCTTGGGTTTACACTGGTCCTCTCCCTCCTCCCCCCCCTCCTCCTCCTCCTCCGCCTCCTCCTCCACCCCCTCCTCCTCCTCCTCCTCCCCATCATCCTCCTCCTCCTCCTCCTGCTCCTCTACCTCCTCCTTCTGCTCCTCCTCTTACTCCTCCTCCAGGTCGTAAACATACTCCTCCCCCTTGAGACCGCGCCACCTACGCCGTGGGGAGCGTGCTTGAGCAAATGCGCCTTCCGTCTCGTCCGTCGATGATGGCCAGAACCCGACAGGCCGACACCCCGAGTCGACTCGGGAGACGCCTAAGAAGGAGGCCCCAACCTCGCGACCTCCCCCTCTTGACATACGGGAAACGACGCCTTTCGAATGTCGGGTCTTCCGGAGCGCCCTCGTCGGCCACGGCTGGACTCCCTCCGGAATCATGGCCAGAACGACCCCCGGGCGACGTCTGGCGCCCGAGCTTGAGGGCAAGGCGCCCCAGATCTTCGAGCGCTACGGAAACACCACGAATGGGGCGCTTTGTGTCTGCGATCCGAGCATCGACGGGCGCGCTTTTGAGCCCGCGTGGCTAAAACAGCGATCCGCGACGACAAAAGAACCGTCTCAGGGATGGGGTCAAGAACTCCATGGCACCGCGACGTGAGATGACCACAACGTAGTTGGCTGGGATGCCCAGAGAGGGGGAATGGAAGGATGGACAGGAGAATGGAGAGGTGGAGGGGGAGGGGGAGGCGGAGAGGGACTGTCTAGTCTGCACTCTGGCGGCTCTACTGCTTCTCTTGCCACCAGAACGCCACAGCCCAGTTGCTAAAGTCCGCCCAGCGTCAAAAAAGATGGAGAGAGAGAGAGAGAAAGAGTCGGCGGTGGGCAAACCTCTCTTTAGCAAACCTCCTCTTAGTGAAAACGGCCTCGGACCGAAACCGACGGACCTGGACCCGCAAAAGTGACGGCCACGACGCCCTCTCGCGAACCGAAAACGGCTAATTCCTGAATCGACGTGTAGGGGGAGGATGTCTGCCCACCTCCGCAGAGAGAGAGGGAGAGAAAGATCGCATCAAGCAGAAAGAGAGAAAGAGAAAGAGAGAGAGAGAGAAAGAGAGAGAGAGAGAGAGAACGAGAGAGAGAGAGAAAGAGAGAAAGAGAGAGAGAACTGAAGAGAGAGAGAGAGAGAGAAAGAGAGAAAGAGAGAGAGAAAGAGAGAAAGAGAGAAAGAGAGAGAGAGAGAGAGAAAGAGAGAAAGAGAGAGAGAGAGAGAGATCGCCTCAGGCAGCAGATCCCCCCACCGACGGCACCGTGGGAGCGCGAGCCAGAGGGGGGGGGGGCGAGAGCTGCGGCGGGGAGAGGGCAGGTGCCGCGCCCTGCGCCGCGGGCACGCCCCCCCCCGACGCGGGCTCGTGCGGAGGACGAGGGGGGCACGGCGGCACCTCGAGGTATGTTGCTCCCAGCGTCCTTGATTGACTACCTACCAAACCACCCCAACCCAACCCGAAGCCCCGAATTTCGGGTTGGGGGGGTATGGGCTCCATATGTGTTTTTTCGATGTTCCCGGACCCCCCCCACTAGAAATCGAGGGTAAATCTGAGCCTTCGGGTTGGGTTGGGGTGGTTGATAGGCGGCGAGCCAGGGGGGGGGGAAGCGAGGAGGAGAAGGCCTGCTCAGGAGGCTCGGAAGCCCCCCAGCCTTCTGAGAAGTGTTCTAAGCCGTCCCCGAAGGCAGAGAAAAACTTCTCAGAGGGCGCGAGGGCCTCCGAGAAGTCCCGCCGCCTTCTGAGAAGGCCGGCTCCTTCTCAATTTCTCCCCCTCGCTCGCCGCCGACTCGAGGACCACATCCCAGAACTACGCTCGAGCACCCAAGGAAGTACCGAAACAGCGCATGCCCGGCACGACACGCTGGCGCCTCCAGGGGGCCCGGCGCGCGAAAAGCCCTGCAGCTTGGGTGCTTTTCCTGGTGCTCGAGATTGCTGCTGGGTGATCCGGGCTGAAGCAGGTCGGAACATCATACGCCTCGAGGCCCGTGCCCCCATCACCGCGCAGGCACCACCGGCGAGGCTGGACCGCCCCCCCGCAGCCCGAGAGGGCGGCCCACGGTGAAACGGCAGAGGGGCAGCAGATCGGGAGGCGCCGACTGTCCGCCTGCCCCGCACATTGAGCACGGACCGACCGTCCCGGCATTCCCATAGTCCTACCACGAAATGTTCTCAGAAGCAAAACATGTTCTGAGAACAAAAGCACTGTTCTGAGAACATGAGCCCGATGTGTTGAGACAAGACAGACTCCGCCAGAACTGTTCGAAGAACATTCCGTGGAATCCACAGAAGGTTCTATAGGCGAGCCAGGACGCTTCGCCACTGCTTGAGCTCCGCCTCGCGCACGCGCGCAGCGCGAGGCGCGACCGCCTTCGCGCCCCCTCGCCGCCCCCCGAGGAGGGCAGGCCCCCCGGCCCCAGCCCGCAGACGCCGCGCTTGCCCTGCGCGCCCCCGCGGGTGACCTTTAGGTCGAGCCTGTCCCCCTACAGATGCATTTGGGGCGACAAATAAAAAATACTCGAAACAATACACCTGACATGGGCAACAATAGTCCAACAAAGCGTCCCCTATACTATTTCTTTGCTATTTTTGCATCTTCCTCCTGTCGAGGGACAGGCCCGACTCAACCCGAGTGCCGGGGCTCCGTGCGCAGAGGTCCCTTCCTGCCTGGCCCCGGGCCAGGAGGGCGCACGCTCAGCGGCGCGCGCAAAGGGGGGGTAGGGTCAAGTCGGGCGTGCCCCCCCTACAGGCGGGTTTGGACGAAAACTGCAACACGTTCAAAGCATACCCCAAAACAGCCGAAAATAGTAGAAAAACCGTCCCAGACTATTTCTTGACTAGTTTGGAATATTCGTCCTGAGGGACAGGCCCGACGGAAGGGTAGGGGGAGGGGGGGAAGGCTTCTTAGCAGGAGGCTGCGTCTTAGAAGGCGCCGGCCTCACATCCACGGATCTGCCCCCCGCGCCCTCTGAGAAGCAGGGGTGCTTCCAAGGAGCCTTCCCCCCTCCCCCTACCCCCCACTGCGCGTGGCTGACATGCACCACCCATCCTGGATTCAGGGTTGGCCTGGCCGAGGCCCGTGCAGGCGGATAGCTGGCCTCCTCCTGTAATCGGATTCGAGGCAAGCGCAAGGATGCTATCTATACCCTAACGGGGAGCCCCACGGGAGTGGAGGAAGAGGGGGGGAGGTAGTAGGAGGATGCGAGAGTGTCTAACAAAGGATGCAAGGCCATCCAGCGGAAGCTAACAATCCTTATGATTGCTTGCTTGATCGGGGACAGGGGTATACCTCGGGATTCGAGGAACCCAGGGCTACAGTCTTCCCGCCTCAAGCAGCATCGCCGCAGTCGCAGTCGCAGACCACGCCCACGAGCGCGACCCCGGTGCAGTGACTGCACGCGGCAGGGAGGGCTCCACCAGAGCACTCACCACAATCAGCGGGAGGAGGAGGAGGGGGAGGAGGAGGAGGGGGTAGAGGAGCAGGAGGTGGAGGCGGAGGAGGCGCGCTGGCGACGCTGTCGGCTGAGAGAATCTGCCGCCCCCCTCCTGCTGGGGGTGACAAGGCTCAGGTCTGACATGTTCACCTACAGGCGGATTGGGACGACAAAAAAAATTAAAAATACCCCACACATACAAAAAACAATAACGGTCAAAAAATCGTCCCCATACTATTCTTTCACTAATTTGAATATTCTCCTGTAGAGGGACAGGCCCGACTTAAGACAAGGCGTGTGGGACATTTGGCTGGCGATTTGGCTGGCTGGCTGGCCCTCCCCTTCTTCTCCCTCCCCTGGGGCCCAAAATCACACTGGATGGGGGGGAGGGGACAGGGGTTGAGCAGATACCGACGGGTCCCGGCATTTCTACAGGCCTACCACGACATGTTCTTAGAACCCGAAAATGCTCTACGAACAAAACAATGTTCTTGGAACATGAAATCGATGTGAGCCCCGACCAGACATGTTCTAAGAACGTGTCGTGTAGACCACAGAAGATTATTACAACATTGGTTGGTAGGCCTATAAGCACGCCAGGACGCTTCGCCACTGCTTGAGGGGGTCCCCCAGAACTCGCCAGCGCACCCTCAGGCCCTCCAGAGCATCCTACTCGAGGGCGTCAAGAGACGAAACTCACAACTTACATGTGCGTGAGTATAGATATGCAGATGCATGCATTACAGGTGCATGTATGTATGCACGTATGTATGAATGCACGTATGACTGAAGGTACGTATGTACGTACGCGCGTACGTATACATATATGCAATTATACATGTATGTTTGTATGGCTGTATGTATGTATGTATGCATATATGCATGCATGCATGCATGTATGTGTGCATGTATGCATGTGTGTACGCATGCATGTTGGTACGTAGTTTTATATGTTCGTATATGTTTGTTAGATGTATATGCGTATGTATAAGTATGCACATGTGCATGTGCATGCGGATATGTACATGTGTATGCGTATGCATGTATGCATGCAAGCTGGTATGCCTACACGCATGCATGTACGTATGTTCGTATGCGTGTATGCATACAAGCAAGTATGTGTGCGTGTTTGTGTGTGATTGTATGTGTGGGTGTGCATCGGTATACAACCCAGTATGCATGTATGTATGCATGCATGCATACGTGTACGTATGTTTGTATGTATGCATGCATGCATGTATGCATGCATGTATGTATGTATGTACACATGTATGCATGTATGTAAATGTGTATGTGCATAGGACTGTATGAATGAATGAATGAATGCATGCATATATGTATGTATGTATGCATGTATGTATGTATGCATGCATGTATGTATGTATGTATGTATGTATGTATGTATGTATGTATGTATGTATGCGTGTATGTATGCTTGTATGTATGTATGTATGAATGAATGCATGTATGTATGTATGTATGGTTATGTATATATGGTTGTATGGTTATGTATGTATGTATGTATGCATATATGTATGTATGTATGTATGTATGTATGTATGGATGGATGGATGGATGGATGGATGGATGGATGGATGGATGGATGGATGGATGGATGGATGGATGGATGGATGTACGTATGTACGTATTTCTGTACGTACGGCGGATTCGTGTCGTGACGACCCTGGCGCTGGTTCCTGCAACCGCGGGGATCGTTCAACCTTGAAAACTGGGCCGTTTCCGAAACGTCAGACCGTTCAACATCGACCGACTGTGGGTCGCCAGCGGCGTTCAACGTCGAACGCCCACGGCTGGGCCACCGCCAGCCGACACGACGCGAACCTGCCGCATGCGTGCATGTGTGTACGTCGTCGCGCTCCCGTCCTGCGTAGGCCTCCGCCTCGGTGCCCACCGCTCTGGTAACCCCCGGCGCTCCCTGCAGGCGAGGATGGACCACTGCGTCGACCACTGCGCCCCTGGGCCCGTGCGCCCGTGCCCCGCCCTCGAGGTGCTCGCCCCCGCCTCGGCGCCGCCTGGGCTGGTCTTGCCGCCCGCCCCTGGCGCCCGCCCCGTCGCTCTCTCCCGCCCGGGGCTCCCCGCTCGGCCGCGGGGCTCGGGACTCTCGCCGTTCGCCCCACTCGGCGGCGCGCACAAAAAGGAGAGGGGGGGGAGGGGGGAGGGCTCCTCAGGAGGAGGCTGCTTCTCAGAAGGCGCCGGCCTTGCATCTACAGAGGAGGCCCGCGCCTTCCACGAAGCAGGGGTGCTTCTAAGGAGCCCTCCCCCCTCCCCCCTCTGCACGTGGCTGACTCGCTCCCCGCTCTGCCACGGGGCTCGGGATTTTCGCCGTTCGCCCCACCCTGCCGCCCCAGGAGGAGGCCCCTGCACGTGGCTGACTCGCTCCCCGCTCTGCCACGGGGCTCGGGATTTTCGCGGTTCGCCCCACTTGTCGCCCCAGGAGGAGGCCCCTGCCCCCGCCGTTGCATCCCCTGTTTCATTGCACCGCAGACGTGCTGCAGCGGATTTCTGCGTGGATTTTTGCCCGAAGCGGCGAGCGAAAAACGAAGTAAATTTCGCGTGGATTCTTTTTGGTCGTCCTTCCTGGCCAAACAAAATCCGCACGACATTCACCTCGAAATCTGGAACGAAATTCTCCAGGACAACCCCCGGCCCAACCTCTCGTTCTTTTCGAACGAAATCCGCTCGGCGATGTTGGCGACATGACCTGTTCGGCTCTGCCGTGCAGGTTGGATCGCCGGCCCGTCTGCAGGATTTCGACGCCTGGCCTCGCTGGCCGCCTCCCCCTCGGCTGCCCCTTCTGCTTCTCTGAGTTCTGGCGTTAGGTCGGGCGTATCCTCCTACAGGCGGATTTTGGAGGAAAAATTAAAAGTAGCACAAAAACACTCAAAAGCGGGAAAAAATAGTCGAAAAGTCGTCCCCAGACAATTTCGTCACTATTTTTCCAAACTCCTCCTGTAGAGGGGCACGCCCGACTTAAGCCTGGCCTCGCCGGCCGCCTCCCCCCCGGCTGCCCCTCCCGCTTCTCTGAGCTCTGGCGCCGCACCGCCCCTGTTTGGTTTTCAGGCCAGCCCTGACGGGCCTGTTTTCCACCACCACCACCACCACCACAAGCTGGAGGGGGAGGTCCTCCTCCTCCTCCTCCTCCTCCTCCTCCTCGTCCTCCTCCTCGTCCTCCTCCTCCTCCTCGTCGTCCTCCTCGTCCTCGCACCTCCTTCCCCCCCTCCAGCCTGTGGCGGTGGGGGCGGAAAACAGGCCCCTCGAAAGCCCACCCGGGCCCCCGCTTGGGGTCCGCGGGCGCTCGGCAGGCCAACCGCGGCCTCCGCCCCGCGGGCCTGCCTCCTCCTCCGATGCAGGCAGCTCGCTCTCAATGGGGCCCAGGGACACACAAAGAAAAATACACACAACACCCCCAGGAATCCCCATAAGTTTCCCCATAGGTTCTGGGTGTTTGGCTTCCCCCCCCCCGCTTCCCATATCTTCCTAGATCCTGCTGTTAATAAACGGTTCCGTGTGTCTGTGTGTTTTTCCCCGCCTGACGCTCGCATGGCGGCCTGTCTGGCTCACGGGCCAGTCCCATCGCCGGCGGGCCACGTGCTTCGCCTCGGCTGCTCTGTAGGTCACCCATGACCGGGGAGACGTAAGAGACTCGGGTACACGGGGGACTCGGGCTGGCACGACGGGGCAATCAAGACAATGACGAGACCCAATCCGACATTGACGCGAGCTCCCGCTGCAAACATCCCCCGCAAACCAGACCGTCAAAATCCAGGACGCGCTCGTCAAAAAACGTCGGCAAACCCGAGTTCTGGCTTACTCGGGTCTTACGTTTCCCCGACATGACCTCGGCTCCCACCTTATGCTGCGCCCATCGTACTTAAGGACCACATCCTAGAAATAATTTCGAGCACCCGGAAACGTGTCGAAAGAGTGTCGAAACAGTGTCGGACGAGTGTCTCCCAGGGCCCGACACGTGAGGACCTCAGAGTTTTTGGGTACTTTTCTGGTACTCGAAATTCTTTCTGGTGATCAAGGCTAAAGTAGGCTGGAACATCATAACTCCTACCGCCCTCCTGGCTCGCACTCGTGGGCCAGGCTCGCCGTGCCTGTCTTGCCGGGGCACTGCCTTGCGCTTCCCCCCCTCTCTGCCCCCCACCTTGGGCTGGCCGTCTCGGCCCGGGCTGCCTCGCAGGCAATGCTGGACCTTGGCGCCAGGCACGTCTCCGCCCTGGCCGCGCCCTCCGCCCCTGCCGTCCTGGCCAGGCGGTCCCACGCTGCCCCAGTGTTCGGTCGGGCATGTCCCCCTGCAGGAGGATTTTGGACGAAACAAATATTCAAAAATAGTCGAAAAATCGTCAGAGTGTTTTTGGACTATGTTTGAATATGCATCCTGTAGAGGGACACGCCCGACTTAACCCCAGTGGCAGTCGCGACCCTGCTGCCCGGGTCTCGCCCGCGCTCACTGGCTGGCTGGTGGGCCGCTGTCCGTCGCTCCCCCCCGACTTGAGGGTTGCCTCGCCCTTGTCACGCTCCCCGGGCACCTCGCAGGTCACATGTGAACTCGGCACCCTGTGCTCCCGCTGCCCGCTGCCTTCGCCTTCGCTCCCCAGGTCGTATCGTAGGTCACCCTGACCTCGGCGCCCCTGGCCACCTAGCTGTGCTGCTTCCGCCTCCAGCTCGCGCTGGACCTGTCGCTTCCCCCGTGGGCGCTTGCCCTGGCGGCCACTCTGGCTGCTACCCCCCCAACTGCTGCCCCGGCGCTGCTGCGAGACCCTGGCCCCGGCGCCTCCCCGCCGCCGCCTTGCCCCGCTCTGAGCGGGCCCGGCCTCCTCTCCCTCCCGCCCGCGCAGGGCCTTCCTCCTACCCCCCACACGTGCATCGCGGCATAATTCGCATTTGTATGCCCTACATATGCTCTTTCCGCCAGCGCAGTCACCCTGCCTAGCCGCCGACGCAAAAGTATGTGTGTATGTGTGTATGTATGCGTGCATGCATGTATGTATGAATGCATGTATGGATGTGTGTATGCATGTATGTATGTGTAAGTATGTATATATGTATGTATGTATGTGTGCATACATGCATGCATGCATGCATGCATGCATGTATGTATGTATGTCTGTCTGTCTGTCTGTATGTATGTATGTATGTATGTATGTATGTGTGTATGTGTGAATGTATGTATGTATGTATGTATGTATGTATGCATGCATGTATGTATGTATGTATGTGTGTATGTATGTATGTATGCATGCATGCATGCATGCATGCATGTACGTATGTATGTATATATGTATGTATGTATGTGTGTATAGGTGCATGCATACATGTATGTATGTACGTGTGCATGTGTGTATGCATGTATATATGTATGTATGTATGTAGGTATGTGTGTATGTATGCATGTATGTATGTATGTATGCATGCATGCATGTATGTATGTATGAATGTATGAATGTATGAATGTATGAATGTGTGTATGTATGCATGCATGCATGTATGTATGTATGTATGTATGTATGTATGTATGTGTGTTTGTATGTATGCATGTATGTATGTATGTAGGTGTGTATGTATGTATGTATGTGTATATATGTATGTATGTATGTATGTATGTACGTACGTATGTATGTATGTATGTATGTATGTATGTGTGTAAGTGTGTATGGATGTATGTATGTTTTGATGTATGTATGTAGGTAGGTAGGTAGGTAGGTAGGTATGGTTGTAGTTATGTTTGTTTGTAGATAGGTAGGTCGGTAGGTAGTTAGGTATGTATGCATGTATATGTGTGTGCGTATGTATGTATGTATGGGAGGGGATGCGAGTATGTATATATATATATATATATACACACAAACAATGCACTTGAGTAAGAATGCACATGTGTAAACCTTTGTTAGCGTTCTCGCCTTTTCGGTTTTCACCTAGCCCTATGCGGTCTGTGAGACCCCCCCAGACTGGCCCTCCACGGACCAAGAGGGCCAAAAGAAGGCCCAGAATGACCTAAGAGAGAATCGAGACGGCACAGAAGCCCCAAGACGGCCAAAAAAGGCGTCAAAAAGAGGGGCCCGCGAGATGCTCAAAAGGGGGAGCTCGCGGGGGCTACAGGGGTCCTCCCCACAAGATGGCCCCAAGACCCCGAACGTTTCCCCAAGACGCCCAAAGAGGCCCCCCGAGGGCAGCGAACAGCCCCTTGGGAACCCAAAGCAAAAATACCACGCGGCCGCCTCCAAGGCCTCAACGAGGCCCACAAGAAGCCCCGCAACAGACGTGAAGGAAGAGGAGGACAAATCAGCAACGGCAAAATGCAAGCAGAACGACGGAAAGCGGCAAACAACACATACGAAATCGGAAGCCGCAAGTGTCCTCTTGTGGGGGCCGGCGGAGTGGCGCAAGCGCCTTGAATGACGATCAGACGGTCGTGGGACCCACACCTGTTGAGCTTGAAGGCCAGCGCCAGCGGCGTGAGCTTGTCGGAATCCTCAAGATCGCTGTCTGCTCCTGCCTGCACGAGCACCTCGACTACGGAAGCGTCGTTCAACCGCACGGCGGCGTGGAGCGCGTAGGTGAAGCGGCCGCAGAAGGGGAACCTGCGACGCCTCCGCGCGTTGAGCCCGGCGAAGCCCTGCTCCCGCAGGAACGCGGCGGCGCGTTCCCTCTTGGCCCTCCTTCCGGGAAGCAAGACGGGGGGCACACCGGTATGATGTGTGCTCCGGCCAGGCCACATACGTGCCACAGCAATCTGAGACATCACACCACCAAAGCCAACCCCAACCTGTGGCTCCCACTGAAGTTTCGCATGCGTTCCACGCCTGTCCTCTCCTCTATCGCTCAGTCTCTCTCTCTCTCTCTCCCTCCCTCTTTCTTCTTTTGTCTATTGTATACAGAACATTCACTACTGATTCAGGTCATGTGTACTTCCGGTCATTTCGAATTCGGGCCGCGAGTTGTAAATGGAAGGTGCCGGCGCGGACGACGACATCAAGACAAAACCATGATCCCAGCAAGCCTCGGGGCCAATGCAAGCCGCGGCAAACTCTGGGGCCGGATCCAACCATGCTTCAAACCGTGGCCCCGGCGGGCCCCAGCGGGCCCCGGGCCACTGCAAACCATGGCCCCGGCAAGCCCCAGGCGCCGCGAAAGCAGACGCTGCTTGGGACCACCACGATGAGGTCCGGCACTGCCGGGCCGCGTCGCGATGACGTTTGACCAAGTCGGGCGACGTGGCCAAAACCAGGGCCCCCAAACTGCACGGAATATGTTTGAATAGCCCTGGGAGCCACTTATCAAAACCCCTGGTGTCGTTTTAGCACATAAAAGCATTATCCTGGCAAAGAACCCAACCATATGCAGTTGTGAATGCCGCAATTGTGAGTACCTTCTTCGGTGGCGCTCCCTATGGGGCCACGAACCGCATGAGGGGCATGCCGAAATATGGCGGGGTACACAACGCAAAGGAATACGATAGGTCATACTGCGAAAGAATGAACGCGGGTGAGCCAGAGCGCGAGAGAGTCTGAGTGTGACTGGGTCTGCGTGGGAGTGAGTATATTTGCATGGGTGCGATCTTGGCTACGCCTAGTGTAAATGCATATGAATGTGAATGGCTCGAGCATGCCTGCCCGAACACTTGTGACACTGGGCGTGGCCGCCGCAGGCAGCCCCCGCGGGAACCCCGACGGCAGCGCCCGCGCGCCGCGACGCCCATGTCGGCACGCCCCTCACGGGGATCGCACCCGCTTCCGTCCCTTTCTTTCCCCCCTCTTTGCCTGCGCGCTCCAAAAATCCAAAGCTGCGGGCGCAGAGCAGCGCGGAGTCCCCGCGACGCGCGCAGGTCGCCGCGGAGGGGTCCCAGCGACGCGCGCAGGTCGTCCGCTGCGCGGAGCACAGAGAGCTAGCCGGCCGGCTGATTGCGGGCAAGGCTCCGGCCGCTGGGCAGAGCGACGACGGGCGAGCGAGGCGCTGAGCAGAGCGCCGCGCGGAATCCCCGCGACGCGCGCTGGTCGCCCCGAGAGGGTCCCAGCGACGCGCGCGGGTCGTCCGCGGCGCGAGGCCGAACAATTATGCGGGCAGTCGAGAGAAGGCGCGGCTCGGGGGGGGCGCTCCTCAGGTCAGGCCTCGCGGATAAACTCGGTGAAGCCGAGCTCCCTGGCGAGGGCCGTCGCCTCCCTCCTGCACCGCTTCGTGCGCGCTGCAAACTGCTCCAGCTGCTTTCGCAGGCCCTCCGGCGGTCCTGCCAGGAAGAACTCGATGCGCGGCGCCCGCATGAGCAGGAGGTCCTCGTGGCGCGTGGCGCGCGAGAAGCAGCACATAGAGCTCCAGCCACCAGTCGTCGTCCTCCTTCTTGCCGTTCCCGACCTCGTGGCGGCCGCAGTCCAGGGCCACGAAACGTGTGAAGGGGTGCCATGCGAGCTGCACCACTGGGACCTTAGGTGCAGCTCCCTGAGGGGCCACGAAACGTGTGAGGGGTGTGCCAAAATGGGGCGGTGGCGCCATGCGAGCTGCGCCACTTGGACCGTAGATGGAGCTCCCTGAGGGGCCACGAAATCTGTGAGGGGTGTGCCAAAATGGGGCGGTGGCGCCATGCGAGCTGCGCCACTTGGACCGTAAATGGAGCTCCCTATGGGGCCACGAAACATTGAGGGGTGTGCCAAAAGGGGGCGGTGGCGCCACGCGAGCTGCGCCACGTGGACCTCAGGTGGAGCTCCCTATGGGGCCACGAAACGTGTGAGGGGTGTGCCAAAAGGAGCTCCCTGAGGGGCCACGAAATCTGTGAGGGGTGTGCCAAAATGGGGCGGTGGCGCCATGCGAGCTGCGCCACTTGGACCGTGGAGGAGCTCCCTATGGGGCCACGAAACGTGTGAGGGGTGTGCCAAAATGGGGCGGTGGCGCCATGCGAGCTGCGCCACTTGGACCGTAGATGGAGCTCCCTATGGGGCCACGAAACGTGTGAGGGGTGTGCCAAAATGGGGCGGTGGCGCCATGCGAGCTGCGCCACTTGGACCGTAGATGGAGCTCCCTATGGGGCCACGAAGCGTGTGAGGGGTGTGCCAAAATGGGGCGGTGGCGCCATGCGAGCTGCGCCACTTGGACCGTAGATGGAGCTCCCTATGGGGCCACGAAACGTGTGAGGGGTGTGCCAAAATGGGGCGGTGGCGCCATGCGAGCTGCGCCACTTGGACCTTAGGTGGAGCTCCCTATGGGGCCACGAAACGTGTGAGGGGTGTGCCAAAATGGGTGTGCGGGACGCATGCGGGCACACCCACTGGGACCTTCGGTGGAGCTCCGTATGGGGCCACGAAACGTGCGATGATGGCGACGAGGACAACGATGATGGTGATGACGACGATGATGGTGATGATGACGATGATGGTGATGATGACGACCATGATGGTGATGACGGTGATGATGACGACGGCGATGATGATGATGATGATGATGACGATGATGGTGGGAGGAGGGAGGGAGGAGGGGGAGCAGGAGGAGGAGCGGAGGAGAACGCGGGGCGACGTCTCTTCAAAACGAGGACCCAACACCACAGGATGGTTGGGAACAAGGTTGGATACCACCGAAGTAACCCCTTCGGCGATATCTTAGCACACAGAATCCTGTATTAACTCACGAAACGGAAGGGGGAAGGGGGGCAGCGAATTCTCAAAAATCGCTGGGACTCTTTCAGGGGTCCTGCAGGAATCCTCTTGAGTCCTTCAGGAATCATGTCGGAAATCCTCAAGAACCTGACGGAGCACACAAGAAGCCTTGAGGAAATCTTTAGGAAACCTCTAGGATCTTCTCGAATCCTCCATGGATCGGCATGAAAACAAAGGGAATCCCCAGGAATCCTCCAGAACCCCCGCCTCAGGAATCTGTGGGAATCTTGAGGGATCCATTCGGGCTCAAAAAACACCGACGTATTTCTCAGGAGCCCCATTGAGCCTCATAGACCCTTCAGGAGTCTTCAGAGATCTTTCAGCAACCTGCAAGAAGCCTCCGAAATCCTTCAGGAATCCTTCAATAACATTGTGGTTTTCCCCAAAAACTTCAAACATCATACGGAATCTGAAGGGGCCACAAGAAGCCTTCAGCAAATCTTGAGGAACCCTCCGGCATCCTCATGCGTCCTCTAGGGGTCGGCAGCAAACCTGTAGGAATCCGCGGAGTCCCTCGGGAAACCCACAAGAATCTTCAGGAATCTCAAGGAGTCCCAATGATTCATTCTATCAAACCAGGCGGATCCTTCAGGAATCCCGTGAAGCCTCCGGAACCCTTCCAGAATCTTCAAGGGTCCTTCAGAAACCGACAGGAATCCGAAGGAATCCTCAGGAAATCCCCTTGGATTCCTTCGGAACCCTATCGTCTCACCAAAATTCATTGCTGAAGTCTTGGGGGGTGCAACGCGACTTCTCAAGAATGCTTGGAAATTGCCCTGGAATCCGCAGGAGTCCTCACGAAGCCCTCAGGGATGCTGAAGGAATTTCCAGGAACCCTTAAAGAAACGGCAGAAGTCCCCAGGAACCCTTCAAATATCACATTGCGTCAATTACGAATCTTCTGGGGTCCGCAGTAACAACCCTCAGGGAACCTTCGGGAGCCTCTCGATTCCTCCAGGCATGCCCCAAAATCTGAAATCGAAAAGAAAACTTTCAGGCATCCTGCAAGAGCACGTTTTTTGTTTTCGGCGATGACGGGCGTCCTTTGGGGGGGGGGGCGGGGGAGGGCATGACGTAACGCCCCCCCCCCCCCGACGTGTGGCTCCGGCACCACAACCGCGCCGCGCGCACGACGGACGATGATGAGCGACGAGCGACGAGCGACGACGACGACGCGAGCAGCATGTAGGTCGCGATCTGCCCCACAGCGCCTCACACCACAGTGCTCGCGTGCACCACAACGCTCGTGTACACCACAGCGCGTGCGTACACCGCAACAGCAGTGTGCAACGCAGCGCTTGTGTACACGACAGTGTTTGCTTGCACCACAGCGCTGGTGTACAGCACAGCGAATTTACACCGCAACAGCCATGTGCAACCCAGCGCCTGTCTACACCACATTGGTTACGTGCACCGCAGCGCCTGTGCACACCACGGCGCCTGTCTACACCACAGCATCCGCGTGCAACGCAGCGCTGGTGTACACCAGACTACCTGCGTGCACAGGTCAAGTAGACAGAGCATGTCAGTGAGGATCTGCTGCGGCCAGCTACACGCACGCCAAGAGAGTGCTGATAATAAAATGCAGCGTTTTTCCCTTCTCCCTCCTCCACCTCCTCCTCCTCCTCTTCATCCTCCTCCTTCTCGTCCTCCTTCTCCTCGTCCTCCTCCTCCTCCCTCATCCTCCCCCATGTCGTGCGGATCAACGCTACAGCGCACGTGCGCATCTCAGCGTGCACCGCAGAATGGTCCATTGAATCAATCCACTTGGTTCTCGGACGGCCAATTCAAAGGGAGCCTCCTGGACGCGGATGGGAGGAGTTAGGATGATGCGGGCGGCCTCTGGAGGACTCGTAGATTCCGGCGGCGCTCTTTTTTGCACACAGTTGCTGTGGTGCACACAGGCGCCGTGGTGAACACAGGCGCTGTAGTGCACTTAGGCATTATGGTGTACGCTGGTGCTGTGTTGCACACGGCTGATGTGGTGTACGCAGGCGCTGTGGTGTACACAAACGCTGTGGTGCCAGCAAGCACTGTGGCACACACTGGCGCTGTGTTGCACGCGGCTGCTGTGGTGTACATATGTGCTGTGGTGTACACAGGCGCTGTGGTGCACGCAGGCACTGTGGTGTACACAAGCGTAGTGGTGCAAATCGCCACCGACATTTTGCTGCGACCCGTTCTCGGTCATTCCTAGGCATTCCCAAACGCCGCCGCCGCCGCGAAACGAGACGTCATCTGCCCCCTCCACCCCCCCCCCAGATGATTCTGCGTCCGCGCGCACGGCGACGATGAGCGACGAGCGACGAGCGACGAGCGACAACGACGACGACGGCGGCGGCGGCGACGACGACGACGACGACGACGACGACGACGACGACGACGACGGCGACGACGACGGCTGCGGACCAGACTCTTATTCGGATTCCTATGCGGACACCTATGCGGATCACGATGCGCACGGCGGCAATGCTCGGAACGCACTGGGGGGGAGCGTTACGTCATGAGGGGGGCGAGAAACGGGGTCCATGACGCCCGTCATGCCCGAAGCAATAAACAAACACGCTCCAAGCATCATGAGGGCTCCATCAGGAACTGGCAGGAGTCCTCAGGAACCCTTTCAAAGGTCACTCTAGGCTCCTAGTGAATCTTCAGGAGTCCGCAGCAGGAGTCCTGAGGATTCCCCACGGGCCCTAACGAATCCTCCAGGAACCTGAGAAAGCCTCCAAAACCTCAAACAGAAAAAACGTCAGGAATCTTTCAGGCACCCTCACGAATCCTCAGGAATCCACAGGAAATCGAAGTACCTCTCAGGAGTCCTAGAGGGGCCCTTGGAAATCTCCAGGGAAGACTTCGAGAATCCGGAGGGTTCCGCGAGAAACCTCCCAGGATCAGTCTGGACTCCGCAGCGCAGCGCGGCCGCACAGGTCACGTCTCCTCCTCCTTCTCCAATCTTATTTCCTTCAAGCGCGAACTACCGATATTAGGGGGAAAACAAACCTACCTCGCTTTTGACCACCCTCGCTTCCAAGAGATACGAAGCGATGCCAAACTACGGCCTGTACTGGTCAGGCCGCTTGACGAGGAGGCGCGTGGTATGACTTGGTTTTGCCTGGAAGCGAAAGCGGGGTAGGTAATTCACGCTCTGAGATATGCCCATCCGCTGGACGACCCAACTCCGCAATAAGTTGTGGAGGGAGGAGGAGGAGGAGGAGGAGGAGCAGGGGCGAAGAGCGAAGAGGAGGAGCCACGAGAGGAACAGGACGGGGAGGAGGAGGAGGAGGTGGTGAAGGGCAATTGTGTACCTGAAAAAAGAATCTTGCAGATTCTGGAAACAATCCGGCGAAGAGGAGGAGCAACGAGAGGAACAGGACGGGGAGGAGGAGGAGGAGGTGGTGAAGGGCAATTGTGTACTGCGATCGTTCGCGTACCAATCTCCATATCCATCTCTAGCGCCGTTGTCGCCACTCGCCTAAGCTTGCGCTGCACTCCCAAACCCTGTTTAGCACGGCGCTCATGGCAACGCGCGCGAAATCGAAAACACACACCAGGTTGTTCCGCTTTCCTCGCGGCGCTGAGAAATCTTTCGGCCTCCTAAGGAACACAAAGAATGTTGAAGGATTTCTGGGCTAGATAACCAACTACTCCTGGGGTGTCCTGCGGTGTCCTTCGGATTTCTTGAGAATGCTGAAGGACTCTTAAGGATCCCGGGAGGGTGCCTGAAGGATTGGTACTTTGGGTTCTTTATTGGCTACAGCGGCTCCCTCATGGTTTCTGGGAACTCCTGTTGCTTCCTGAAGAATTCCTGAAAAAAGAATCTTGCAGATTCTGGAAGGAATCCAGCAATTTCCCCGAGGATTCGTGGAAGTTCCCGCCGGGTTCAGGAAGGATTCTTGCGGGCATTCACAGGTTACTAAGCATTCCGAGGAGTTTCGCGAGTTCAGGCCGACTTAAGTTTAGGTACGGCATGTCCCCCTATACGCGGATTTTGGACGAAAGCTCTCAAATAGTCAAAGATGCCCAAACATAGTCAAAAATAGTCCAACAATCGTCCCCTTACTATATTTAAGCTAGTATTGAATGTTCCTCCTGTAGAGGGACAGGCCCGACTTCAACTTAGGCTCAAGCCGTTGTAGGTTAGCGAGGCTGTTCGGGGCTGTCTTTGGGCCGTCTTGGACTCTCTTCGCCTGTCTTCGGTTGGGCTGTCTTTGGTCCCATGTGCTCTCGTTGCTTCCTCCTGCCGCGTGCGGTCGAGCAGCGAGGGGCGCGCGGACTGTGGCACAAGCCACGCTGCAACCAAGGCACCTTCCTGGCCGCAGGTGTTTTCCCCCCCAACTCCTCCTCCGTTCGTGCTCCGGGGCCCTCTAGGTTTCTGCCTTGTCCTGGAGGTTCCCGAACGTCCCCCGGGATTCCTCAAGGATTCCTGGTGGTTCTTGAAGGACCCGTGCCGGCCCCAGGAAGGTTCCTGAACAGCCCTGCTGGGTTCGTTCAGAACTCCTGAGGATTCCCACAGGTTCCTTCGGATTTCTGGGGTTTCACGTAGATCCCAAAGGTGTCCTCCAGATCCCCGCGGATCCTCAAGGCTTCCCACAGGGAGCTTGATGAGGTGGGCTTCTTCTGGCCATCCTGGAAAGCCTCTCTCTCTCGCCGCCTGGACGACCCATCACGGTTCTCTTTGCGTCCCCACACGTGTTACTGAGTTTTCTCGGCGGCCCTGGAGGTCCCCGCTGTCCTAGAAATATAGCCCCACCCCGAGCCGACTGCGATATTTAGCACCCGTATGCCAAAAATCCTCCGGGCTGAAGGGTCGGGGGGGTGGGGGGGGTGAGGCGGCGGAGGCGGGTGATTTTTCAACAAATGAAACATCTTAAAGATCCGATCTCTATTGTTGAGTGCAACGTAACAACGATCGCTGGGCTAGCTTACTGCACGAAGACTGGCTTTTAGCGAATCTGGGAGCACCGAGTCCCAATGTCGGCAAACACGCGGACAGGCGGCATGATATTCTGTGTTGTGGCACAATACGATCTGGGGAATTGCGACGGGTGCTATGTCTCTAAATGCGCGCGCGTGCGCAACACGAAAAACAATAGCTAGGAAAACTGAATGGTGAAATGAGTTGCTCCACTCATGTCCTGAGGACCCCGTCATAACATAATGTGCTGGGAGACAACATGCGCCTCGTATTGTGCGAACCCTCGCGTGCGCAATAAAAAACCAACAGAGAATGGCAAATTCCATTCTGAAAGGCGAATAGCGGAAACCATATGTTCCACTCGTAGTCTGCAATCCCCACGCGAAAGTGTGCTGAGGGCCCCAACGTGACATAATGTATTGTGGCACCATGCGCTTTCCTTATTGCTCGTGCACGCACGTACGCGCGCACACGCGCGATCCCGCGTGCGCAATACAAGCAATCATGACAATACGCGCGAATACGCGCGATCTCGCGGGCGCAATGGAAAAACGGATTAAGAATGACAGCGCTTAATTCGAAAATCGAGTGGTGACAGCTAAACTTGTCACTCGTATTCTGTGGGCCCCAGCGTGGGACAATGTATTCTGACGCAATGCGTTTTCCTTCTGTCCCGCGCGCAAGTTAGCGCGCGTGCGCGTGTGCAAGAAAAGAAAAATTCTCAAGTTCGAAAACGGAATGGTGCAACAAATGTCTGCTCACTCGTATTATGCGGCCTCCAACGTAGAATGATATATTGCGACGCACTGCGGTTTCCGCATTGCCAGGGCGCGCGCGCACGCGCGAGTGCGCAGTCCAAACAAACAATGAAGAGTATGCTGAGGGCATCAATGTGGAATAATGTATTGTAACACAGCGCATTTTTCTGATTGCCCGCGCAGGCGCGCGTGCAAGTACGCGCACGCGGGCACTGAAGAAAACGCACTGCGTGACAATACGTAATTAGTCCCGCATTGAGGACCTCAGAAAATGAGTGAACCAGATCGCTTTCACCATGCCGTTGTCGAGATTGGGATGGCTAGTGTTTGTTTATTCTTGTACTGCGCACGCGAGAGTGAGCGCAGGCGCGCGTACGCGCGCGCGCGGGCATCGAAGAGCATGCGCGGATTCACCATATTATTCCACGTTGGGGCCCTTCAGAAAACGAGTGACACAAATGGTGTTCAACATTCACTCTTTTGAACTCAAGATCGTATTTCTTTATGATTCTCCGATTGCGCACGTGAAAGCACGCGCGTGTACGCGCGCGCACGCCTGCGCACAAGCAAAGAAGAAACCGATTCCAAGCTGAGGCCTTCAGGATACAAGCGGAACAGATTGTTGGCACCATTTAATCTTCCAGGTTGAGATGGCCATAGTGGTTCGGCTTTTGTATTGCGAAAGCGGGAGGGCGCGCACGCGCGCACGAATATTAGGGACAACGCATGGTGTCACAACGCAGTGTTTCACGTTGACTTCCCCATTATTCTGACAAGGACCCGCCTTCCGTTCGCGCAACTCTTCCAAACGTCTCAAGCTCAACTGCGCGGCGATAAGGCGAGACCCGCGTTCTGAAAAGGGCCCGCCCTCCATCCCCGAAGCTCTCGCAAACAATTGCGGCGAATGTGCTGGGCGTTGAGGCGAGAACTGCATTTAGCAATGGTCCGGCCCTCCATCCGTGATGTGCTGGCCCACTTCTTGAACGAATGCGCGCGAGGCTGAAACGAGAATAAGCGCTTGAAGAAGACCAGCGTTCAATCCGTGGAGCTCCCACAACTTGTTTAAGCAATGTGCGCGGCGCTCAGGACAGAGCAACATTTTGACAAGGACAAGCTCTCAATGTGTGAAGCTCCAGCAAACTTTCAAAACGGATGTGCGCGGCGCAACGGCGATGGCCACATGTGAAAACAGACCTGCCCTCCATCCGCGAAGCCTTTTAAAACTCTTAAAACTCATGAACGCGGCGCTAGGCCGGGAGTCACAGGTTGGACAGAACGCGTCTTTCATCCGCGAAGCTCTTGCAAAATTTTGAAACACGTGTGCGCGGAAGTGAGGCGAGAACCACATTCTGAGAAGGACCCGCCCCCCATCCGTGACGTCTCTGAGATTCAGAGCGAAAGCCACACTTTGAAGACCTGCCCTACATCCGTAAAGCCCTTTTCAAATTTCAGCACGAATGTGCGAAGCGTTCTGGTGGGACACACGTCGTGAAAATGAGCCGCCTCCCATCTGCGACGCGCTTACAACCTGTGAAAACGAAAGCGTGCGGCGACGAAACGATAACTGCATTTTCAAAAAGAATCGCCCACCATCCGACAAGCTCTTGCAGAGTTTCAAAACAAATGTGCGCGGAACTATGGCGAGAACCGCATTTTGAAAAGGGCCCGCCCTCCATCCATGAAGCCCTGGCAGAACTTTAAAACGAATGCGCGCGGCGCCAAAGCGAGAACCACGTTTTGAAAAGGGCCCGACGTACATCCAACAAGCTCATGCAAACTTTCAAAACGAGTGTGCGCGGCGCTAAGGTGAGAACCACTTGCTGAAAAGGACCCGCCTTCTATCCGCGAAACTTTTCTTATTTTTTAAAAGAAGATGGGCGGCTCTGAGGCGAGAGCCACATATTGAAAGGGGCCCACTCTCCACTGGTGAAGTTTTGTTCAACTTTCGAGGGGGGTTCGCGCGGCACTAAGGCGAGAGCCACATCTTGAAAGAGACCCGTCCTCCATCCCTGAAGCTGGTGAAAGTGTTCTAACCAAATAAGCGAGACGCTAATGAGATAATCACATTATGAAAAAGGACGCGCCCTCCATCCGTGAAGCTCTTGCGGACTTCGAAGACAAATGTGCGCGGCGCTGAGGCGAAAGTCACATTTTGAAATTCAGGGGCCGGGGGGAATCACATCCAGGGGCGGCAGTGAGAAGTTTTCGCTGGAATGGGGCGGGGTCGTGGTTCCCAGGGATATCTTTGGGCAATTTCTTAAAAAGAAAATCCAAAACATTGAAAATAATTCAAGCATATTTAAATCGATGTTCACCGGAACGCTTGGGATTTGGGCTCGGACGCAAGACCGGTCCTGAACCTGGGGCGGAAACCCCACCTCGGGAAACCAACGCGCGCTGTAGGATATGCGCCGCGCATACGTCCTGGTCGATTGCGAGGGGAGGTGTCATTTCTTGGCGCGCTCAGGTGCAAGCGCGCAGCCACGCTGCGGGTGCCGACGCGAGGGCGATCCCAACCCCAATGAAAAATTAGCCGACCCGCTCTTGGGACAGCACCAAGAGGTTTCTCCAGCGAAGGGTCACTCTTACGCGTAGCCGATTATATCTAGCAGTTGTCGCAAATACTCTGTTTCTCTCTCTCTCTCTCTTTCTCTATCTTTCTGTCTCCTCTCTCCAATCCCTCTGGTGAACTCTGCTCGGAACTCTATGGCTTCTGTATTCTTTACGATCAAAGACCCAGGCGCTTGGTTGTGGCCATCCCAAACCCCAGAACCTTACGCTGCCAGGATCTCAAAAACGGGAACCGGTATTTACACCCGAAAACCACAACATCTTGGACTGTCTGGGACCCCGGAAGCGAGAACCGGGCACCTGGATTGAGGGATGCATCGTTACCCCAGCGGTATGGCAAGAAATCGCCCGCAACCGAGCATATGCCGTAGGATTTCTTGGGGCGCGCGTCGCCCCCTGGGGGCGACGCGCACGTAGTGTAAGTATGTTTGGGTGATGCCGATCCTCTCCACGCGGAGGCGCACCTCTTGCAGCCTCAACTCCTCTGCCATGACGCGCGCCTGCACAGCACGCCACTGCTCCGCCTGCTTGGCCGCGTGCGCCTCCTGGATCCGGCTCCAGAACTCCTGCTCGCAGACGCTCTCGGCAGAGGCATCCTGCACCATCTGCTGCCCAGACCTCGCTTCGGGGGCGGCTCCGCTGTCCACGGCGTCGGGCGACTCCTGGAATTGCGCGACGAGCAGCGTGGGCCCCGTAAGAGGCGCGTCGTGCGTCAGCGCCGCGGTGCCAACCAGGCCGAACTCGCAATCTCCGCCGTCCGCCGTGGCTGTGGACGTGCCCGCGGCAAGGGCCCGCTGGCATCGCCAAGGGCCCCCCCCGGGGCCCCGGCCCTGCTGCTGCCCCCAGCCTGCGCTGAGCGGCTTGAGCCAAAATGGCTGCGGAGTGGCGATGCGGAGAAGGAGGAGGGCGATCAGGGGAAGGAGGAAAAGGAGAACGATAGCGAGTGTCTACGATTCCCCTAAATTGCATAGGCTGTAACTATGAGAACAAAAATACAGCAAAACATTACGATAAAACATGATAGAGTAGACTGACATGACATATAATGCAATAGCCCATGAAATGACATACTGTATCATGATATAATATCGAATAACAATATGTATATATATAATAGATCACGATACACGTTAGCAGGTTTATGTATACAAACAATAGAGGTGCAATGCAACAATATAGAGCATACTATTGTGTAGTAGAAACGAAATTCTATGACGAGATAGAACATAACAACTAATACAAGCATACTATGGCATACTAGAAAAGATAGATTATACAATGGCACTATTCAATATAATGACACACTATACTAATGACTATACTATAACTAATATAGGGTAGAGCACACTAGTCCATATAATAATGACACAGAAATAATACACTGTGCTAGAACAGAACAAACGAAACAAACCAACTAGAACACTTAAACATAGAACGTGGTATGCTATATTAAAACCTCATACACTAGAATATACGACATGGTTGTCTAATAGAATAGAGGAACAATTCATCCTATAAATCTGATATCATGAGATACTACATAATGGACTACGATGTACACTATTCTAATCGAGTGGAATCGAACATACACTGTAATCCCCAATGCGATGCTATAGCATGGTAGAATAGGACCCACATAGTCCATGCTAATACGATATCAGGCCATGTTGTCCAATAGCAGATGCACTATCGCACTATAGAAGATAACGCAGTAGGATCGAATGTGCCATAACATAACATATCATAGTATACTGCGCCATAACAGACTATAATATGATGGGATCCAGAATAATATACCAAACCAAACTCACCCTGGCGACGGACCCAAACCCTGCGCAATGCGGGGCAGGGGTAGCTTGGGAGATTTGACGAGAAGGCGGCGACGTGACATGGACGCATATACTTCTGCGAGCGGCATTCGGAAGGTTCGCAGGCCCCCAATCAAGGGAAACACGATGAGTAACTAAGTGCACCCCTAAACCACTAAGGAAGACGCAAGGTCCAAACGGACACTGTGGGCAATGGGCTTGGAACGTCGGCGGGGCGGCAACAACATGACATGCCCCCCCCAGGGACGGCGAGGTCCCGCTCAAATCCGCGCAGCGTCTCACCCCGCTGGACCCACCAGCAGCCTCCGAAAGCGGCGAGCCAACCAACAGCCCTCGAAAGTGGCGACGGTTTCGCAAACCGCCGCCCCCCAGGGACGGCGAGGTCTCCCTCAGGTCTGCGCGGTGCCTCACCCGGTTGGGCCCACCAGCAGCCCTCGAAAATATGCCAGTTTCACAAATCGCAGCCCCCCAGGGACGGCGAGGTCTCGCTCAGGTGTGCGCGGTGCTTCAGTCCGCTGGACCCACCAGCAACCCTCGAAATTGGCGACGGTTTCGCAAATCGCCGCCCCCTAAAGACGGCGAGGTCTCGCTCAGGTCTGCGCGGTGCGTCGCTCCGCTGGACCCACCAGCAGCCCTCGAAAATGGCGACAACTTCGCAAATCGCAGCCCTCCAAAGACGGCGAGGTCTCGCTCAGGTTTGCGCGGTGCCTCAGTCCGCTGGACCCACCAACAGCCCTCGAAAGTGGCGACAGCGTCGCAGATCGCAGCCCCGCAGGGACGGCGAGGTCTCGCTCAGGTGTGCGCGGTGCTTCAGTCCGCTGGACCCACCAGAAACCCTCGAAATTGGCGACGGTTTCGCAAATCGCCGCCCCCTAAAGACGGCGAGGTCTCGCTCAGGTCTGCGCGGTGCGTCGCTCCGCTGGGCCCACCAGCAGCCCTCGAAAATGACGACGGTCTCGCAGATCGCAGCCCCCCAGGGACGGCGAGGTCTCGCTCAGGTCTGCGCGGTGCCTCACCCCGCTGGACACACCAACAACCCTCGAAAATGGCGACAGCTTCGCAAATCGCAGCCCCCCAGGGACGGCGAGGTCTCGCTCAGGTCTGCACGTTGCCTCACTCCGTTGGACCCACCAGCAGCCCTCGAAAGTGGAGACAATTTAGCATATCGCAGCCCCCCAAGCAACGCAAGAGGAGACAACGAGTACCTAGCCAAGGAGGGTTTGGAATCACATGCAACATGGCAGATGATGTACCATGCCAAATATTGGTATACGACACAACATACCATGACGTAGTATAATACAACATAACAGAATTTCGAATATCTGAAAATATAAAAATATGCTTGAACCGTTTTCCATATATTATCACACATACTATTATGATATTACTCCGGTGGTCGGACCCCGCACGACAACATATTTAGACTGTCCTTCGCCGTTTCATTTTCGCCCTGGCCGAAAGCCCCCGTCTCGCCCTCTGTTGCGTCTCCTCCTCACCCTCCTTGTCTTCCCCGTCATCCGTCTCCTCCTCCTGCTCGCCCTCCTTGTTAAATTTTTCATTTTTCCCTGAATCCTTTTCCTCCTCCTCCACCACCTCCTCCTCCTCCCCCCCTTTCATCTCCACCCCGCCTGTTCGCCCCATGCACCTCTCCTTCCTCCTGGCAGGGGGACGCGTGCAGATTTTCCTCGGCGCCCGCCCCGCCGCCCCCGGCAGGGGCGCGTTCTCCGATGACAAAATCACGAAGCCGTCGGGGCAACGGCCGTTGGGACAACCCCGCGAACCGCCCGGGCGCGAGAGCGAGCCGGCGGGACAACCCCGCAGACACCGAGTTAGTCGCGGCCGCGCCCAGGCGGGAGACAGCGCGAAGTTCAGCTCTGCCGCGAGCTGCTCCGCCTCAGCCCTAGAGTCCACCGCGCTCTTGTCGAACTCCTCGAGCGCCTTCCGCAAGGACGCCGGCGGCCCGCGCTCAAGGAACTCTCGCGTAGGCTGCCGCAGGGTCAGCATGTTCCGCATGCGCGTGGCGCGGAAGAACACGACGGAGAAGTGCAGCCACCAGTGCTCGTCCGCCATGCCTGTGCGACCAGAATTTTTATCCCTGGCGCAAATCGATGGTGACGTCCTTGCTCCTTGGGGGTGCTCAAATGCAATGTTAGGTAGAGTTTGCCGATGACCCGCTCGGATTACCAACATGAAGCGCGGGCCCAATAGGGAAGGGGCTCCCGCCTGAGGCTCACAGACGCAGCCCCCGCGTGAGACTTCCTCCATATTCAATCCAGAGGAGCCGAAAAATAAAGTCAATTACATGTTTCCGATGACCCGCTTCGATTGCCAACACGAATTGCGGACCAAATAGGGAAGGGGCTCTCGCCTGAGACTTCATCGCAATTCACTCACAGACGAAGTTCCCGCCTGTGACTTCCTTCGTAATCAGCCCAGAGGAACCGAATTACACGTTTCGGATGGCCCGCTCGGATTACCAACATGAAAAGCGGACCCCATAGGGAGGGGGCTTCCTCCTGAGACGCCCTCGAAGTTCACTCACAGACGAAGCTCCCACCTGAGAATTCCTGAATATTCAATCCAGAACAACCGACAATTGACGACAACTACACGTTTCCGATGACCCGCTCGGATTACCAACATGAAGCGCGGACCCCAAAGAGAGGGGGTTCCCGCCTGAGACAGCCTCACTATAAACTTACAGACGAGGATCCCTTTTAGTCGATAGTCACGGTGGGATGGTAATAGTGATGAATGTGTGGTGATAGTGATGGCGATGGTGAGTGATGGTGGTGAGTAGTCATTGCTTGGTAAGGATGCTGAATAACGATGATGACGATAATGCTGATGGTAATGATGATGTGTGTATAGTGATGGTGATGATGGTGGCCATGGTGATGAGTGTGCCAGCGAGGGTGAGTGGTGATGACGATGGTGATAATGATGCTGATGAGGAGGTGAGCGAATCTGATGTTGATGACGAGAATAATGAAGAGCGAGTGTGTGTGTGTGAGAGTGTGCAGGTGATGCTGCATGGTTGCGTGCTGGGGGTGATGATGCTGGTGGCAGGGATGATGATGACGATGATGATGATGATGATGAATGTGATAGCGATTGTGACGGTGATGGTGGTGAAAGAGAAGGCATGTGAATGAGAATGTGCTGATGGTGGTGAGTGAGTGTGCTGATGACGACGGTGATGGTGGTACTGATGATGGTCAGTGTGATAACGATTGCGTTGGTGATGAGGTGAAAGCGAGGGCGGGAGGCATCCTGCGCGGAGGTATACAGAGAAAGCAAGAATTCTTCACGCTTCGCGTATCCCCACCAGCCCATCTCAAAACAGCAACTCTAGCGAAGCATGCCGACAGTCGTGTTTTTCAGGCGTGTTTCCGCCTGCCCCCGCATAACTCCCCTGTTCCTCCTTCCTCCCGCCTCCTTGTACATCCTCCTTGCGGTGGGAGCGGGAGAAGGACGAGGCGGAGGAGGAGGGAGAGAAAGCGCTCCTCGTGGTTTGAGTCGTTCGGGCTTCTCGTCCTGGTGTGATTCGTTCGGGCCCTTCTTCCTGGTGTGAGTCGTTCGGGCTCTTCGTGGTGTGAGTCGTTCGGGCTCTTCGTCCTGGTGTGAGTCGTTCGGGCTTCTCGTGGTGTGAGTTGTTCGGGCCCCTCGTCCTGGTGTGAGTCGTTCGGGCCCCTCCTCCTGCCCGTCCAGAAACGACGCCCAGGCGAGTAGAGGGTCGTCCTGATGGGCTTTTCGGCGTCTTGGGTGCCTCGGGGGGGCCTCTTTGGGCCGTTTGGGATCCTCTTGGGGGCCTCCTGGGGGCCTCTTGGGGCCATCTTGGGGCCTCTTGGTGCCTCCTGGGCGCTTCTTGGGGCCATCTTGGAGGAAATCGATCAAAGAAGAGGGGAGCTTTAATTAGCGCTGCCCCCTCAGAAGGCCAAAATGGGGCCAAAGCCTTAGTAAAATCAATGATTTTGGCTTGAAAGAAGAGGTGAGCTTTAATTAGCGCTGCCCCCTCAGAAGGCCAAAATGGGGCCAAAACCGTAGTCAAATCAATGATGTTGGCTTCAAAGAAGAGGGGAACATTTTTCTGCCTCCCCCCGTCGGGGCCAGAATCCTCGTGAGGGGTGTCGTTTTTTAGCCCTCCCAGGAGTCGAAAAAGACCCCTCCAACCACCCGCGGGGCGCCCTCTCCAGGCCCAGGGGGAGGGGGTAGGGGGAGGGGTAAACCCCTCCCCGAAGGGGAAGAAGGGGGTTGAGAACAGAGCGGGCTCTCTAAACCACTCACGCACAAAGGGCTGGTGGGACTCCACTTATGTTGTGAGGATTACTATAGCTTATGAGAATGATCAGACATATAAGGTATAGCATATACACGTGTACTAGAACAATCGCGTGCGTTTCGCGCGCGCTCAGGTTCTAGCCCAGGCTGGGGGGTGGAGCTGGAAGATCTTGGACAGCGCTATCAAGCACAGGCGCGTGACATAGTCGTGCCTCCTGAGGGTCTTTGGGGGACCTGTTGGGTCTTCGTGGGGGCATCTGAGGGCTTCCCCGTGCTTCCTCAATTGGCGGTTGGAGGTTCCTCTTGGATGCTTCGTGCGGGGGCGTCTTGGGGCTTCTTGTGGCACCTTGGAGGCATCGTCGTGGTTCTCCTAGCAATCGGATGGTGATGCTCCGCAATCAAAAGCCGCCATTGGCCGTCTGGGCTGCGTGGAGGCTCGACTTGAGGCCACCTGGGGCCAAATTGAGGCAATCCAGAAGCCTCTTGGGAGCATCCCGGAGGCAGTTCTGACGCATCGAGGGCATGACTGGGCTATCTTGGGGCCTCTTGTACGTATTCGACGGGCCTTTTGGGGCCCTTTGGCAGGCTTTTGGGGCCTCGTCGGACCACTTGAGGGCATCTTGGGGCCTTCTGTGGGGCGTTTGGGGGGGAAGCTTTGCTATTGGGTTCGCGTTCCCCCTCTTGACCCCCTCTTGGAGCCGTCTTGAGGCCCTCTCGGGCCGTCTTGGGTGCCTCAAGCACAGTCTTGGGGCCCTCGTGGGCCGTCTTGGGGCCCTCTTGGAAGCTTCTTCCTCTATCTTGGAGCGGTATTGGAAGCCTCTTGGGCCGTCTTGGAGCATCTCGATGCCAAAAAGGCTGAACATTTACAATCCGTCAAAACCCCATCTGAAAACAATGGTTTGTGCCCCTTGGTGCCTTCTTGGGAGGCCTGTTGGAACCTCTTCGCCTCACTGGGGAGCTTCTTCGGGGCCTGTTGGACCCTATTGGGGGCCTCATGAGAGCCTCTCGGGGTGGAAGGCTCGGATGTTCGGTTCGTGCTACCCGTTTTGGGTCCCTCTTGGGGCCGTCTTGGGGCCCTCTCGGGCCGTCTTGGACGCCTCAAGCATCGTCTTGGGGCCCTCGAGGGCCGTCTTGGGGCCCTCTTGGAGGCCTCGTCGGCTATCTTCGAGCGGTCTTGGAGGCCTTGTGGGCGGGCCATCTTAGAGCGTCGGGATGTTAAAAGGCTGAGACCTTGAAGACCCATCAAAACCCTTTTAAGAAAACCATGATGTTTGCCTCTTTGAGTCTTCGTGGGAGGCCTCTTGGAACCTCTTCGCCCCACTGGGGAGCTTCTTGGGGGCCTCTTGGGGCCTGTTTGGGGGCCTCTTGGGGCCTCCTGAGAGCCTCTCGGGGTGGACGGCTCGGATTTTCGGTTAGTTGTATCCCTCTTGGCCCCTCTTGGGGCCGCCTTGGGGCCCTCTCGGGCCGTCTTGGGCGCATCAAGCACCGTCTTGGGACCCTCTTGGGCTGTATTGTGGCCGTCTTCGAAGCCTCTGGGGCTTTCTTGGAGCGGATACTGGGACCTCTTGGGTCGTCGTGGAGCGTCGGAAAACTGAAAACGCGCGAACTCGAAAATCCGTCAAACACCATTGGAAAATCAACGATTTTTGTCTCCTGGGTTCCTTGGGAGGCATCTTGGAAGCATCTGGGGGCGTCTTGGAAGCCTCTTGGACAATCAGGGGCAGATTCTGGGGTAATCTCGAGCCGTCGTTGGTCGTTTTCGCGGTCTGGAAACGCCATGTCTGGCGACCCGGGGACGTCTTCGGGTGATCTTTCTTAGAAAACCCTGGCGCCCGGCAGGCCCCTGGGGCCCTCGGTCCCGCCATGCGCTGTCGAGGGCCCCGTCCCGGGCCACCCCGCCTCGTGTCCATATATACACACATACAGACATACAGACATACAGACATACATACATACATACATACATACATACAAACATACATGCATACATGCATACATGCATGCATGCATACATACATACATGCAGTCATACATACATACATACATACGTACATACATACATACATGCATGCATAGATACATACATACATTACATTACATTACAGTACATTACATTACATTACATTACATTACATTACATCACATTACATTACATTGCATTACATTACATTACATTGCATTACATTACATTACATTACATTACATTACATTACATTACATTACATTACATTACATTACATTACATTACAATACAATACATTACATTACATTTACATTACATTACATTACATTACATTACATTACATTACATTACATTACATTACATTACATTACATTACATTACATTACATTACATTACATTACATCACATCACAACACATCACATTACACTACATTACATTACATACATACATACACACATGCTTACATACATACATATATACATACATATACATATACATATACACATATATATACACACACACCTGGGTTTCTCACGCGGATCGCGTCCCACTGGGAGCTCTACCGACAGTCCCAAAGCCAAGGCTCGTATGCCGCCCTCCCGCCCATGGCGGTACAACCCTGACCTCGACTGTGAGTGCGGGGTGTCTTGGTTGCTGCCCGGCGCCCCGCAGCATGCTTCTGTCGGGCCTTTGAAAGCCCTGAGATGGATCTTGCAGGACGTAGGCGCGAGACCTCCCATTCGCTGATGGGGGCCTACTGGGCCCTTTGGAAGCCTTATGGGAGTCTCTGGGATCTCTTCAGGCCTTCATTGGGGGTCCTTTTGGGCCTTCTTTGGCCCGTCTTGGGGCCCTCTTCGGCCGTCCCGGGTCCCTCTTGGCCCGTCATGAAGAGCTGAGCCCGTCTTGGGGCCCTCTTGGGGCCCTGTCCGACTGTGTAGGGATCCTCTGGTGGCCCTATCGGGGCTCCCTGGGAACTCTCTTGGGCCGTCTTGGATCTCTCTTGTGCTGCTTGAAGCTCTCTTGAGGCCGTCTTGGGGCCCTCTCGGGGGCCTCTTGGGCCGTCTTGGGGGATTTTGGAGGCATTTGGGGCCGTCGTGGCCGCTGTTAGGAGTGACAGAAAATATACTGCAAATGTGCATATTTTGCCCTGGGGGGGCCCTCTCGGCGGCCTTTTGGACCGTCTTGGGGGATTCCTTTTGGGCCTTTTTTGGCCCGTCTGGTGGCCCTCTTCGGCCGTACCCGGTACCTCTTGGCCCGTCATGGGGAGCTGAGACAGGCTTGGGGCCCTCGGCGTTCGCAAATGGTCGGAGGGCACTGACGCTTGACTGCCATTGCAATGAGTTTCCTTCCTTCGGTCCTGTTCGGACCTGCCTCTGGCGAACCCAGTTCTTGCGGTTTTCACAATGACCACGATGGAAACCACGGCCTCCGCAAGTTCGCATAAAAGTTTCAGGACGGGCGAAATCCCGCATTTCTGGGGCAGCGTTTCCCACTTGCGCTCATGGCCCATTCGGCAATGTGCGCAGCTCAAGCAATTACGTGCGCCCAGCACTCCCAAACTTACCCCAGCAAAGCACCCCGAGAGCCGCAAAGGTGACATGAGAGACCTGTGGGACCTGCAAGACATGTGGGACCATCGAGGCCTGCTAGACTTAGGTCGGGCATGTCCTCCTACAGGGGGATCTTGGACGACAAATCAAACATAGCCCAAAATAATCAAAAATGGTCGGGAAATGTTCAAGAAACCGGTATGTCTTGATCATTTTTGAATTTTCCTCCTGTAGAAGGACACGCCCGACTTAATGCTAGACCAGTCGGAGCTGTGAGACCTGTGGGACCCGTGTGACCTGCGGGACCTGCAGGACGTGTGGGACCTGCGGGACTTACGAGACCCGCGAGCCCTCCCGGGCCTGCAGGACCTCTGGGACTTGTGGGACCTCCAGCACCCGCGAGCCTTGTTGGAGCTGTGCGACCCGTGGGGCCTCGACTTGTGGGACCTGCGGGACCACAGAGACCTGCGAGACATGTGGGATTTGTAGGATCTGTGGGACATGCGGGACCTGTGAGGCCTGTAGGGCCTGAGAAACCTGTGAGACCTGTGGGGCCTGTGGGGCCTGTGGGACCTGTGGGACCTGTGCGACCTGCAAGACTTGCGAGACCCGTGGCACTTGTGGGACCGGTGGGACCCGTCGGACCTGTGGGACCTGTGGGACCGGTGTGGCCAGTGATACTTGTGGGACCTATGGGACCTGTGGGACCTGTGGGACCCGCTGGGCCTGTGGGACTTGTGGGACCTGGGAGACGTGTAGGACATATGGGATATGTGGGATCAGTGGGGCCTTTGGAAATTAAAGGCCTGCGAGACTTCTTGGAACTGTGAGGCCTGTGTGGCATGTGGGTCCTGTGAGACTTGTGGGACCTGCAGGATCAACGAGACCTGCGAGACCTGCGGGGCCTGTGGGACCTGTTAGCGTTGTGGGAGCGGTGGGACATGTGGAACCTGTGGGACCTTTAGGATTCATGGGACATGCGAGACTTATGGGATTTGGTGGACCAATCAATGGGACGTGTGGGGCCTGCGAGACCTGCCAGACTTGCGAGGCCTGCGGCGCCTGCAAGATTTGTTGGACGTGCGGGGCCTGTGGGATCTGTGAGATATGTGGGACATGCGGGACATGTGAGACTTGCGACGGCTGTGGGACTTGGGGGACCCGTGGGACCCGTGGGACCTGTGGGAGCTGTGGGACCAGTGGAAACTGCGAGACCTGCGAAACCTGTGGGGCAGGTGGGACCTGGGCGACCTGCGGGGAATATTAGACCTGCGCGACCTGCGAGATCTGGGAGACGTGTGGGACCTGTGGGAACTGTGAGACCTGTGGGACCTGTGAGATCTGTGAGTCCTGTGGGACCTGCGACCGCCGATGGCCAAAATAAGGCCCTGAATTGTGGGACCGCCGGGCACCCAAATAAGGACCTTACTTGGGAACCCGGGACCTCCTCATTACATTTCGTGGATCGACAGATGTCTCGTGCTTCGGGACCATCGAAACCCCCATGGGGGGACTTCTTCATGAACCAGATGGTTCCTTACATCCACCATGTTTTCTTGGAGCGGGGGCCGTCGGAGGCCCTCAACTAGCCACCACTTTTGGACACGCGACGCAACTGTTCTGCCGAAACCTGAAGGCGACGCTGATGCCGTCACCGCCGCACCTGCACTGCATCCGCTAATCTGCAGGCAAACCCAAGAAACCGCCATGGAGGCGGGCACGACACCAGACGGCATCAGCAGACCCCCCAGGGAACTCGCGACGGCCCATGATGGCCCCGAAATGTCCCACAGAGCCCTAAAACGGCCCAAGAAAGCCCCAAGAAGCCCCCCAAGAAAACCCAACAGGACCACGTGACAAGCCCAATGACGCCTGAGAGTAACCCGCAAAAGACCCACGAGAAGCAAGAAGAACGGACGCAAAAGTAGGGAGACTCACAACGCACAACTGGGGGACGGAGGAGGGGGGGACGACGACGAAAACGACAGAGTACGACGCGAAACGACGCGGATAAGCGTGTCACATGTTGCGGCCACTGCACGGGCATGCGCGACGATCTGTCGCGTGGTACAGCTTTCTTTGCGGTGCTCTACAACTCGCCGCGCCGAAAAATGCGCAATCGCAGTGCGCGGGACTTGCCGCGACCAAAGCGGCATAACGCAAACGCCCGATTCTCTACACGCAACCGCGATGCGCATGATTTGTCAGCGAAGTCGCGCCCCCCATAAGCCGACCAGGCTCTCCACTTTGAGATGCGCGCAATGGAAGAACAACAACAATGCGAAAAGAGGGGGGGAAGGCAAAGGCAATCACGCCGCGCGAAGCATCGCTGCGCTGGGGCAGTCCTCCTATGCAAGGCACGCGCAGATATCAAGAGAAAAAGGCGTTACGCGCCGCCTAAAACATAATGATGCAATGCCGCAGCGACCACGTTTTTGCTACTGCAACCTCCTCTGATCAGCACGCGCGTGCGTCGCGGCAAACAGGCGCCGCCGCGCATGACCGCCGCTCGGCCTCGCGAAAGCAGCACATTGGAGGGAATATCCGCGGGAAAAGCGCTGCAAGTGGCCAGGCTACAACCTTGCGAGAAAACACGGCGTCAAACCAGAAACACTTGCCAACGACACCCGCAACGCAGAAACAACGGACAAAAACATAATGAAAAAACGTCCAGAACTTCCAGTTGCGGTGTGTTCTTGCGTTGTCACAGTGGATTGCCGCCAATTCCCCAATCAATGCTTGCACGGTGAGGGTCCTGTCGAGAATTGACAGTGTAAACGGAAATGCCCTACCGATGTCGGTGAGAGGGCGGCTCGACAGCAGGCTGAATAGAGAGAACAGAGAAGACAGTACAGCAGAAGAGTAGAACATAAAAATTGTAAAGAGAGCAGAAAGCAGAGATCAAAGCGAGCAGGGAGGGTAAAAGGAGGAAAGAGAGAACTATACAGGGAGAGAAGGAGAAAGAGAGGGTAAAGTGTCAAGCTTTCCCCAAGACGCGGTTGCACTGAAGGGGCCCTGGCAGAAATAAAAAGGAGTAGGCGAAAACATCCTGCCCAATCAGAGCGAGGCGTCCATGTAGTTACCCGTTACATTAAAAAACGAGCACACCAGTCTCGGCACTACGCTGAGGCCGGGCCTGTCCCCCTACAGAAGGACTTGGGCGAAAAATTAAAGATACACCAAACAATGCACCAAACAAATTCACAAATGGTAAAAAAAGTCGTCCTCAGATTATATGTTTTGACTATTTTCGAATACTCCTCCTGTGGAGGGACTTACCACCACGCAAGGCTGCTCCACAGTGGCTCTGCAGCAAACCCCCGCCGACCAGGCAGGCTGGAGGCGGGCTGCAGCCGGACTGGGCGAGCACAGTACGGGTCGAGCGAGCGAACGCGCGATGTCGGCCGTGCGGGACCAGCGTTGCGGGACCGGGGCCCTCAGAAGACGCGTTGGGAACGAGAATCCGTTGTCGTCGTCCGTGCAAGCATCAATCGCAAATGATCAAATTTCTTAGCGCATGTGTGCATGTCATATCGGCGTCCGGAATCGGAAAAAACGGTCGCAAAAGCCGGAATGATAGACGCAATAATCGGAAGAAACGAACGGAACGGAAACGCGGGAAGAGAGGCCGGAGTCGGAGATACGATCACAAGAATCGGAGAGATGGACGTAGGAGGCGGAAGTTGGAGACGTGATGCCGTGATACTACGCTCCAACGTCGGAGATATAGGAGCTGGAGTCGGAGAGACGAAAGCCGGAGACGAAGGGACGACCATTGGAATTGAAATCGGAAACGCTTGACCTGGAACGGGGAGGTGGTTTGGAGACGCGTCGTTCTAGAGCGGGGGTTAAACTCGGAAAGGCGGGAGCCGCAATCGGAGCTAGAAAAGCCAGAGTCGAAGCCTTCGTGGTAGTGTTTGGCCTACCCGAGAAAGGTCACTACATGATGTAGCACGTGCATACTTAACCCAAGAAATGACTTTCTCATTTTCCCAGAATTCCAGGTTTGATGATATACGTAGCCACTGCTTCTTGTCGTCGTTTTCGTCGCTGTCTTCCGCAGTGTTCGTGGAGCGTCGGAAACTGCAAATGTAGTCGGCCCATTTCTTTCAGTGTCTACCGCGCATTCGTTGTGACAGGCGTGGGTCGTGCGCGCTTGGATCCCATCTAGCAGCCAAGACCGCCCCTATGTCGAGATCGTGCGCTGCCAGGCGTGAGGCCCAACTATAATTCCTTTTGAAATACCATGTTGTCCGCTTCTCCAACTGTGCTCGTGAGGCATGTTCCGTTGCTGCGTGCGTGGCTGTTCGTATATAATCCGCCCATGGTTCTGTCCTCGTTGCAGCCGTCGTATCTGAAGCCCACGTGGTTTGAACTGCTGGCGTCGATCGAAATGCGGTTGTGGATGGAGCTGCCACTAGCATGTCGGCGGTGAATGTTGCGCCTCCGCGGCGCTCCCATGACAAGCCTGAGCATCTTACGCTGGACCCGTCTGAGAAAGACGGGCACGTTCCCCGTGCGAGCCCATGACGAGCATACACTCATCACGGATGGCGTGACCGTGCCGTTGAAAAGCCTCAATCTGCTGCGGAATAGGAATCGTAGGGTGGAGGGGGGGGGATCCAATGATGGGGCGCTCTCGGGCGCTGTCCCCGACTGTCCCCATCTCTGGTGGCCGCAACTGCTGTGCCGCCAATTTCCATCATCCGACACCGCCCCCGACTGCCTCCAGCTCTGGAGCTCTCGCAGCGCTACCCGGTCGTTTTTCTTCATTCGACCCTGCCTCTGGCTGTTTCCAGCTCTGACGCTCGACCTGCGTAGCCGCCAGCTGTCTTCCTTTGGCCCTGCCTGCTTCCGACTGTCATAGGCTCTGGCTGGTGTCTTCCATTCCCGCCAATCGGCTTCGTTCGGCCGTTCCCCACACCTCCCAATTCTGGCGCTTGCCATGCGGCGTTGCCGCACATGTCCTTCGCTCGGCACTACCCCAGATTGCCCTCGTCTATGGCGCTTGAATTCCGTTGCCGCGGATTCCTTTCGGTCGGACATTGTCACACACTGCTTTTCGCCCTGGTACTTATGAGACGGCCAACTGCCTTCGCGCAGCCACGTCCCCGACGTTCCCTGGACCTGGTCCTTGCCTTCCGCTCCCGCCACTTCCCTTCGCTCGGCCCTCTCCACAGCTACCCACGCTCCCGTCGACTTGTCTCGCTCGGCCCCGTCGCAGACCCCAGCTCTGCAGCTCTGGCGCCTGCCGTGCACTGCTCAAGATTTCCTTCGTTTCGGCGGCCTCCCCCGACGGTCCACCGCTCGGGTGCGGTGCGTGTCTCCTGTCGCCGCAAATAGTCTCCGTTCGGCAGTCCCCGACTGTCCCCGGCTGTGGTGCTCGCCCAGAGTTGCCAGCAGCTTCCGCCCGTTCGGCCTTGCCACAGCACTCTGATCTCGGCCCTGGTGCTTGACCCATCTCCCTCCGACTATCCCCGACCCTGGGTGGGTGCCCCGCGTTGCCCGCCAGTTGCCCTCGTCTGGCCCAGTCCCCTGCCATCCCCACCCCCACACCCTGCTCTCCGTGCCCGCCGATTTCGATCGTCCGGCCGTGTCCTCAACGGCTCCCCGCTCCGGCGCCTGCCCCGCGCTGCCGCCGACTTCCCTCGCCCAGCTGTCCCCATACCGTCCTCGGCTCGGTCGCGTGCCACGGCTCGCTCCAATCGTACGGCCGCGGCCCCACGTTGCCCCCCCGCCCAGACCCGCGCGGGTCTCGCTCGGTGACTCTCTCACTCGTCGCCCTGCCTGCCTCTCATGGGCCAGACGGGCCTATGGACGGCCCCGGGATGGCTCAGCGCCTCTAACAAGTCGTCTGAGAGCTTTCAACAGCTTGGCGGGTGGAGTGTGGGAAGGTTGCCAGATGTGCACCTCGCCGCAGCGCCAGGGCATTCCGCCGAACAGCCTGCAACAAGTAGACAGGCTGAGATCACTGCGCAAAAGCTTCACGGATGGAGGGCGGCTCCTTATCAAACGTTGGATCTCGCTAGAGATTCCCTCTGGCCCTGTGGCCCGAAACCTTCACATGTGCGACAGACGCACGCACGGATTGAGGGCAGTGAATTATTGAGACGTAGTGCTCGCTGGACCTTCGCCTGAACACCAAACTTCTACATCGTCACGTCCCTACTGACAGCAAGCATGGAGTGGGGCTTCTTTCAAAACGGAGCATGGGGCGCTCGCCTTTCAAAGGGGCGCTCCCCGAAGTCAGTACTGGCAATGGTCTACGAGAAGGAGACATGTGACGGGAGGGTGTGCTCCAGCATCAATGATGTATCATGCGTTTGCTCTGAGCATCCGGCTGAGGATCCTGGCACTGCGGGGTGGGGCGGGCTGGGCGGGCATTCGCAGAGTGGGTGCTCCCTCGTCGGTTGCTGGCCATTTCACAACACAAGCCACCTGGCGCTGTGAAACTCGACCCCCCCCGCCAGCAAGCGAACTTCAAACATACTATGTTCATATTAATCGTCCTCTATCCCTCGTCCTGATGCAAGAACCTCCTCTCCTCCCTGTCGCACCACCAAGCGTGTCGTTGAGGCAGGGCGGGTGCTTCGCCTAAGACTTCGTCAGCGTTTAAGACATTGATGCTTGAAACCTCGAACCCTTCAATGGATGGAGAGCGGAGGGCTTTCAAAAGTGGGTTTCGCCTGAAACAAATCCAATGGCTGCACGGATGAACGGGTCGTTCTCAAAATTGGTTTCTCTCACTGGCGCCGCGCACATTCGCCTTGACAAAATTCAAACAGCTACACGGAAGGAAGGTGAACCATTTTCAAGTATGGGGACCTGGTCTTGGCGCTGCGCACGCTTAACGGTTACACAGAGGTGGGGGAAACCGTTTCTCGATTAAGCTCTCGCCTGAGCCTTCCTCAAAAAATATGTTTGCCAGGGTATACTCATTCTTGAAATCTGGGTGTGCAAGCTGTGTGGTGCAAGCTGCATGATGCAAGATGTGTGGTGAAAGCTGCGTGTTGGAAGCAATGTGGTGCAAGCGATGCGATAAAATCTACTTGGTGCAATATAGGTGACGTAAGCTATGTGGTGCAAGCTATGTGTTGCAAACAGTACGTACTTGGTGTACGTTATGTTGTGGCAATTATGTGATGCAAGCTATGTAGTGTACGCTATGTGTTGGAAGCTATGTGGTGCGGGCTATATGGTGCAAGATCTGTTGTGCGTGCTATGTGGTGCAAGACGTGCGGTGCACTCTACGTGGTGCAGGCTACGCGGTGCACGCTATGTAGTGCAAGCTGTCAGGCAGCACGCGGTCCACCCACAAAGCGCCCGAGGCCGGCAACCAGCCGAAAACCCAGACGTCACAGCAAACGCACGAGGCGCCCACGAGGCCACCAAGCAGGCACCAATCACACACCCCGAAGCCCCGCCCAGCGCGCACGGCGCCCACGAAACGCTCGTGGCCAGGCACCCAGAAGTTCCATCCAGCGCACGGGGTGCCCACGAGGCGCCGACAGCCGGGCACCAGCCGAACGCCTAGACGTGGGGTCCACATGCTGGAGAAAGCAAACCCGATCCCATAGATGAAGGCGCACCCAGGGAAGGCACTCCAAGCAAAGCGTCAGCAAGCGTGGGCCTCAAGCAGTGAGCCACTGCACGGTGGAGGTGGCAGGTATGCGGCGGAAGCTACGTGGTGGAAGCAACGTCGTCTGGGCTGTGTGGCGTGAACTGTGGAGGTGGAAATGCTGCGGTGCAGCACGGGCGCCCACGAGCGCCAACGAGACGGCACGGCCAGCAGCGCGGCGCAGCCTCGGCCCACTTCCCCAGCGCACGTGGCGCCCACGAGCGCCCACGAGGCGACAACGCGCCGCAACCTCGGCCCACCCGGCCAGCGCACGGGGCGCCCACGAGCGCCCGCGAGGCGGCACGGGCGGCAACGTGGCGCAACCTCGGCGGATCCACCCCAGGCAGCGCACGGGGCGCCCGCAAGCGCCCACGAGGCGGCAGAGGGCGGCCGCGTGGGCAATCCTCGGCGGACCCGTCCAACTGCCTGGGAAACGGAGGCCAGAACCCCTAAATGTGAGAACCCTTTGTGGACAATGATGCCGCAATTGCGCGGGAGGGGGACGGTTCTGTTTCAGAATGGGGCGTTCGCGTCGGACTGCCCCCGATTCCATCACCAGACGTGTACAAGTGTGCAACGGTCACACGGGTGGACAGCGGCTCCTTCTGAAAGTGAGGCTGCCGTTGAACATCTGCTTCATCTCATGACCCTAGCTTATCGCTGCGTATCCTCTAGCTCGAAGAGCGGAGGCAGATCATGTTCAAAGCGGAACTCCTGCCTGAATTGCGTGCCCATGGGGCGCTGTAGTTCAGAGGGGGGGGCACCGCCGCGTCCAAGTCCGCTTCCTGCTCCTCCTCCCGCTTGCGGGAGAGGAAATCAAGAGGCGACGACGCGCGATGACGAGCCTCCGTGTCCCGATCACGCCGACGACGACGACGACGACGACGACGACGACGACGACGACGACGACGACGACGACGACGACGACGGCGACGGCGGCGGCGACGGCAATGGCGACGGCGACGGCGACGGCAACGGCGGCAGCGACGGCGCCGGCGACGGCGACGACGACGACGAGCGCGCCTTGGCGTAGGCGTGGCACTTCTCCGACAGTCCGCCCAGCGTCCTCGCGTCGATGGGTAGCGGGAGGCCGCTCCTGTCCATGAACTCCGCGAGGTTCAGCAGCGCCTGGACGACTTCCCCCTCCTCCCCACCCCCTGCTTCCCCTCCCCGTCCAAGTGCCTGTCCTCGACTCCTCCCCCTACCCCTCCCCAGCCATCCCCTCCTCCTCCCCCTCCCCCTCCCACTCCCCTGTCCACTCTCCCCCTCCCCCTCCTCCTCCTCCTCCTTCTCCTTCTCCTCCTCCTCCTCCTCCTCTTCCTCCTCTTTCTCCTCCTCCTCCTCCTCTTCCTCCTCCTCCGCCTCCTCCTCCTCCTCCTCCTCATTCTCCTCCTCCGCCTCCTCCTTTTGTAAATTTGAGTAACGTGAGGAACTAGCCCGTCGCGTTCTTGCAAGTGCGATAACATTGACCAGCTCGAGTCACTGTACCTGACGGGCGCCGCGGAAAACGCGGTATAACAAATCCAGAAAGAGAGAAACAATGAGAGTAGACGCCCGCCAGGTAAGATAGAGGTCGACACAAACCGGAGTGGACAAAAACACCGCCCCAACCCGTAAACCAATAAAAGATCCCAGCATCAATGGTGACTGTCGCCTCGGTAGGGTAACAGTTGCGAAACTGTGAGGACAACCAGTCCTAGGGTTGCTGCCCAGGGTTTACGGTGGACCCCAAGACGTAGGTACGTCCTCACACGCAAGGTAAGCCCCCTAAAATCTCTGAGCCCCCCTCCTCTCATCCCCAAGGTTCTAGCGAGGCTGGCGGTGATACATGATTGAGGATCACAAACAAAAGAAATAATGCCTCTAGGCTGGCCCTGTGGGCTGGCCTGTCACAGCCTTTGTAGATACAGGGTTGCACGAGATGTCAGATCCGCTGATGACTTTTTTTTAATGGGGGTCGCGCCTATAGGTCAGATGATCTCAAAGGAAGCCTTGGGTGCAGGATGCAGAAGAAGTTGGCGGAATATTGTAGCAGTCCTTGGGTTGCTGCCAAGGGTTTTTCGGTCAACCCCAAACCATACAGGAACTACATCTCCCATCCCTCATCCCACACAAACTCCTCCCCCCACACCCCCAAGGTCCGAGTGAGGCTGACGGCGATGCATACTTGAAGGGTCGTAAAACGGAAAGAACGCCTATGGACTGGCCCTGTGGGCTGGCCTGTCACCGCCTTTATGCATACTGGCTTGCAAGAGATGTTTGGGCAGCCGAGTCTGTTAAAAATGGAGTTGCGCCTCTAGGCCAGGTGACCCCAAAGCAGAAAGCCTTGCGCGCAGGATGCAGCAGGAAAAGGTTGGCCGAGCAGTGTGGCGGTTCTTGGACTGCTGCCCAGGGTTTGTTGGTTAACCCCCGCCATATACAGGATATATTCAACTGTTTTTTCCTGCCCAGCCCCTCCTCCTCCTCCTCCTCCCCTCCTCCTCCTCCTCCTCCTCCACCTCTTCCGCCTCCTGCTCCTCCTCTTCCTCCTCCTCCGCCTCCTCCTCCCTCCTCCTCCTCCTCCTCCTCCTCCTCCTGCCTCCTCCTCCTCCTCCCTCCTCCTCCTCCTCCTCCTCTCCTCCTCCCTCCTCCTCCTCCTCCTCCTCCCTCCTCCTCCTCCTCCTCCTCCTCCTCCTCCTCCTCCTCCAGCGGATCACGTCGGCTCAGACCCAGGGCCCACGCCCTCCCCCCGGAGCTTCGAACGGCCGCCGCCGCCGGGAGGAGAAAAACAGCGGCGGCCTGCAGGATGTCCGGCGGCAGGTTCGGGGAGTGCAGCGCGGTCTCCAGGGAGCGCGCCAGCAGGTCTGGGTACGCGTCCTGCGGGAGCTCCGCTCCACAGAGGAAGGGGGGGGGGGGGGGGGAATGGGGCAAGGGGGAGACAGAGAGATAGAAAGAAAGAGAGAGAGAGAGAGCGAGAAAAAAAGGGGGAGAAAGAGAGAGAGAGAGAGAGAGAAAGAGAAAACTAAAACAAACAAAGAGAGTGAGAGACAGGGAGGCGAGAGGGAGGGAGGGAGGCAGGGAGAACAGCGGCTGAGGGAGTGAAGCAGAGAAGAGTGGGTGACGGAGAGAGAAGGAGGGAGAAAGGGCGAGAGGGAGGGAGGGAGGGGAGGGAGAGAGGGAGAGAGGGAGAAGGGAACGGGGGGCTGGGAACGTGGGCGGGTTCTGGAGGCTACGCGTAAGAATTGGCACGTCAGCAACAGGGGGCGCAAGAAACTGCGCGAACCTGTGCTTATGGCAGCACATGAAGAGAGGGGGGGAGGGAGGCTAGGTCTCACTGGGGTCTGCGAGGGGGGCCGCACCGCCAGACAGCCCAAATAGGGGCCGCATGCGAACCTTACCCCTACCCCCCACGATTTCTGAGGGGGAGGGTGGGGTTCACTTCGTTCGGGAGCTCCCGAGAGAAGCGAACCCCACCCTCCCCCTCAGAAACCGTGGGGGGTCAGGGGTAGGGTTCGCATGTGGCCCCCGACCAAAGGGTAAAGAACCGTGTTGCGCTGATGGCTCTAACGTGGCGGACTTGGAACGGCTTCCCAGGACGGCAGGCCTCAGGCTGCCCATGACTGTCCAGGGCGGCTCTCGTGCAAGCCCACTCTCCCTGCTGTGGCGCGCCCTCCCCAACGACACGGCGTCCTCCGGTCACAATCCTCTCTGGCGCCACTGGTCAATGCCCGCCCTCGCCGCTAGCACGCACTGGCCATTGACTGCCCTCCGACCAGACCACCTCCCATCATCTGGTGCGCTTCCTCCTCTGCCTCCTCCCCCCACCTCCTCCGCCCTGCCTTGATCCCTTGTCCCGCTCCTCATCCTCGCTTCGCTCCGCCCCCGTGCGCGCGGGCTCCGTCGGAGGACGCGGCTCGAATCTTCTGCCTCTGCCTAGGACGACTGTTGGACCACTGGCCCCTGCTGAGCCTTTCTAGCCCTAAGCAGCGTGAGCCCGATGTCCATCCAGTATTAGGTCGGACCTGTCCCTCTACAGGCGGATTTTGGACGAAGAACAAGCAAACAAAACAAATAACGAAAAAATGCTCAAACAATCTTCCCCTGACTATTTGTTTACTACTTTTGAACGTTTCTCCTGTAGAGTGTAGAGGGACACGCCCGGCTTATATCCAGTGTTGTTTTTGCTCCACGCGCAGCGTGAGCCGGTTGGACGCAGCGTGCGAGGGGCATCCCGTCAAGTCGGATCGAAGCTTGGAATCCCGGGCTTCCAAGACCAGTCACGTCTGGCTTTAAGTCGGGCGTGTCCCCCTACAGCGAAAATTTTGGGCAAATTGAGAATTCCCAAAAAATGGACCAACATGGTCAAAAAATAACCAAACAATCGTCCCCATACTATTTATTTGCTATTTTTGAATATCCCTCCTGTAGAGGGACAAGCCTGACGTAAGTCTAGCTGGCTGCTGCCAGCCTGCACGGCCCTGCATTACTTGCGTACGTTTCGCTCCGGCGATCGCTCTGGTTCTCGCCTGTAACATCCACTGCTGGCCATCCCGCTTTCCGTCAGTAGACCCCTACCAACCCCTAGTCGCCCTCAGCCCAACTGGCTCTCCTTGGGCCACCGGGTCTAGGGCAAGGATGTGTACGCAACCGACAGAACCATGGTCGGGGTTCCCTACAAGCCTCGGGAAAAACAGCGAACACAAATGCCACATTCATCTGTCAACGCCTCCCCCTCGCCCCAGATTTCAACATTGGCGGTGGGTCTGATGTGTTGCACTTCGACCGCAATCTTCTCCGCGCGTGCCATCTTTGAGTCTGGGGGGGAGGGGAGTGTTCGGCAATTGCTTCCCTCTACCGTATCGAAGGGGGCGAGGCGAGAGAGGGCAACAGAGGAAACGAGAGAACAGAGGAAGGAGGCCGAGGAGGAGGAGGAGGAGGAAAAGGAGGAGGAGGAGGAGGAAGAGGAGGAGGAAGAGAAGTGGAAAAACGGAAACCATAAAGGAGCTCGCAGGGGCACTTGACACCACCACGAGAACCTTGAATTTGTCCCAGCAAACCTGTTGTTGGGTCCTCGTTTTGAAGAGACGGCGCCCCGCGTTCCTCCTTCCTCCTCCTCATCGTCGCCCCTCCCCCCCGTCCTCGGCAAACTCCTCTTACATTTCGTGACCCTCTGGGGAACTCGATCGAAAGCCCAGTGGTTGTGGCCACATGCGTCCTGCGCCACCCACAACAGCGCTTCGTGGCCCCATTGGGAGCCCCACCGAAGGCCCCAGTGGCTGTGACCAAATGCGTCCCGCGCCACCCAGTACAGCGCTTCCTGACCCCATAGGAAGCTCCTCCGAAGGCCCCTGCGGCTGTGACCACGCGCATCCTGCGCCACCCAGTACAGCGCTTCGTGGCCCCATGCGAATCTCCACCGAAGGCCCCAGCGGCTGTGACCACATGCATCTCGCGCCGCCCAATACGGCGTTTCGTGGCCCCATGCGAATCTCCACCGAAGGCCCCTATGGCTGTGACGACATGCGCCCCGCGCCGCCCACAACAGCGCTCCGTGGCCACATAGGGAGCGCCACCGGAATCCCCAGCGGCTGTGACCACAGGCGCCCCGCGCCACCAAGTACAGCGCTTCGTGGCCTCACAAGGAGCTCGTCCGAAGGCCCCAATGGCTGTGACCACAAACGCCCCGCGCCACCCGACGCAATGCGGCGCGTCGTGGCCCGTGACCCCAGAGAGAGAGACCGACCGAAACAGCGAGTGACTGCGACCACAAGCGTCCCGCGCCACCCAGTACGGCGCGTCGTTGTCCCATGGGGAGATCCTCCGAAGGCCCCAATGGCTGTGCCACGCGCGTCACGCGCCACCCAGTACGGCGTTTCGTGTCCCCAGAGGGAGCTCCACCGAAGGCCCCAATGATTTTAACCACATGCGTCCCGCGCCACCCAGTACGGCGCTTCGTGGCCCCATTGGGATCTCCACCGGAGACCCCAGAGGCTGTGACCATATGCGCCGCGCGCAATCCAGTACTGCGCTTCATGGCCTCAAATGGAGCCCCACCGAAGGCTCGAGCGGCTGCGAGCACACGCGTGCCGTGCCACCAAGTACGGCGTGTCGTGGCCCCATTGGAACTCCACCGATGGCCCCAGTTGCTGTGACCACATGCGCTCCGCGCCACCAGATACAGGATTTCGTTGCCCCATGGGGAACCCCACCGAATGCCCCAGTTGCTGTGACCACATGCGTCACGTGCCACCAAGTACGGCGCGTCGTGGCCCCATTGGAACCCCACCGAAAGCCCCAAATGCTGTGACCACATGCGCTCCGCGCCACGAACTACGGGATTTCGTGGCCCAACAGGGAGCCCCACCGAAAGCCCCACTGGCTGCGACCACATGCGCCCCGCGCCACCCAGCACGGCGCGTCGTGGCCCCAGAGGGAGCTCCACCGAAGGCCCTAAGGACTGTAACCACATGCGTCCCGCGCTACCCGGTACGGTGCTTCGTGGCCCCATAGGGAACTCCACCGAAGGCCCAGCGGCTGTGACCACATGCGCCCCGCGCCACGCAATACGGCGCTTCGTGCCCCCATGGGGAGCTTCACCGAAGGCCCCAGTTGCTGCGTCCACATGCGCGCCCTGCCACCCAGTACGGCGTTCCGGGGCCCCATAGGGAGAGCTCCACCGAAGGCCCCAGCGGCTAAGACCACATGCGTCCCGCGCCACCCGATACTGCGATTCGTTGCTCCATTGGGAGTTCGACGAAAGGCCCCAGTATCTTTACTCGGTATCAGGACCGAACGAGCCTGCACAGCGTTAAAGAAACAAGTATGGTCCGCCGCAGAGAGCCGAATCTCTCGTTAGCCCCCGCTCTTGGGACCACGTATCGCGGGCGCTGACGCAGGGGGGCTGCGTCGCGTTGCCGCGAGACGCTCCGAGGAGGCATTTATTCGTCAAACGAAAAAGCTGCGGCCTCGTCTTCTGCTGCTGTATCGAGCTGATTGCGTCGGCCTTCGGGCCCTGCAAGATGGGGCGACCGACCTCGAGTCGGCGGAGTCTGGCTGTGCCAGCCCTGCCGATCCCGAGTCTGCTGGCCCAGACAAGAAAACCAAAAAAGCTGAGACTGGCGGCGCACGCCCTGCGGCATGCCCCAGCTCTGAGTCTTCCAGGACTGGCGGCGCACGCCCTGCGGCGCGCTCCTGCTCTGAGTCTACTGAGACTGGCTGCGCGCGCCCTCGACCCCGAGTTGGCGGCTGCTGGGGGTCTGGCCTAGAAGCGAAGACAAAAGCTGCTGAGACCGGCGGCGCGCGCCCGTCGGCACGCTCCTGCTCTGAGTCTTCTGAGACAGGCGGCGCGAGCCATGTGGCACGCTCCTGCTCTGAATCTTCTGAGGGGGGGCGCTGGCGTTGTGCCCGCGCACCGTGGCGGCCGGCAGGGGGCGGGGGGGGCCCTAACAAAAACTGTTGTTCGAGTGCCTCCAGCCAGTGCGCCACCTCTTCCTCGAGCCATCCCGCCGGCGCCACCCCGCGCCGGTGCTGCGCCGCGCCCTCGGCGGCCAGCGCCTGGCCACTCTGGGGCCCCCTCGATCAGCTTGGCCTTGTCCGCGTCGAAGCATCGCTCGCGCCGCATGAAGCTGATATGTTGCTGCAGCTCGTACTTCGAGACTTCAACTTCGGCCGTCTCGTCGGACGGCTGGGCCTGCTCCAGGTCGGCGCTGATCTCCCGCTTGAGTGCTCCGCCCACGTCGCGCTCCAGGAGGCTCTCCAACGCGGCGAGCCCCAAAACCGGAGCGCATCCGCTGCGGGGCTTGTCGAGCATGTTCTCGTAGCCCTCCAGCCCGGCGAAGACCCCGCCCACGAGTGGATGCTTCGTCGTCATTGTGTATGTGTCTATGTTGATGCTGCTGTTGAGGCGCGTCCTGTGCGTGGTCTGGAGCAGCAGCTTGGGCGTGGTGCGTAGCAAGGCCATCAGGTCCTTGTCCTTGCTGCTCCAGACCTCGTCGCTGTGGCCCCCCCCCCTTCCTCGCCCTGCGGCCGCCCCTGCGATTCCTGCGCATGTCGCCCTTGGCTGCCTGCTCGTCCTCATCGACCTCGATCGCCGCGTCGACTGGCGCTCTGTGGCTGACCTGGCTTCATCGGCGTCTTCTGGAGGCGGGGTTTGGCCGCGGGGGGGGGGCTCCCTCGTCGCTCCTGGAGGCGGCGCCAGATGCCTTGGAGCCCTTGGAAGAGTCCAGGGGGAGGCGCCAGCTCCCGCGCTTCGGCTCGGCTGCTGGCCGCGCGGCCTCGGCGGTGGAGTCCCCCCTGGTAGCGCCGCTGCTGCCGTCATCGTGCTCACGTCGTAGCACTGGCAGCGTGGGCCTCGACGCTGCGCAGGAGGATGGGGCCGCTGTTGGAGTCGCTGTCGGAGGGGCTGCTGTCCGACGTGGCGGTCGAGCGACGCGTGGCCTCTGTCGAGGAGCTTCGCGCGTGCCCAGAATGAGGTCCGCTGCTCGGCGGAGGTCTCCCCCGGCTGCTGGGGCGCCCTCGATCGCGCGAGGTGGCCGAGGCGCAGGTCTGAGCGAGGCGGCTGCTCGGTGCTGCGCTGGGCCCGACTCCGTCGGGCGGGCCTCGGCCCTGATAGTCGGCAGGGGCATCGGCCCCGATGGCGACGGCGGAAGATGCGAGAGAGGATGGGCTCGATGCTTAGAATGGTCCTGGAATTCGCGCTGGCAGACGGAATCGAGTTCATATTCACGAAGGGGGCACTGCACTGCACCTGTAGCCTGGTGCCGTGGATATAGATGACGTGTGAGCTCCGGTATACACCTACCAGCAATACGTGAACGTCGTAGATGTCGTGTATCATGATCTGGATTTGGGAAAGTAGTCTGGCATACGATGCATGTATTGTCGTTATGTAATGTGGCGAGTAGCGATGGCATACCGCGTCCGTCCCCGCGAGATTTCGACTGATGTGTAACCAGCTGTTTGAGAATCCCAAACCGTAGCCCACAAGAGGGAATTTGACATACGAACGGGCGATTGATTTCGCCGTCGCCGTCCGTCTCGTCGCACGAGGTCGTCGAGTGGAGGGGGGAGGCCAACATGCTGGTCCCTGGTGGTGCCCATTGCGAGGTCCAGTAGGAGGCTCTGAGCGCACGAACGTCGCAATTCTGGGCTGTGATGACATGCGCCCCCCCCCCCCCGCCAATTTCGGCACGCCCCTCGCGTGCTTCGTGGCCCCGTGCAGAGCTCCGCCAGAGGCCCCAGTGGCGACAATCGCACGCGTCGTCCCCGCCCATTTCGGCGCACCCCTCACGCGTTTCGTGGCCCCATAGGGAGCTCCACCCAAAGCCCCAGTGGCGACGCACGCATGACGGACCCGCTCCATTTCGGCACACGCCTCACACGCCTCGTGGCCCCATATGGATCGCCACGGAACGCCTCATGGCCGCGCCCGCGCGCGCCCCTGCCCCACACCTCGTTGCCCCAAAAGGAGATCCACCGAAGGAAATGCCCAGCGCGGCCATGCTCGCATCTGCGCATGGTCGGGACCTTCGCCAGGCAAATTTCTTCCGCCTCGACGCGGGGGGGAAAGAGAGAGTGAGACAGAAGAGAGAAGGTAGACAATGCGAATGATTCCAAACATCGGATCGGTCCAAAACGAGCTGGCTAGAAGTCCGAATGCGCGACCGGCGCTGGCACGGAGCAACTGATGCAAACTAAAGCTGCCGAGGAGCGGACAGGGCCGTCGAGAAGCAAAACGGACCAACAAACCCGCGAGCGGGCAAGCACGGAATAGAAAGGGGTTGGGTGAGGACAGGAAAAACGCCGTACATTTCTAGATGCACTGTGGCCGGTAGAACTGGGTAGAACCACAAAGTAGGAAGGCGGAGAAAGCACAAAAAAACGCGAACATTACACGAAGCAGGTTGCAGATGTCCGAACCCCGCCTCAGCGGCGCGCAATAGCCCTGGGTCACCCTCGGCCCGTCGGACGACCCCTTCCCTTGGCTGGTCTCGGTTCTTCTGGCGTGCTTTCGTCTGTCCGTCGGTCGCACTGGCCGCGCCTGGCCCCGTTCCCTGGCCCTCGGTCGCTCTGGCCCCTCGGCTGGCCCCTTCCCTGGCTGGTTTTGGTTGTGTTTTGGGGTGTTTTCGCTTGTCCGTCGGCCGCGCTGGTCGCGCCTGGCCCCTCGGCCTGCCCCTTCGGTCGCTCGGCCCTTCGGCTGCCCCGTGCCTGGCTGGTTTGGGTTGTTTGGGTTTGCTTTCGCTCGTCCGTCGCATGCGCAGGTCGGCCTGGGCTCGTCGGCCGCCCCTCGGTCCTTCGGCCCATCGGCCGACCCCTTTCCTGGCTGGTCTTGGCTGTTTGGGCTCGCTGTTTGCTTGTCCGCCGGTCGCACTGGTCACCCCAGGCTCGTCGACAGACGAAAACCAACCGACGGGGCCGAGCGACCGAAGGGCGGGCGACGAGTCCGGGGCGAAAAGTGCAACCGACGGACAAGCGAGAACAATTCCAGACAACCTAAACCAGCAAGGGATGGCGCCAGTAAGGCAAGATGAGAGGAGGGAGGTCAGAGCGGGGAGCAATGGCTGCCTGGCGATGGAGACGCATGCAATCACAATTACCATGTGAGAGCGAGGCCGAGGGATGCCAACACAGCCGAAGACACACCCTTGGAGTCGCTGCAATCAGTGTCCCGCGGCCCAGGCCCCCGCCCACGTCCAGACGCGCGCGCTGGACGCGCTGGGCGGGGGCTCTCTGCCCCCCCCCGAACCATTTCCGAATGCGGCGCTCGAACAGGGAGGCCAGCGGCAGGGCAAAGATCTCGCCCATGAGGGCAGCAGAGAACGCTCGCTGCCATTGGGGGCTGCGATCCCGGGAGCCCGCGCGGAACGCCTGTGCCGCCCTCCGCCCGCCCGCTCGCAGTCAAACGCCCTCAGGACCCCCCTGGCGGCGTCACTGATATTATAAACGATGGGACGCGACTTCCAGACGCTCGGGGCCAGACGTGGGCTCGCCCAGAGGGCCACGCTGCATCGGCACCTAATCTCGTTCTCCAAGCGCGCGAGAGCAGCCTGCCACCGCGGAAGCGTGACCAGGGCCGCCCTCTTCAGGGCAGCCTCGGAGGGAACCGCCCTAGGTTGAACCAGTCGCTACAGCGAACAGCCGAAACAAGCATCTTGAAGATCCGCGCGAGCAGCGCCCTCTCCATGCCAGCTTCCTGCCAAGACAGAGTAGGTGGTGACAAGGAGAGCGCGAGCGAAACACCGAGAAACTCCCGTGGCAAGGTCTTGCCTGCAATCAGCGATGGCGCGAATCTGCTAAATCAGTTTGCTCATCGGATCGGCCCACTTTTCCCGCTCGCCCGCGCCTGGGCCAATCCATCCATCAGCCGAAGTATTGGACAACTGCGCAAATCCTGACGTTCGCCCAGGCGGCGTCGGCCGCAGCGATCAGCGAGCGAATCAACTCCAAAAGCTGGGCATCGACCTTTGCCGGAAGCGGAACAGCGAAACGTTTGGAAGCCTCCATCACAAGCCCAGCAAGGGCTGCCGTGATCCTGAACACTCGGGCCAGCTCCCGCAGGTCCCCGAGGAACAGGACGACCGCGGCGACGTCGCCGGCGCAGGCCCCTACCTGACCATGCCCAGGGACCTGGGTGGTCTGGAACACGTTCCGGAGAAAGGGGTTCGCAGAAATCACTAACAAGCCCCCGCCCAGCGGGCGCCCCTGGAGGACGCCTGAATGCAAATAACACGAGGGGGCAAGGCGCCCGCGACACTTGCATGGTGACACAGGTTAAGGATGTAAAAGCCTCTAACCAGCCGCTCGCACCCCCTGGTGAGTCTCGCGACACCGGCCGCGATCGGGGGTCAGCTCTGGCCCGTCGACGGAAATGTCTGGGACAAGTCAAACGCGAGGGGCGTGGCCGCGGGGCGTTGCAAGCAGCTGGCTGGCCTGGCGCGGCAGTCGAGCTCGTAGACGTCATTCAAAAAGTTACGACCTTTAATAAACCCGTCCTGTATAAGAGCCCCAATCTGCTGCTTCACGGTTGACAGTCCTACATTCGCCATCGCTGCGACGACCTTGTTCGAGAGACTCTTGAGACCGAACGGGCGGGTCTCGGCCGCTCTCCGAAAGACGTCCTGGCCGAGCGGGCCGTCGCCCTGAAGGCCCCCATTGGGAATGAAGACCTGGGCCGAGGCAGAGACAGGGAGCCGCGCGGGGGGGCCCAGGGAAAGCCAGAAGGAGACGCGCGGGAGAGCCTCGGGGCCTCTTCCCGCAAGCCGCGCACGGCGCGCCAAGCCGCCGGGCCCCGGAGCCGCCGCTGGGGCCCGCCACAGAAAGTTCAGGAATAAAAGAGGGAAAGGGGGTTAGAGAAGTCGGGGAACTCGGCAAAGAATCGCTCGAGGTACCTCGGGCCCCAGGCGGGGCCCCGATGCTGCTTTTCACGAAATCGGGCCCCAATAGCCTCGGTCAGCTCCAGTCTGGGCCACAGCAGAAGTCGCGCACTCCTCCCCCGCCTCGCCATGCCCCACTGGGCGTCATTCGGGGCATCCGCATCGCAAGCTTCGGGGCTGGGGCGCGCGCCCCGGCGGCATATGCCACGACGGCAGGTGGAGCGTCAAAAACTTCAAAGTCGCAGCAAAGCCAACCAAGTAGTTCTGAGACGGCGTTGCCAGGCACATGGACCTCTTGCACGGCAAAGGTGGTGGGTGAGTCAAGCAATGGCCGCAGCGTCTCCGCCTTCCACGCCAAAGAAATCGACTGGTATTGCAATGGGGCCCGAGCGTTCCATGAGCCAAATGCCGCCCGCTCGGTGCCCGAGATATCGCTGCCCACCCCGCTGGATCTCCCGCGGCTCGAAGAGGCGCGAGGCGAGACGGACGTGGTCGGCGCGAACCAGGTTGAGATCCGCCAGGAGGCCGGGGTTCCACTGGGCCTTGGGGGATTCGGCGGGGCCGACGAGGGCCCTGGCCAGCAGCTCCCGTCCGACGTAGACACGCCCCGCATCGCGATCCATGGGACATCGCCGCCCCGACTGTTCAGCCAAAGCCGCCCGCTGCCTCTGGGCCGCTCGTTCGAGGGCAATCTCGCTGCGGTCGCGGCCGAGCCCGACGCGCAGCTGCACCCGCCGCTGGCAAGGCATCTCCGCGAATAACTGCTTCCAAGCACCAGTAGAGCCCCGAAGAAAAGCGCGAGCCTGCCGAACACGCGACGCCGCCGTGGCCGCCAGGCCCGTGAACCTGACCACAAAGCGCTGCGCCAGCGGCACACCCTCGATGTTGAAGTTCTCGCCCATGGTATAGCTAGCCCCTGTCAGCCAGCCCCGAAGCGCAGCTTCCACCGGAGCCACGTCGTCGTTCGCAAACGCCTTGAAGATCCCAAGGTCCGTGGCGCGAGCCCAGTCGGCTGTCCGCGCTATGGGGACCGCGGGAACGGCTTTGGCAAGAGCGAGCTCCTTCTCGAGCCTCGTCATCCGCTCCTCGAGATGAACACGAGCCCGGTCAGTAGCATCACATCGCTGGTCAAGCCTCTGCGTGTGTCGGTCAATGGCCGCGAACCGCCGCTGCAGCGACTCGTCGAACCTGTTGAGAGGCGGCTCGATGACGCCAGGCAGCCGCCGACTGACGAGGGAGTCCACAGCCTCCTTGGTGGTGCTCTGAACCTCATCAAGCAGCTGCTTCTTGAAGGCGTCACGCTCCGAGTGGGGCAGCGAGCCAGCCCAAGGATCAAGCCGTGGGCCACCAGGGCCACCGCCTCCAGAGCTCGAGGCAGCAGCGGCGTCAGGCACAGGAACGGCACCGTTGCCAGCAGGTCCCCCTCCACGCCAGCCGCCAGCCAGATGATGATGCGCACCACCGCTGACAGAGCCTGGCGGGAAGGGCCGCGGCAACGGGCCCACAGGGGCCACAGCCGAGCCACCGCCAGCGGCTGCCGCAACACCATGAGGCCCCTCGGCACCAGCCGTCTCCTGCGACGGGAACGTGGGCGTCGCGCCGCCTCCAGCGGGTCGAGAAGGCTTGCCTCCCGCAGGGCAGCCGCTGCAGCAAAAGAGCGGGCCCGCTCATCCTGCGAGCCGCCAGGGGGGATGCCGCCACGCTCGCTCCTGGACCGCTGCGAGCCCTGCCCCGTCGCCCCCGCCACCTCACCGCCATCGCGGGCGGCTCGCGAGCCAGCAACCCGACCACTGGGGCGGTGGCGCGGCGTCGCAGGCGGGGAAGACCTTTGGCGAGACCTCGGACACGCCATCAGCAGACAGAGGAGCAGGAGCCCGATCGCGAGCATGACGAGCGGGGGTGCGAGCCTCACCTGTGGCAGGTTTCTTAGTTGTCTTGGCCCTCTTCTCCTTCCTGTCACAATCGCATGCCATGCGGAACAGACCTGCACTGGCGCCCGCAGGAACTGGCAATGCCTCAGTTCACCCGCAGTCGTCAGTTCGGGTGCGGAACAGAAGAGGTCGCTCCGACAGGAGCTCACAGAGACGTCGGGGTCTAGCCTCGGACTAGAAGTATCCGCTTCCTGTCCAGGGCGCACAAACTTCTTGAGCCAAAATGGCGATGGCTGGCGAGGAGGAGGAGGAAAAGGAGTAGAGGAAAAGGCCAGCGTGGTTGCCAAAATTATTTGCCAAGGCAAGTGAAACCATCAACAGGCCTAGCGTTGAAACCAGTAGCAGCCCCCAACGGCCAGCACTAAAATCCAGCACCACGGTACAAGAGGATCAGAAAGAGGAGAGGAGGGAATGGGGTATATATAGAGAGAGAGAGAGAACAACAAAAAGGTTAGACAGTAACAGTGGTCCCAGACATCGTATCGGCACGAAACCAGCTGGCCCCAAGTCCGAATGCGCGACCGGCGTCGGCACGAAGCAGCCGATGCAAACAGGCCTACCGAGGAGCGAACCGGACCCACGAGGAGCGGACCAGGCCCTCAGGGCCCGAGGGCGGGCAGGCGCGGAAGAGAAGGGGGCTGGGCGAGGAGAGGAACAACTCCATGTATCTCTACGCACCAAGAGACAACTAAAATCGGGACCGTGCACCGAGGAACGAAACGGCATCTCTTTCGCTGCAAACGAAGCCACTGGCAATTGGCAGCTCCGAGCAGCAAACCCGCTTCCCCTCACGGGGGCTGTGCAGAAACCAATGGCAAGCCGATTGAAGCACTAAAACCAACATGCGCAGCAGGCATATGCTCAGGTCCCGTGAGCCCCCAGCCATCAGGAGCTGTCAGAGGGCCCAGGCCCAGAGTGCGCGGATTCTCTGGGGTGTGCCGCAGACCTCTCGGAACTTCTCGCTGTGCATGTGGCCGGAGGGGCCAAAGGTGGCCGAAAAGGAGCCCAAGAGGAGGCACGAGGAGGAGAAGGGAGGAGGAGGAGGAGGAGGAGGAGGAGGAGGAGGAGGAGGAGGAGGAGGAGGAGGAGGAGGAGGAGAGGAGGAGGAGGAGGAGGAGGAGGAGGAGGAGGAGGAGGGGGAGGAGGAGGAGGAGGAGGAGGAGGAGGAGGAGGAGGAGGAGGAGGAGGACAAGGAGGAGGAGGAGGAGGAAGAGGAGGAGGGACGAGGAGGAGGAGGAGGAGGAGGAGGAGGAAGAAGAACACGTTCCAACGGGGCTCCAAGACGGCCCAAGACCGCCCCAAAACGCCTCAAGAGTGCCTCAAGACGGCCAAAGGGATCCCCAAGACGTCCCACGAGGGCCCCAAGAGGGCCCGCGAGGGGCCCAAGACAGCCTAAGAGCCACCCAAGACGGCCCAGAAGGCCCCCAAGACGAGTCCACGAGACCCCCAAAACGGCCCCCAAGGTGGCCCCGAGGAGCCCCCCAGAGGCCCCTGGAAGGCCCCCAAGAGGCCCCAAGAGGCCCCAAGGATCCCCCAAGAGACTTCCAAGAATTCACCGAGGCACCCGCGAGGCATCCCAAAACACCTTCGCATGCATCCAAAAAGCGTCTGACCCACATGCTGGCCACCCAGAAAATCGGTTTGTCGTTGATTTTCCTGCCGAAGACGGCGTCTAGATGGCCTCCAAGACGGCCAAGATGGCCCAAGATGGCCTTCAAGACGGTCCCACGACGGCTCTAAGACGGCCAAGATGGCCCCAGACGTCCCAAGACGTCCTCCAGACGGCCCAAGAAGCCCCTCAGACGCCCCAAGAGGGCTCTCAGAGTACCTCCAGGAGGCCAAGATCTTTGATATTCCTTTGGTATTTAAATGATTTTGGCGTTCACTGGCTACCAGCGCCCACCTGCCACTACGAGACCTACTGTTCGCCGACACTGGTTCCTGATAGTATCACCCACTGCCGAAACGTTGGTTCCCGACACTCGTGTGTACTGGTCACCATTACCCCCGCAAGCCCTGGTTGCCACAAAGTAGTTCCCGACGCTGCCTTCTTCGAATCCCCAGCGGCCTAGCCCAGACAGCCGCCGGGTCTGGTCCCTGACACTCGCCCCCAACGCCACTTCTGATTCCCGACGCAGGCCCTTAATAGCCGGCAGCAGCCGACCTGCTTCTGATTCTCACCAACGCTAGCTCCTGACGCCAGCCACTGCCACTAGATCCCACCCGCCCCACTAACAGCGATAGCCGCCAGTAATAATTTCCGATGCTACACTGGCTCTTCTCTAGCCCTGCCAGCCCTGACTGTCGACACTAGCACCTATTACAGGCCACTAGCACCTGTTACAGCCAAGGCATCGATGAAGAAGCGATCGGACATCTTAAGCAGCATCTTAAGCAACATCGATGACATGTTCAGCAGCATCTGAAGCAACCGCTAGGCCATCCTTGCGCGTGCAACCTCGTGCGCCTGCAAAGTGGTCAGAAACCAGGCCAGCTTCCTGGAGCCTATCGGCGAGGACAGGTCCCGTAATGATTCCCGTAACTGTAGATGGCCCGCCAACACCGATCGCCGCCACCATTCGTTCCCGGTACTTGCCACTACTCGCTCCCGCTGGCCCCACTAGCCGCTAGAAAGGATTCAACGCCAGCTCTCTGAACTAGCCCCTACAAGCTACCGCTGGACCTACTAGCCCTCAGTGCTGCCGCAGGATTTACCGGTCGAACCCCAGGAAGCAATGATTGGGGTCCACGCGCAAGCATCGCTTTTCTACCTGCCCGATGGTTTGTGTCTGCAACATTCGACGCCGATGAAAAGCTGATTTCATGAACACGCGGAGTAGATCGTGTGACCAGGAAAGGCCGACTGAAGCTGGTGATCGCACGTCTAGCTGAACCCTCGCGACGCCGTGGCTTGGTCACGGCGTGGGTCCCCAGCGCTCTCAAATCCAGCCAGTCATGGGGGCCAGCTTTCCCTCAGGGGGCGGAATCTCCACAATGATTTCCTGTCGTGCGTTTGTTTTTGACGAGACAATTGGAGGTCGGGGCCGACGACCGCAAGGCGAGCATACCTCTGGCCCGCCGACCAGTGGCGCGTGATCGCGCAGGCGGCAGGCGGCACAATATCCTGGAGGTGCAGCCAGCAGGCGAGGAAGGAGACATGGAGCAGCTCTCGCTGCAGCGGGTAGTAGACCTGGCCGGCATAGCGGCTGAGAGCGGCTCCTCTTCTCCCTCCTCCTCCTCCTCCTCCTCATCATCATCCTCCTCCTCCTCCTCCTCCTCCTCCTCCTCCTCCTCCTCCTCCTCCTCCTCCTCTGGGCCCGCCTTCTACAGCTCCTCCTGCGGCTCTTTCCCTCTCTCTGTGTCCCCATCGACGACGACGATGACGACGACGAAGACGAAGACGACGACGATGACGACAAAGACGACGACGACGACGACGACGACGACGACGACGACGACGACGACGACGACGACAAAGACGACGACGACGACGACGACAAAGACGACGACGACGACGACGACGACGACGACGACGACGACGACGACGACGACACCGACGGACCTGCGCCAGAGGGAAGCAGGCCCTGAGCGCAGCAGAGGGGCTCTCGCGCAGCAGCTCGAGCGCCAGCCTGCGCATCCACTCGGCCCAGTCATCCTCCCGCGCGCGCACGCACGCGTCAGGAAGAGGGAGTGTCAGGAGGGAGGAGGGAGAGAATAGGAGGATAATTTAACGTTTCAGGGGGGTTCTGGTCGCTGCTGCCTCCAGGTAGCCTCCAGAGGCCTGGAGCCTGGGGGGAACTTCTGGATGTGTGCAGAAGCTTCAGAAGGCCTTCGGAGACCGCAGAGACCTCTGGGGACCTCCAGGACTCTTTGGGGAATTGCAAAGGAGGATCGAGGAACGGCCTTGTTGGGCCTCGTTGGACCTTGCTGCTTGAGTCTCCTGGGAGGCCCTCATTGCCACGGCCTGGTTCATCTCGGCATTCTTGCCCGGCCGCCCTGCAAAGAGGGTGTGGGAGGAGGAGGCGGGGAGGATTGATTGCTTGCCATGGCAAAGCGGGCACGATGCAGGGCGCTCCAGGACAGGCCTCGCCTCCGAGGGCCGAACGAGTTGCCACCGCTTCCTCGGCGGGGGGCGGCGGAAGGCCGGCGGAAGCCTGCGGAAGTGGAACGGGGGCGGCTCCGCTGGCGGAAGCCAGCGAAATAAGAGGTCCTCCAGGAGGGCCCGAAGAGGCTAAACTCATCGATGTGCCTTATGGGTTTGAAGGATTGTCGTGTTTGCTCCGTTTCGGCCTTCCGACGGCCCAAGAGGCTACCAAGATCGCCCCCAGAGCGCCCGAGAGGCCTCCAAGATGGCCTCAGGACTGTCCACGAAGCCCCCAAGGCGGCCCTAAGAGGGCCCCAAGACGGCCCAAGAGGCCTTCAAGACGCCCAAGAAAGCCTCCAAGGCGGCCCTGGAGCACCCCAAGAGGGCCCCAAATCGGCCCAGAGAGGCTCCCAAGGCGGCTTCCAACGGCGTCAGACGGGCCAGGAGCCCACCAAGACGGCCGAAGATGGCTCTGAGATGGCCAAGATGGCCTCCAAGACGGCTCCAGAGGGTCCAAGATACTTCCAAGTCCGCCCAAGAAGCCTCCACGACAGCTAAGACTGCCCAAGGGGTGCCCAAGAGGCCTCCGAGACGGCCCAAGAGGCCTCCAATAGGGTCCCCGGGAAGGCCCGAAGAGGCCAACATTCTTGATTGACGTTCCTTTGGTGTTTGAAGGGTTTGGGCATGTGCTTCTTTTCGGCCTTCCGATGGCCCAAGACGGCCCAAGAGGCTCCCAAGATCGCCCCCCAGAGCGCCCACGAGGCCTCCAAGATGGCCTCAGGACTGTCCACGAAGCCCCCAAGACGGCCCTAAGAGGGACCGAAGACGGCCCAAGAGGCCTTCAAGATGCCCAAGAAAGCCTCCAAGGCGGCCCTGGAGCACCCCAAGAGGGCCCCAAGTCGGCCCAGTGAGGCTCCCAAGACGGCTTCCGACGGCGTCAGACGGGCCACGAGCACACCAAGAAGGCCGAAGATGTAAGACGACCCAAGACGGCCCAAGAGGCCTCCGAGAGGGCCCCCAGGAAGGCCCGAAGAGGCCAAAATTATTGACGGCCCTTCGGTGTTTGAAGGATTGTGGCATTTGCTTATGTTCGGCCTTCCGACGGCCCGAGATGGCCCAAGAGCCCCAAAAGAGCGCCCCCAGAGCGCCCAAGAAGCCTCCAAGATGGCCCCAGAACGGCCCAAGAGGCCCCCAAGACGGCCCCAAGAGGGCCCCCGACGGCCCAAGAGGCCTCCAAGACGCCCAAGAAAGCCTCCGAGACGGCCCTGGAGCACCCCAAGAGGGCCCCAAGTCGGCCCGGCTTCCGACGGCGTCAGATGGGCCAGGAGCCCACCAAGAGAGCCGAAGAGGCCCCCGAGAAGCCCGCAAATTTCCCCAAGAGGCCTAAGGAGGCCCCCAAGATGCCTCCAAGAGGCTCCCAGGGAGCTCCCAGGAGGCCCCAAGAGTGCCCCCAGATGCTCCCAAGATGCCCCCTCCTCCTCCTCCTCCTCCTCCTCCTCCTCCTCCTCCTCCTCCTCCTTCTCAACGTCCTCCTCCGCTCCTCCTGATCTTCGCCATCATACTCCCCCAAATGTTCCCCGAAGAGTTTCCACAACGGTTGGGGGAACACATGTTCCGATAGCTTGGCAGAGCTCTTGCCACAACGCTCGGCCACATGGGCACTTCTAGAGGGCAAGGGGCGGCAGTGATTCGCCGTAGGCGTCTTCGATACGAGGATAAGCAGTGGTGAGCTGACTGCCGTTGGTCGTCGCGGTCAGCCAGGGCATGCAGGAAGAGATTGCTGATATCGGAGCAGGCTTCTCAGCCGAGAGAAGAGACCTCTTTGCAGCCTCGCACTCATGCCTCATGGGTCCGCAGCGGATACCGGCTACGGCGCGTGCGGCCGCCGCATGCTGGGGTGGGAAGGCGCGGCCGGAGGCAGGGCGGCTCAGTCTAGCAGCTTCCGGACGATCCCCTTCACCTTGGGGATCGGCTTCTTGCGGTTCGGGTTCCTCGCGGGGCTCCGTCCAAAGGGGGCCGCGAAGGGGGACCAGCTCCCCCTCGGGCGGGGACCAGGCAGCAAGCAGACCAACGGCGAGCCGGACGCGTGCGCGTCTCGGACGGGCCGGAACGGAGCGGCAGCTGACCCCCCGAGTGGCCCGGCTGCGGCCGCCCCGATGGTGCCCGGAGCAGACGGGGGGAGGGCCGCACCGCGAAGCGGACGCATCGGCGATGCAACGGCGCCGCTGGGACGCAGAGCAGCGGGCTCCGGATCGCGCCGCACCGCCGATGCACGTGCGATGCGGTGGGACCCTGCGACCCCATCTGCTCCAGCCCCCACTGGGGGGGCGGCCTGGCCCGACCCGCCCTCTGCCTCTACCACGGGTCCTCGGGTACGGCGCAGCGCCCCTCTTCATCTTCACGTCCAGCCTCACGGAGAACTTCCTTGCTGCGAGGACGGACACCCATCCACCCACCTCGGCAAGTGAGCAGCGTCTAAACGATCCCCATCCCCACAAGCGTGGGCTGGGCCCCACTGGCGGATTTACCACCTTGGATGGGGATATAGGCTGCTCTCTTCAGGTTTCGAGGGGCGTATCTCCAACTGAGGTGGTGAGACGGTGGGGCTCGAGATGTGGATGGGGATGGGGGATCGGTTGAGCGACACTGAGCAAGGCCCCTGGCCCGGGCCTGGGCTCGACAGCTGTGCCCTCCTGGCCAGGCCAGCGGGGCGCGTCCACTCGACCAGGCCAGGCCGGTACCGGCATCGGTGGACGGCTGCCGCCCGCGACCAACAGCAACATCAAAGATCGGATCGTGATCGACCAGCGGACTCCTCCGGGGCCTGGGGCCCCATCCCGACCACAGTCGTCCGAGTCGCGCCCAGCCGTGGCGTCGAGGGCCCCCCCCGGAAGCCCAGCAAGAGCGACGAGGAGGACAACCAGACATGACCTCTGACGAGCCCATACCCTCGACGTCTCGCCGGGTGTGCTCTGCGCAGCAGGTTCTCGTGTGGAACAAGACTGCACCTGGAGAGTGGCTCTGTGGCTCCGCCACTGGTTCGTCGGCGCTTCTGCATCTGCAGAAGCGCCGACGAACCAGTGGCTCCGCTGGCGGATTCCTCAGGCCCCCCAAGAGGGACCACACGTTGGGGAACAGAGGCCCCCACGTGGCCCTCCCAGGGACACCTCGTCCCCCCGGAGAGCGTTTCACAGGGACGAGTCACGAGGTCGCCGTCCTAACGGCAGTTGCCGCGGAAGGTGCGGCTGGCGCCCTCTCACTGCACCGACCTTGCAGACGTGCTGCAGCGGATTTTTGCATGGATTTCTGTCAACGCAAAACCCCGAAAAAGCGAGTAAAAAACGAAGTGGATTTCGCGTGGATGTTTTTCAGCCTTCACCCCTCGCCAACAAAATACCCGCACGAAATTCACCTCGAGATACGGCACGAGACTCTCCAGGACCCTCCGGGCCCATCCCGTCGCCTCCCGCACGGCATCCGCTCTGCGATGTTGGCGCCATGGGCCCTCTGCTCCTCGGCCGCAGGAAGTCCGCCCAGTGCCCGAAGAGCTCCGCGGCCGCGGCCGCGGCCGCCGCGGCCGCCGAGGGGCGCGCCGCGGGCGGCGCGGCGAGCGCCCCGGAGCTGCCGCACGCGAGGGCGGCGGGGCGGCTCCAGGTGGGGCCTGCAGGGCAGGGGCGCAAGGCAGACCCAGACCTGAGGCCCCTGGCGCGAGGGGGGCACCCCTGCGCAGCGGGATTCGCTTTTTTTGCTGCGGCGCTGGGGGAGCTACCAACCCGCTCCCCTTTCAGGTGGGCTGTTCCAGTATCGCAGTGATGGCCAGATCACGCACGTGCACGGCACACGTACACGTGCACGGCACACGTGCACGTGCGCAGCACACATCTGCGCAAAGGGGCTCTTGTGTTGTTTGGTTGCTGGTACTCGTATTGCCCTGGCTACCCTTCTTACGGGGTACTACTACTATGTCCCTCAGAGTGATCACAGCTATGTGTGTCGCTGTTCCTCCTCCTCCTCCTCCTCAGCAGCAGCAGCACCACCACCATCAGATTAATCCCCTTCATCACCTTCATCATATGTATCTTCATGTTAATCTTCACCTTCACCACAACCATCAGCATCATCACCATCATAATGTTTCTCCTCTTCATCTTCTTCGAGCAAAACGCTCCAGCGCGCGGAGCGAACAAGGTGGGCGCTCGCTCCAGGGCGGCTCCGCCGCTCTCTGCCCGCCTTGTCCAACGAAAGCCCTGGACGCAATCAGGGCACTCTTTAGTCATCCCTCGAGGCTTAAGCTGCGCAAGTACGTAGCACGCGGCACACCGTACAGCAGGAAGTATCCCTGCTCAACGTCGGCCCCAAGTGGGCCTATCACGGCACCCCAGAGCGTAGGAGAGGGAGGCGGCAGGAGGGTTGGTGTGGTATGCTCCCCCGACGAACGCCGAACGTCCCAGCTGCGGAACGAGCGCCCACCCGCACACCCGCTCACTCGGCTGAGGTGTGAAATCCAAGTCCTTGAGAGCCCAGCTCTCTAGGACGACATCCTTTTGCCCTGTACGCGGATGGATGCCACGCTCGAGGCGGCTCCGCCGCTCTGTGCCCATCTTGCCCACCCATCTCGTCTAGCGGAAAGCCTGGACGGCAGGCAGGGCACTCTCTGGCCAGCCTTCGCGGCTGGACCTGCACAGGTACAGCAGGACGCCACCGTACAGCGGGAAGTCTCCCTGCTGAGTGTCGGCACCGCGTGGGCCTACCACTGCACCCCAGACCGGAGGAGAGGGAGGCGGCAACATAATGGAAGTTTGGTGCGCCCCGATGAACGCCGAACGCGCCAACTACGGAAAACGCTCAATCCCCGTGCATTCTCTCACTCGATTCAATGAGAAAATCAAAACCCGTGACAGCCCAGCTCCATGGGACAACTCCCTCTGTCCTGTAAGCGGATGGAAGCCACGCTCGACGAGGCGGCGCCGCTCTGAACTGCGCATATGCGGGGGTCCATGTTTCTCCCCACATCCTAAGTGGGTTTCTTGTTTTCTCTGCGCACTTCCGCGCGGGAACCTCACCTCACACCTCATCCCTTCATCCTGTCATTACCATCCCATCATGACCACAGACCATCCGGATATCCCGGTGGCCCTCCCCCCCGCTCATTCACTCATCACCGACTCATTGACTAGCACGTCACAATCCCATCATGGCCATCGGAAGCCAGCAGTATCAACCACTCAAACTCACTCTCATTCACGCAGCCACATGCACCCATCACCCACTCATGTATTATAATGTCATCGCCTGTTATCGTGCTATCGTCATGGTCCGCGTCATCATCCCACACCCTCGCCATCTCATCACCATCACCATCACCATCCTCATCGTCATTCCCAATCGCTTCCACATTCATCACGCCCATCATCAGCACCATGGCAACCATTATGCACACACCATCATCAACATCAACAGTAACATCGTCACCACCCAACATCACCGTGATCCGCATTACCGCTTCCATCACCGTCACCATCCAACAACATCGCCATCACCATCCCCATCGCTCACCCGCACCATCATTAGCCCATCATTACTCACCTGTACCCACTCTCACCATCACCCGAATCGCACATTTATCACTATCACCATCCCATCATGATCATCAACCAAAACGAGTTTCGTCTGTGAATGAATCGCAATGAAGTCTCGGGCGGGAGCTCCCTCCCTTATGGGGCCCGCACTTCACATTTGACTCCGAAAGGGTAGGCCATATCCTGTAACTGTCGCCACCTTCGGGTTTTTCAGGCCTGAACATAGAGGAACTCTCAGACGGGACCCTCGTCTGTGAGTGAGTCGCGAGGAGGTCTCAGGCGGGACCCCCTTCCTATGGGGTCCGCACTCCATGTGTTAATCCGAACGGGTCATCTAAGCTATGCAAATGTCGTCACTTGTGGGCTCATCAGACCTGAACGTTGGAACGTTTCAGGCGGGAGCCTCCTCTGTCAGTGAATCGTGAGGAAGTCTCAAGCGGGAGCATATTCCCTATGGGGCCCGCATTCCATGTTCGAATCCGAGGCGGGTCATCGGATTCCTGTAACTGTTTTCAGTTTTGGGCTCCTGTGGCCTGAACACGGATGAAGTCTCGAGCGGGGGTCCCCTCCCTATGGGGCCCGCGCGTCACGTTGGCAATCCGAGCGGGCCATCGTGATCCTGAGCTCACGCGGCACAGCTCGGGGCAGCACGCCGTGCGCCGCTCGGGGTCCACCCTGGCGCACGCGCCCTTCCTGACCCCCACACTCTCGCAGGGCCAGACGCTGCGCGAAGGCGTCACCATCGACTGCGCTAGCGATGAGGACGCTGGTCGCACGGGCTTGTCCGACGAGCAGTGGCGGCTGCACCTCTACGTTGTGTTCCCCCAAATCACGCGCATGCGGAACATGGCGGTCCTGCGGCCGCCCATGCGAGGAGTTCCTGGGGGGCGGGCCGCCTGCGTCCCTGCGGAAGGCGCTCGGGGAGTTCGACAAGCAGACTGCGAGCTTCAGGACGAAGGCGGAGCAGCTCGCGGCAGAGCTGGGTTTCGTGCTGTCTCCTGCCAGAGCGCGGCCGCGACTAGCTCGGTGCCTGCGGGGTTGTCCCAACGGCTTGCCCACGCACCCCAGCTGCTCGCGGGGTTGTCCCAACGGCCTGGCCTGCAGGGTTGCCCCAGAGGTTTCGCGATTTCGCCGTCAGAGAACGCGCCCCTGCTGGGCGTGGCGGCGAGGGTGCCGAGGAAAATCGGCATGCGCGCCCTTGCAAGGAGGAAGGAAAGTGCATGAGGAAAGCAGGCGGGACCAGGATAAGGAGGGGGAGAAGGATGAGAAGGTGGAGGAGAAAGAAGAAAAGACGAGGAGGAGGAGGAGGAGGGGGAACATGGTGAGGAGAGGGAGGAGGAAGAAGAAGAGGAGGAGGAGGATAAGAAATATAACGGGTAGGACGAAAAGGACGATGACGAGGAGGAAGAGGAGGAGGAGGAAGAGGAGGAGGACGCAGACGCGGGAAGAGGGCCTGTGCCAGTCGAAGAGGAAAAGGGCGAGGGGCAAGCGGAATACATTATCAAGTAGAGTCCTACCGTCGGAATAATGCTCAGCATGGCCAGGGCCTGTGTTGGAGGCGGGAAAGGTGGGAAGGGAGAGAGACGCGGGCAGCCGATGATCCACGTTCCACCTGGCCCCTCACAGTGCAGTGCCGAGGCCTGGGCAAGAGCGCAACCACTGCAGTAAGATTAGGTCGGGCGTGCCCCCCTACAGGCGGATTTGGGGCGAAAAGTTGAAAATAACTGAAAACATACCAGCAAAGAGTCAAGACATACTCAAAACAACATCCCCCAGACTATTGCTTTAACTATTTGTGAACGTTCCTCCTGTAGAGGGACAGGCCCGACTTAACAGTAAGAGGCAGAACGCGCATGCTGGAATGCGCCACGACAAGCCTGGACGGCAGACAGGGCGCTCCCGGGCCAGCCCTGGAGGCCTGAGCTGCGCATACGCTGCGCACGCTGTGCACCCTGGCTGCCCCGATGCGCAACACGCAACGCGTAGCGTACTGATGCGGAGCTCAACACGTGGGCTGAAAACGCAGGCCCGACGCGATACACTCGCCAAAACGTGGTCCAATACGTGGAGCCGGCACGCAACGTATTGTCACAGACGTCTTTAACACGGGACGTGTTGCGTTTCAAGACGGACGTATCGAGGCAACTAAGCTGTGAACCGCACAGCACGAAGTCTCTATGCTCAGGGCCGGCACCGGATGGGCCTACGTATCACGGCACCCCCGAGCGAAGGAGAGGGAGGCGGCAGGAGAGTTGACGTGTTACGCTCCCCCGATGAGCGCCGAACGCGTCGGCTGCGGAAAGGGCTCACACCTCGGCGCTCCGTGACTCGACTGGGTGAGGAGACCCAAGTCCTTGAGAGCCCAGCTCTCCAGGACGACCTCCGTTTGCCACGTATGCGGATGGAGCCCACGCTCGAGGCGGCTCCACCGCTCTTTGCCTACCTTGCCAACCCAGCTTGCCCAGCGAAATGCCTGGGAGGCGGGCAGGGCACTCTCTGGCCGGTCCTCGAGGCTGGAGCTGCGCAAAGACTACGCTCACTGTACCCAGTACAGCAGGAAGTCTCCCTGCTCAGGGTCGGCCCCCGCGTGGGTAGATGATGGCACCCTGAGGAGTCTTACAGAGGGAGTGGGGTCGCTGTCTGCGCGCGGGACTACGCCGTCGACGTCGGCTGCGCTCAGACAGAGCAAAATCGGGGCAGGGCAGGGAACGGCCTGGCAAACATCTGCACGCTCGCCGGGATTGCGCACTCCTGCAGCCCGACGATGGCAGAGCCCGGACGGATTCTCCGTCCGCGCCCATCTGGCCCATTCCCGAAACCTTGAAACCAAAAGTGCTGGCATCTCTTCAGGGGGGTCGTATAATCTACTCCCGCCAGCCTTACGCAGGCTACCGCCGACAGAAACGCCCCCGCTCTTGCTTCTGCCGCCTTCCGCTGGCCTTCCGCCACCTTCCACCGAAGAATAGCAGTGAGCGCCTTGACCACTTCGGCATGAGGGCCGACCGCGAAGGGAAACAGGTCCTGAACCCCTGGTGTTCCCCCGGGACAGGCTTTCCGCCCCGAGTCGTGCCCTGAAGCCCCAAGGACCTGGGAAGGGCCCCGAGAGGCCAGGAGCAGAGAGAAAAACCTCAGGACCCCCTTCTCCCCTTCGGCCAGGAGGTCCGGACCCCTTCTCTTCCATTACCGACCCTGGGAGGCCGAAGCCCTCCTCCGAGCGCCCTGGCTGTTTCCGGCCCCTCGTCCTGCGTGCCACCAGCCCGCGAGAGGCCCCAGCGGCGCGACCCCGCGTGCGAAGCCCGCCTGGGCGCCCAGGGGGGCCACCGCGTCGGCGGCCCGCGCCCACGCGCCGCCGCACTGGAGGCGGGCAGGGGAGCGGGGCGAGGGGGTGGATGACATGATGTGGAGGAGGGAGTGGATGACGTGAAGGAGCGAGGGGAGGGGGATGAGGGGGGGGGGTGGCGGAAGTGGAGGAGGTTCGTAGTGAGGAGCAGGAGGAGGAGGAGGATGAGGCGGAGGAGGAGGAGGAGCAGGAGGATGCGGAGACAGGTTTTTGGGAGAGCTGACAGCCCTGTGAGGGGAGGACGGGGGTCCCCGGGCAGGAGGGGGGAGGGAGGAGGCCTCATGAGGAGGAGGAGCAGCGGAGGCGGCAGCAGCAGGAGGACGCCGACGACGACGACGACGCCGACGGCGACGATGACGACGACGACGACGACGACGACGACGACGACGACGACGACGACGACGACGACGACGACGACGACGACGACGACGAGTGGCGCCGCGTCGGCGGCCGCTGCCCACGGGAGCTGGCCGCCGCGCCACGCCGGGAGCAGCCGCAGCCTGGGATCGGCTATGCAAGCTCCAGGGCAGATACGCACGAGGCAGGCCTGCCCCAGCAGGAGGGCCCCCCCACGGCGCACGGGAGGAGGAGGAGGAGGAGGAGGAGGAGGAGGAGGAGGAGGAGGAGGAGGCTCGGCTTGGCTTGGCTTGGCTTGGCCCTGAAGGCGGTCGAGCGGGCTTACCCTCGCGGTCGGATTCCCCTTCAAACGTCGGAGTCCGACCCTGCAGAAGCTCGCTGGATCGCCTGTCGACGCAAGCCCTGCACGCCGCGTAGGCGATCGTCGGCCAGCAGGCCGAAGGTTTGCAGCACGACATCACTTACTTCCTCCCAGCCCCCCCGCCCCCACGTCCACTGAGACAGGCTCGAGCACGGCCACAGGAGGAGGAAGGCTCTGCCCTCGACGCGGGGGAACCACAGCGCTGCGCCGACCAGCAGCGAGGTGCTCGGCCACTCTTGCCTGCCCACGGTCCCGGGAGCTGATCTGACCAGGGCCCTTGCCAGGCCAACATGCCGTTGCAGCCACTGCAAACGCCCGGCCCAAGTCTAGCTCTCCTGGTGGCGAGCGTACGGGTTCATGTCCCTCTTTCTCTCGCCGCCGAACGAAGGTCCCAGGACCTGGAGCTTGGCATGTCCGAGATGGGGACGAAAACGACGGGGAGGATGTCCAACAGCAAGGTGTTGTCTCCAAAACCGACTGCGGCTGCTGCTTGGGCAGGCGACAGTCGCCCCAGATGGGCCACGTCCGCGACGGACGGCACCGACAGCGAACCCTGCTCAGAATGGACAGGAGTTGCTGTCGGCCCTCGCCTCCCGCGGGTTCCATACCGATCTACTTACCAAACCAACCCCAACCTAACCCGAAGACCCTAATTTCGGGTTGGGGGGGTACGGGCTCCCTGGCGCCCCCCCCCCACCCCTCCTCCACTGGGAATGGGGGGGTAAATTGGCGCCTTCGGATTGGATTGGAGTGGTTCTGTGGGCGGTGAACACCCGCTTGGGCCCCACCAAGCGGAGCAAGGGCCAGGTGCGCGGAGGAGGGAGGCCAGGAGGAGAAGGGTTATCGTCGCCCGAGGCATGTGCGCGGACGAGGGGGAGGGGCAAGGAACGCACTGGAAGAAGAAGAAGAAGAAGGCGTCGGCTACACGTAAGAGTGACCCTAGGCAAGAGTGACCTTTGGTGCTCGGCTTTCGGGGAGCCTCATAGGGGCCACACCCAAGCGCGCAAGACGCAACCATCGCATCTCATTCGGCGATCGGGGGGCCCCAGTGGGCCCGCAACCACAGTTCACTGCGGCGAAAGGTCACTCTTACGTGTAGTGGAGAAGAGGGGGCCGTGAAGTCTGTGAGATATCACAGACCTGGGCCTGATAGCCCTCACCCCCCTCTCGGACGATCCCGTCCGACGAGAAGGGGCAAAGGGAGGAATAAAAGACGGCACAACCATGACTTCTCGAACCCGCCTCGATCCTATCCCTGCCCCTAAGGTTATCAAGCCCAAGGGCGAGGACAATATTTATGGGGGGGGGCTAGAAGTGCCACTGGTCCAAGATGTCCCCAGGATTTCTAAGGAGGACCCCCACGGCCTCCAGAGCACTCTTCACGAGGTCAGGAGGGCCACAGGGGCTCCAGAATTGACCGAAAAGCTGGGAGTACTTTGGGCCAGGGGCACCTTTGGCCACCGCCGATCTTAGGGATGCACCCTCCGAAGCTGACTGGACTCCTCAAGACGGGCATCGAGGCAAGGTGATGATGGCGAGCGTAGGGATAGGGGTATGTGTCAAGCTGGCAGTGTCTCGGAGACCCGCGCGGACCCCCGAGAAATGATGCTTGGAGGAGGAGGAGGAGGAGGAGGAGGAGGAGGAGGAGGAGGACTTGTCTGTTGCTCGATGGTTGGCGGCGCGGGGCTGTCGAGCGCCGCGGCCGCTCCGGAGCGTTCCGGAGCGCTCCGCCGCGATGCATCCCGAGCCCTGGCCTGCCTGGCTTCGGTCCCGACCGACGAGCGCTGGGGTCAGGAGGCAACTACTGGGAGGTTTTCGTCGGAAGGACTACGGAGGATTAAGCCCCATTGGGGGGCTGTTAAGCCAAAGTGGGCCTCGGATCAAGCGGGATTAAGCCGGATTCAGCGGGATTAAGCGGGATTCAGCCAGATTCAGCGGGATTAAGCGGGATTAAGCCGGATTAAGCGGGATTTCGGACAAGGGCTAAATCAGAAATTGACCTCCCAAGAGTTGCACCTGAACTAGGGGGGGGGCGACAGACCGCGCAGTGACCTCGGAATCCCAAACGACTTCACCGCACGGTCCGTCACTGCGGCACGGTTTTGAGACCCCATTGCCCGAGACGTCCTCGGAAGAAAAAAACGAGTCCCCATACCGCGCGGTGACCCCGAATCCCAAGTGACTCACCACGCGGTGTGGTCACCGCATCGCGTGGGGGCCCCCGACCCCTCGTGGTTCCCAGAAGTCCCAAACCTTTCCCCAGGGCCAGCTCTTCATCGTGAGTCGTTTTTGTTCGACGGTCCCGGGGCCCAGAGAAGGGCCCCAGGAGGCCGAAAACGGCCGAATACCTCCAGTCGCGACTTTTCACGACGCGACCATGTCTGGGTCCCGATCATAGGCCCCGACCGACCGCTGAGATCCGACGTAGCAAGAGAGATTAGACACCGTAAAAATTCACGACCAGAGCCCTGAACCCCCTCATACTGCGTCATTTTTCGAACGAGATCGATATGTGAGGGACTGGGAGACCAAGAACGAACGAAACCGCCTGGCTTGAAAAAACTGGGACGCCAGGATCTCAGGGGACTTCGGTTAGAAGCCTCCCAGAGAGGGGCCGAGCAGATTGGGTCGGGGGATCGCGCCGCATCGCCAGCGCATGCATCGCCGATGCATCGCCAACGACGTCGACGATGCATCGGCGCCATCGGCGTGGAGAAAATGGGGCTCCACATCAGGCCGCATCGGCGATGCGGCGCGATCCTCCGACCCCATCTCCGACCCCACCCGTGAGGCCCAGATGGCCCCGACCGACGAGCGCCGCGAAATTTCGCCCGCACGCCCAGGGCGCCCCCGGGGGCGGAAGGCGGCGAGCTTGGCGCCTGATTGGCTGGGCCCGGGGTGGCGGCGGGGCTCGAGTCGGGCATGTCCCCCCGCAGGGGGATTTTGGACAAGAAAAAAATCCGACAATACTCCCAAACGGTCAAAAATGATACAAAAAAGATCGTCCCCAGACTATGTTTTGACTATTTGTTTACTATTCCTTATAAGGCTGGGCCGAGTACCATGGATGGGCGGGCGGAAGGGGCAGGATGTCAGATATGGCGCGAGCGCACCCAGCTTGTCCTCCACCCCCCTCGGACGCCCCCGGCCGACGAGCGGAGCAAGCCAGACCCCCGAGACGTCACGATCTGTTCACAACGGCGACGCCCAGCGATCCCGACCCACTTCCCAGGCTCGGTTGCTCATCTCAGATCTCCTATCGTTGTTTGACGGCCCCCCGGGCCCGGTGAGGGCTCCCGGAGGCCGAAAGGAGCAAACAATCTCCCGTCATGACTTGTTCATACTCCGACCCCCGAGATCCGACGAATCGGAACCAAAATGCGGCATCGTTACAAATCGCGCCCGGAGCCCCAAACCCCATCCTTCTGCGTCATTTCTCGAGCCGGATCGATCTGTGAGGGCCTCGCGGGGCCCCGCAAAAAGGCTAACACGCCCGTCTCGAAAAAAATGACTCGCTAGGATCTCAGGGAAGCGGGTTTGGGATAAGGTTAGCCCGGGCTTGGACGAAAAATGAAAAATACTAGAAAACTATGCCAAATGGTTAGAAATTCGCCGGCCCAACGGGCCAGAGGCGTGCTAAGATCTCCGGTAACTGCTCAACAATATTTCTAGTTCGCGCGCGCGGGGCGGGCCCGGGGGGTCCCCGGACGAAAAGTACCCCGGCAAGGTCCCGGCAAGGTCCCGGCAGACTCCCGGCAAGGTCCGGCAGACTCCCGGCAGACTCCCGGCAAGGTCCCTTTTCGGAGCCCAGGAGGGCTCCAAACGGTCCAAGAGAGGCCCGAGAAGCCCTCCAGACGGTCCAAGAGAGCCGGGAGACGCCGAAATATCACTCCCAAACGCCTGCGATGGCCTCAAGACGGCCCAACAGGCCTTCAAGACACCCCAAGAGGTCCCTAAGGGGCGCCCCAAGAGGGCTCCCACAAGCAAAAATCCTCCCATTCCCTTTGGAAAACGTGTATTTTTAACATATCCGCCTCTTCGTCTTTCACACCTTTCAAGGCGGTCCAAGAGGCCCCCAAGATCACCCCAAGACGGCCCGAGAGACCCTCAAGACCGCTCAAAGACGGCCCAAGAGCGCTCCAAGAAGGCCCAAGAAACCCTCAAGAACTCTTTTTCGGAGCCCAGGAGGGCTCCAAATCGGTCCAAGAGGGGCCCGAGAAGCCCTCCAGACGGTCCAAGAGAGCCGGGAGACGCCGAAATATCACTCCCAAACGCCTACGATGGCCTCAAGACGGCCCAACAGGCCTTCAAGACGCCCCAAGAGGTCCCTAAGAGGTCCCTAAGCGGCGTCCCAAGAGGGCTCCCACAAGCAAAAATCGTCTCATTCCCTTGGGAAAACGTGCATTTTTAACATATCCGCCTCTTCGTCTTTCACACCTTTCAAGGCGGTCCAAGAGGCCCCCAAGATCACCCCAAGACGGCCCGAGAGACCCTCAAGACCGCTCAAAGACGGCCCAAGAGCGCTCCAAGAAGGCCCAAGAAACCCTCAAGAACTCTTTTTCGGAGCCCAGGAGGGCTCCAAATCGGTCCAAGAGGGGCCCGAGAAGCCCTCCAGACGGTCCAAGAGAGCCGGGAGACGCCGAAATATCACCCCCAAGCGCCTACGATGGCCTCAAGACGGCCCAACAGGCCTTCAAGACGCCCCAAGAGGTCCCTAAGCGGCGCCCCAAGAGGGCTCCCACATGCAAAAATCCCCCCATTCCCTTTGGAAAACGTGCATTTTTAACATATCCGCCCCTTCGTCTTTCACACCTTTCAAGGCGGTCCAAGAGGCCCCCAAGATCACCCCAAGACGGCCCGAGAGACCCTCAAGACCGCTCAAAGACGGCCCAAGAACGCTCCAAGAAGGCCCAAGAAACCCTCAAGACGGTCCAAGAGGCCCCAAGACGGCCCCATGATTGAGGTCCACAGGGGCAACCTGAACGGAAATTGTGAGCCTCCCGCCAAAACACGCCCCCGAAATGCCCCTACAAGCCCCCAGGTAGCCCCACGAAGCCCCCAAGAGAGCCCCAAGAGGCCCCCAACAGGCCGCAAGAAAGCCCCAAGAGGCCCCCAAGAGACCCCCAGGAAGCTCCCAGGAGGCCCCCAAGAGGCCAGGCAGACCCCCCCAAGAGACCACCAAGAGGGCCCACCCAGAGCCATCCACGAGGCCTCCCAAAGCTCCCACGAAGCTTCCACGGGCTCCCAAGACCCCCCAAGAACCCGCGATGGCACAATACGGGCCGGCGGAATGAGCAAAGCGATTCAATGCTCAACAAAATCGTCCCCTGACTGATTACCTAACACATTGTTCTGATAGGTTTCTAGTGGTGTCAAAAGAGAGCAGCAGATGACTCCACAAGGGGGTCTGGGCGGGTGCCGGACAGGGTGCCGCAGAAGTCGTTTTAAGCCAACGGTCACACACTTCGTGCTTTTCGACCTCCCAGAACTCCATTCCCGGGCCACATTCTGAATGCCCGGAGCCAACTGTAAGCCACTTCGTGCTCTTCGACTTCCCAGAACTCAATTCCCGGGCCACATTTTGAATGCCCGGAGCCAACTGTAGGCCACTTCGTGGTCTTCGAGTCCCCGAACTCCATTCCCGGGCCACATTTTGAATGCCCGGAGCCAACTGTAGGCCACTTCGTGCTCTTCGAGTTCCCAGAACTCCATTCCCGGGCCACATTTTGAATGCCCGGAGCCAACTCTAGGCCACTTCGTGCTCTTCGAGTTCCCAGAACTCCATTCCCGGGCCACATTTTGAATGCCCGTAGCCAACTGTAGGCAACTTCGTGCTCTTCGACTTCCCAGAACTCCCATTCCTGGGCCACATTTTCAGCAGGGGCAAGAGCACGACGAGGAGGAGGACGAGCAAGACCAGGAGGACGAGGACGAGCAGGAGCAGGACGAGGAGCAGGAGGAGCAGGAGAAGAAGGACGAGCAGGAGGAGGAGGAGGACGAGCAGGAGGAGGAGGACGACCAGGAGGAGGAGGACGACCAGGAAGAGGAGGAGGAGGAGGAGGAGGAGGAGGAGGGGGAGGGGAGGAGGAGGAGGAGGAGGAGGAGGGGAGGGGGAGGACTACCAGGAGGAGGAGGAGGAGGAGGAGGAGGAGGAGGAGGAGGAGGAGGAGGAGAGGAGGATGAAGAGGAGGGAGGAGGAGGAGGAGGAGGAGGAGGAGGGGGGAGAGCCACCAGGAGGAGGAGAACGAGGACCACCAGGAGAGGAGGAGGAGGAGGAGGGGAGGAGGAGGAGGAGGAGGCGGAGGAGGAGGAGGAGGCAGAGGAAGGAGAGAAACACCAGGAGGGAGGAGGAGGACGAGCAAGACGAGAGGACGAGAACGAGGCGACCAGGAAGAGGGGGGGGGGGAGGAGGGGGAGGAGGAGGAGGAGGAGGAGGAGGAGGAGGAGGAGGAGGAGGAGGAGGAGGAGGAGGAGGGGAGGGGGAGGACTACCAGGAGGAGGAGGAGGAGGAGGAGGAGGAGGAGAGGAGGAGGAGGAGGACGAGGAGGAGGAGGAGGAGGAGGAGGAGAAGGGAGGAGGAGGAGGAGAGAGGACACCAGGAGGGAGGAGGACACCAGGAGGAGGAGGACGAGCAAGACGAGGAGGACGAAAACGAGGACGAGCAGGAGGAAGAGGAGGAGGAGGAGGAGGAGGAGGAGGAGCAGGAGAAAAATGAGGAGGAGGAGGAGGAGGAGGAGGAGCAGGAGAAAGAGGACGAGCAGGAGGAGCACGAGGACGAGCAGGAGGAGGAGGAGGAGGACGAGCAGGAGGGGAGGGCGGCCGGCTGCCCCGGCCGGCTGCCCCGGCCGGCTGCCCCGGCCGGCTGCCCCGACTGGCCGCGCTTGCGCCCGGCCGCGGAGCGCGGTCAAGGGAAGGGGGCGGGGGCGGGCGGTCAAGGTTGATACCCCCTCCTCGCTCGTTCCACTGCCTGCTCGCAGTGAATTTGCTGTGAATTTTGGGAGTCGTTACTACTAATGCCACTGCCAATGCCACTACTACTGTTACTGCAGGTACTGTCGTTCCCACCAGTACGGACACGTCTTGGCTTTCCTATTTCGATTCGACAACTGGATTCTCATCTGAATCTCACGGGGAATGCTCCCATATATGCTTCTACACATGCTGGAAGCATATCTGGAAACGAGACACTGCTATCAACAAGCAAAAAATGTGGCCCGGGTATGGCGGGCCACGAAGAACACGAACGAGCCACCTCTGCCGATGGCGGCGGGGGGGGCGCCGCCGCCGCCGCCGTCGCCGCCGCCACCGCCGTCGTCGACGTCACCTTTTTTGTCGCTGCCTTTTCGTCGAGATGCTGTTCGACCCAGAGATGCTCCTACACATGGCTGTTCGGTTGCTTTGCCGGGATAATTTTTTATTACCTAACAGCGAAGACTGATAGGTTTCTACAAGACTCAAAAGACAGCAGCAGATGACTCCACAGGAGGGTCTGGGCGGGTGCCGGACAGGGTGCCGCAGAACTCATTTTAAGCCAACAGTCACACACTTCGTGCTCTTCGACTTCCCAGAACTCCATTCCCGGGCCACATTCTGAATGCCCGGAGCCAACTGTAGGCCACTTCGTGCTCTTCGATTCCCAGAACTCCATTCCCGGGCCACATTTTGAATGCCCGGAGCAAACTGTAGGCCACTTCGTGGTCTTCGAGTTCCCAGAACTCCATTCCCGGGCCACATTTTGAATGCCCGGAGCCAACTGTAGGCCACTTCGTGCTCTTCGAGTTCCCAGAACTCCATTCCCGGGCCACATTTTGAATGCCCGGAGGGAACCAACTGTAGGCCACTTCGTGCTCTTCGAAGTTCCCAGAACTCCAGGCTGCTGCTGAGGCAGGTGCTGCTGAGCAGCTGAGGCTGAGGCAGGCTGAGGCTGAGGCAGGCTGAGTGAAGGCTGAGGGTGAGGCTGAGGCTGAGGCTGAGGCAGGCTGAGGCAGCTGATTGCTGAGGCAGGCTTGAGGCTGAGGCTGAGGCCTGATGCAGGCTGAGGCTGAGGCTGAGGAAAGGTTGAGGCTGAGGCTAAGGTTGAGGCTGAAGCTGAAGCAGGCTGAGGCTGAGGCTGAGGCAGGCTGAGGCTGAGGCTTAGGCAAGCTGATACTGAGGCAGGCTGAGGCTGAGGCTGAGGCTGAGGATGAGGCAGGCTGAGAGACGCTGAGGCTGAGGCTGAGGCAGGCGGAGGCTGAGGCAGGCTGTGGCTGAGGCTGAGGCTGAGGCAGCCTGAGGCTGAGGCCGAGGCTGAAGGCAGACTGAGGCTGAGGCTGAGCAGGCTGAGGCTGAGGCAGGCTGAGGCTGAGGCTGAGGCAGGCTGATGCTGAGGCAGGCTGAGGCTGAGGCTGAGGCTGATGCAGGCTGAGGCTGAGGCAGGCTGAGGCTGAGGCTGAGGCTGAGGCTGAGGCTGATGCAGGCTGAGGGCTGAAGCTGAGGCTGAGGCAGGCTGAGGCTGAGGCTGAGCAGCCTGAGGCTGCGGCAGGCTGAGGCTGAGGCCGAGGCTGAGGCAGACTGAGGCTGAGGCTGAAGCAGGCTGAGGCTGAGGCCGAGGCAGGCTGATTGGGAGGCTGGCTTGAGGCTGAGCTGCGGCTGAGGCTGAGGCTGAGGCTGAGGCAGGCTGATGGCTGAGGCTGAGGCTGAGGCAGGCTGAGGCTGAGCTGAGGCTGAGGCTGAGGCTGATGCAGGCTGAGGCTGAGGCAGGCTGAGGCTGAGGCCGAGGCTGAAGGCAGACTGAGGCTGAGGCTGAAGCAGGCTGAGGCTGAGGCTGAGGCAGGCTGAGGCTGAGGCTGAGGCAGGCTGATACTGAGGCAGGCTGAGGCTGTGACTGTGACTGCCGTTGCCACTGCGACTGTCATCGCGAATGCGACTGCGACTGCGAGAACAGGAGAATTCTACAACTGGATTCTCATCTGGATCTGAAGGGGAATGTTTCCATATATGCTTCTACACATCGCTACATAGCGTGCTGCCTGCTCCTGCAGCGCCACCAGCGTGCCTTGCAGCGCTTGCATCATCCGGACTGGATCCACTGCAACTGTGAACTCTGCCACATTCTCATGCAGGTAGGCCATGTCAAGCTGTTCTGCTGCTTCTCCGTCTTTGTCTGTCTCTTTCTCCTCGTCAGACTCGTCTCCCGCCTCGTCGTCTCTGCCCACTTCCGGCGCCCTGGATGCTGGCCCCAACAGACGTACCGGGGCTTTGTCCGCACCGTCCACTGGTTGCAGACAGGCTTGGATGTGGTCTGGCACGCCGTCATTGTCCAGGCCCCTTCATAATCATCCATTCATCATCCATTTCGTTGTCCGTGCCTCTGTATGCTCAACCCACTTTTCTGTTCTGTATATTGAATGCGCTGCTTCACCACGCCCCGCGGTGCTTCTCAGCCTGCCTAGTCATTTACGGTTCTTTCAGCCAACTAGCGATGGTCAAGAAATTGGTTTTCAAAAAAAAAATCTGTGACCAAAAGGTATCGACCCGCGCTGGCCCCTGGCATGGAGAAGAAAGATTTGGCCACTCCGAGGAGTGCAACTCTTCATTCGCTTCGCTCATTCCGCCGGCCCATGTTGTAGCATCGCTGGCGCTTGCTTCCGTGCTCGGGCGCGGGCGTCTGAACGGCCTCCTCGGGCCGCTTCGGGGTTCTGAGGAGCTCCTTCGGAGCCTTCTGAGGGGTTCTGACGAGCCTCTGAGGGCCTTTCTGGGGAAACCTCTTCGGTCCTCCTGAGCCTCTGGGAAATCTCAAAGGCTGATAGGTTTCTACAAGATTCAAAAGAGAGCAGCAGATGACTCCACAGGGGGGTCTGGGCGGGTGCCGGACAGGGTGCCGCAGAACTCATTTTAAGCCAACAGTCACACACTTCGTGCTCTTCGACTTCCCAGAACTCCATTCCCGGGCCACATTCTGAATGCCTTCGGAACTCCATTCCCGGGCCACATTTTGAATGCCCGGAGCCAACTGTAGGCCACTTCGTGCTCTTCGATTCCCAGAACTCCATTCCCGGGCCACATTTTGAATGCCCGGAGCCAACTGTAGGCCACTTCGTGCTCTTCGAGTTCCCAGAACTCCATTCCCGGGCCACATTTGAGGCTGAGGCTGAGGCTGCTGAGGCTAGGAGGCTGAGCTGAGGCTGAGGCTTTGAGGCTGAGCTGAAGCTGAGGCTGAGGCTGAGGCAGGCTGAGGCTGAGGCTTAGGCAAGCTGATACTGAGGCAGACTGAGGCTGAGGCTGAGGCAGGCTGAGGCTGAGGCAGGCTGAGGCTGAGGCCGAGGCTGAAGGCAGACTGAGGCTGAGGCTGAAGCAGGCTGAGGCTGAGGCTGAGGCAGGCTGAGGCTGAGGCTGAGGCAGGCTGCTGAGGCAGGCTGAGGCTGAGGCTGAGGCTGATGCAGGCTGAGGCTGAGGCAGGCTGAGGCTGAGGCCGAGGCTGAAGGCAGACTGAGGCTGAGGCTGAAGCAGGCTGAGGCTGAGGCTGAGGCAGGCTGAGGCTGAGGCTGAGGCAGGCTGATGCTGAGGCAGGCTGAGGCTGAGGCTGAGGCTGATGCAGGCTGAGGCTGAGGCAGGCTGAGGCTGAGGCTGAGGCGAGGCTGAAGGCAGACTGAGGCTGAGGCTGAAGCAGGCTGAGGCTGAGGCTGAGGCAGGCTGAGGCTGAGGCTGAGGCAGGCTGATGCTGAGGCAGGCTGAGGCTGAGGCTGAGGCTGATGCAGGCTGAGGCTGAGGCTGAGGCTGAGGCCGAGGCTGAAGGCAGACTGAGGCTGAGGCTGAAGCAGGCTGAGGCTGAGGCTGAGGCAGGCTGAGGCTGAGGCTGAGGCTGAGGCTGAGGCTGAGGCAGGCTGAGGCTGAGGGCTGAGGCTGAGGCTGAGGCTGAAGGCTGAGGCTGAGGCTGAGGCTGAGGCTGACTGAGGCTGAGGCAGGCTGAGAGGCTGAGGCAGGCTGATACTGAGGCAGGCTGAGGCTGAGGCTGTGACTGTGACTGCCGTTGCCACTGCGACTGTCATCGCGAATGCGACTGCGACTGCGAGAACAGGAGAATTCTACAACTGGATTCTCATCTGGATCTTAAGGGGAATGTTTCCATATATGCTTCTACACATCGCTACATAGCGTGCTGCCTGCTCCTGCAGCGCCACCAGCGTGCCTTGCAGCGCTTGCATCATCCGGACTGGAGCGATGTCATGCACTGGATCCACTGCAACTGTGAACTCTGCCACATTCTCATGCAGGTAGGCCATGTCAGGCTGTTCTGCTGCTTCTCCGTCTTTGTCTGTCTCTTTCTCCTCGTCAGACTCGTCTCCCGCCTCGTCGTCTCTGCCCACTTCCGGCGCCCTGGATGCTGGCCCCAACAGACGTACCGGGGCTTTGTCCGCACCGTCCACTGGTTGCAGACAGGCTTGGATGTGGTCTGGCACGCCGTCATTGTCCAGGCCCCTTCATAATCATCCATTCATCATCCATTTCGTTGTCCGTGCCTCTGTATGCTCAACCCACTTTTCTGTTCTGTATATTGAATGCGCTGCTTCACCACGCCCCGCGGTGCTTCTCAGCCTGCCTAGTCATTTACGGTACTTTCAGCCAACTAGCGATGGTCAAGAAATTTGTTTTCAACAAAAATCTGCGACCAAAAGATATCGACCCGCGCTGGCCCCTGGCATGGAGAAGAAAGATTTGGCCACTCCGAGGAGTGCAACTCTTCATTCGCTTCGCTCACTCCGCCGGCCCATGTTGTAGCATCGCTGGCGCTTGCTTCCGTGCTCGGGCGCGGGCGTCTGAACGGCCTCCTCGGGCCGCTTCGGGGTTCTGAGGAGCTCCGTCGGAGCCTTCTGAGGGGTTCTGACGGGCCTCTGAAGGCCTTTCTGGGGAAACCTCTTCGGTCCTCCTGAGCCCCTGGGAAATCTCTTCGCCTTTCTTGGGACTCCCTGGCGGTCTTCGGGGCCGCGCCCAGAGGGAAAACCATCGTGGATTAACGCGCCTCAGCTCCATTTCGGCCAGCGAACTTCAGGTCGCCGCCGTGCTGCGAGGAGAGCGGCAAGGCGCTCCGGGTGCAGACGTGGTGGCAAAGTTACGCTTCAGATGAATGTCATATCTTCACTGTTAGTTGGTGCAAAAACCCCAACAAGCAGATATGAGCGCTTCTTGTACAATGATGCCCTTGTTCGCTGTCGCATTTGCAGTGCTCCTCAATCTTCGAGTGCAGAACTGCATTTCGCATGTGGGGCATGTGCAGCTAAGCAGGCTCGGGATTGTATATGTTCAGGCATCGCATCTCTGCATGGCAATGTGAATTTAGAGCTCTTGTCAGAATTCGTTTCAGGTATCCGATCGCCAGAAAACCCTGTGTACCAACCATTTGACCCCGAGGATCAACGCAAACTGCAGGAATCCCTGGAGAAAGGTGCTGCGGTGCTTCTCAGCCTGCGGACTTCGCGCAGCACGAGTGTTTTGGTTCGTTCCCGCCACCTCGTGCGTCTGATCTACATTGCTGCCATGACGGGCTTGGCAGCGACCGTGGATGCTGCAGCGCCATACCTAGCTCAAAACGACTTGAAAGGTTTCAGGCATTACCTCGACACTGCGGAGGTCGTGCACCGTGGCGGCCAGCACCCGGGGAAGATCTGTCGCGGCAACATTGCAGCGCAGCTTGTTGAGTTCATGCGCGTCGTCGGCAACAAGATGGCGCAACTGCTCTCCTCATGCACGCCCTCCCTGCAGACGGCCCAGCGGCGACAGGTGCTGCTCAGCCTTGCTCAAGTAGTTTTCCAAATGGCAAGCAAGCGCGAATTCAAGGTCGATGGATGCGGGGCATACAAGTGCAAACGAATCCTGGAAATCACCATGCTGGCTGGGCTCAGTTCCAAACTGACAGTGCCGCGTTTGCTGCCTGGTGACCTCTTGGCTTTGTCTGGTCGGTGGCCGGTTCCACGCGGATCGCGCCTTGCCTTGCGAAAGATCATGCCCGGCATGACCACGAAACTTCGCGAACAGCAGGCTTTGAAAGCGATCTCTTTGACACTGGGCTCCGGCGGTAATGGCAAGTCGGTTCCTGTCTGCACGATATCCGCAATGTTGTGCTTCTGGGATGAGCACAAGAATAACGTGTTGCAGTGGGTGCAGGAGTGGGTGCCCAAGATGCTGTCGCGGCAGGCGGCGAGCCGCTGAAGCGTTTGCCCACTTTTGCCCGCGGTACTTCTCAGCCCGCGGTGCCTCTCAGCCCGCGGTGCTTCTCAGCCCGCGGTTGCTTTTCTAGACGCGTCTGTGCTGATGGGGCAGCACTGTTTTCTTCGCATACACTTCGAGCTTTTCTAGACACGTCGGTGCTGATGGGGCAGCGCTGTCTTCTGTGCAGACACTTCGACTCTTCTGGGCCGTGACTCCCTGCCAGAAAAATCATACATTGATACCAGATTCTCGTCTTCACCCACGTCCACTGTTCCCTTCGATCATCAACGCGGACATGAACAGTATAGCACAGAGCACGCACAGCACACAGCACACACACAGTGCCGCAGCACATAGCACGCACACACAGTGCCGCAGCACATCACAAAACAACATGGCACACCACACAGCATACACAGCACACCCATACACACACGCACATAACACAAGGGGGTGCGCTGCGGGCGTTGATAGCAGTGTCTCGTTTGGACATATATCCATTCAAAGTCCTTGCGTTGATAGCAGTGTCCCGTTTGGACATACATCCATTCAAGCTCCGTGCGTTGATAGCAGTGTCTTGTTTGGACACACATCCATTCAAATTCCGTGCGTTGATAGCAGTGTCTCGTTTGGACACACATCCATTCAAATTCCGTGCGTTGATTTCTTATTGCTACTATTACTGTGATTGTTACTGCTGCTGCATGCCTCCAGCTATGCTTCTACACATCGCTGTTAGGTTGCTTTGCCGGGATAATATTTTTCATACTCCTCCTGTAGAGGGACAGGTCCGACGTAATCAAGGATGACAAGGAGTCCGCACGCCCGTGGCGCCCCGGGGAGGAGGGGGGGGGCGGAGCCCGGCGAGCGCCCGGCGCTGACTGGTTTCAAAGAGGCGCGAGGACACGCAGGATTCCCATATTTCCCCATATTTCCTGGGACTTCGTCCTTCCCCCCCCCCCACTTCCCCTATTTCCCCGCAGTTCCTGGGAAGCGACGATGAATTGTGTCTGCGTGCTTTCTCCCCTCCTGGGTTTTGGCCGGGCCCCAAGGGTGGCTCGGGCCGGGCGAAAGGGGGGGATAGCAAAGGGGGGGTATGAGAATCAGCTCACGTAGCTGACTTTCCCGGCGCCTCCCGGCGCCGGAGGCAGGTATGTATCGAGGAATGGGCCCCTCGGTGGGGCCGAAACCCGCTGCATGCAGCAGAGTTCGTACCCCCCCCCTGGGACGCACAGGGACATACTAGTACTATATGTCCTCCTTGGAGGCGCGCGTCCGACCCGAACATATAGTATACCCATCTTGTAGTATATCGTTTCCCGAGCGGGGCGGGCTGAAAGCGCCCGCAACGACACACATACCATAAGCTTTCTCGGTGCGCGCGCCGCCCCTGGGGGGGAGACAGCACATCTAGTATAAGTACGTTGGGGTGACGCGGAGGCCCCCCTTTCCCACCCCCCCCCCTTATCCTCCGGCCCGAGCTTTGGCCGGGCCCCAAGGGTGGCTCGGGCCGGGCGAAATTCAAGGGGGGGATAGCAAAGGGGGGGTATGAGAATCAGCTCACGTAGCTGATTTTCCCGGAGGCAGCTATGTATCGAGGAATGGGCCCCTCGGTGGGGCCGAAACCCGCTGCATGCAGCAGAGTTCGTGACCCCCCCTTTCCCACTCCCCCCCCCCTATCCTCCGGCCCGAGCTTTGGCCGGGCCCCGGGGGGGGGCGGCCGGCGGCAGAGCGGCGCGGCCAGTGCCGAGGCCATGTGCGCGCGCGCGGCCGGGGCGTGGCGCGCGTGGCCGGGCGGCGCGGGGCGGCGCCCTCGGCGAGGTGCAAAGGGGGGGGGGAGGAGGAGGAGGAGGAGGAGGAGAAGGAGGAGGAGGAGGAGGAGGAGGAGGAGGAGGAGGAGGAGGAGGAGGAGGAGGAGGAGGAGGAGGAGGAGGAGAGGACGAGGAGGGGAGGAGGAGGGAGGAGGAGGAGGAGGAGGAGGAGGAGGAGGAGGAGGAGGAGGAGGAGGAGGGGAGGAGGGGGATGATGATGATGATGATGATGATGATGATGATGATGATGATGATGATGATGATGATGATGATGATGATGATGATGATGATGATGATGATGATGATGGTGATGGTGATGGTGATGGTGATGGTGATGGTGATGGTGATGATGATGATGATGAGGAGGAGGAGGAGGAGGAGGAGAGGCAAGCAACCGCACAATTGCACACTTTCGGCGCGGGGCTCGGGAAGCTCCGCAAGTTCATGGTCATGCCCTTCTTTACGCATATATAGAAAGAAGATCAGCATGTCGCGGCGGCAGCCCCGGCGACACGCTACGCCCTGCGAGCGGATAGCGTGGCGCCCCGCTCCGCGTGGCAGGAATCTCGGAAAAGATCGGGGCGTGGGAGCCTGGGGGCTGGGAAGTGGATAGCGTGTCGCGCCGAAGCATGGTGGGCCCGAGCTGGCGGAGCGACACGCCAAGCCAAAGTCCCTGGCCGCAAATCGGCGGTGGACAAATCTCCCTTTCGTGTCAGGGTAGGAGGTCTATCAACCTCCGAGTAAAGAGAGGGACAAGAAAAGCGATGAGCATGACCTCGTCAGCTCTCGTGTTCGGACGTTTCCGGATGTGTTTTCGTCAGCTTCGGGGGCGTCCAAGAGGGATGGGTCGCAAATTACAGCTGACGGCATATGTGCGGGCAAGGGACATATTTAAATAAAGTGGAGGCCAGTCCACAAGAAACCTTCCACAAGAAACCCAACCCTGAGACCCCAGGACGTCCACCGATTTTTGGTGTGGGAACGTCACGCCTTCTATCGCAAAACCATCGAAACCCAAGAAACCCAGGGAACCCTGGAGGCAAGCAGGATCTTACTTGGCATGGGCCTCCACTGTAAGACGAGGCGCCATGACATCTGGGGAGTAGGGGAACGAACAATGACATAAACATAAAAATTCGGAGATCCGCGCGGATTTGCGCGCCAGGTAGGGGGGTTCAGCGCGATCCGAGAAATCCGCGCGGATCTCCGAGCTTGTATGTTTATGTCAATCTTCGTTCCCCTGATCATGGCCCCCAGCATGACATCCACCCCCTCTCTCTGATTTAGGTCGGGCATGTCCTTCTACAGGCGGATCTTGGATGAAAAATAGACAATACTCAGAAAAATGCACCAAAATACTAAAACATAATCAACAAATCGTCCCCCGAGTATGTTTTGACTATTCTTGACTATCCATCCTGTAGAGGGACAGGCCCGACTTAACCCTCGATCCATGTTTACGACGCCCCTTCTTTTTACGACGCTGCATGTTCAAACTCATGGGAAGGATTGTACCATTGGAGCCAATAGCACGCACACGAGATCGCAAAGCAACCATGTGCTACGACATCTGATTGTCGGCGCTCCGGCGCCCCCGCCGAGCTCTTAGAGGGCCGCCCCCCGGGGCGCACATCGGCGATGGGGAGCGATCCTTCGACCCGATCTACTCGAAGGCCATATGAGAGGCCTGGAAACAGGACGGTACACACTGGGCCGCGCGCGCCCTGCAGCAGAACTCAGCCCCACAACCCGACAGCACATCCTCGGGCGCGGGCGCCCGCCACCGCCTCCGCAGCCAC